>CM076582.1:1426956158-1427556158 GCA_034641835.2 Pinus albicaulis
ATTTCATAAATTCTAATGTTGGCGGGAAGAACCACCATATTCCAAAAATGGATATGAGGAAGTTTGATGGAAAGGATCCTGTAACATGGATACTACAGATGGAGCAATATTTTGATCTCCATAATGTGCAAAACACACAAAAGGTACGCATTGCAACTTTACATTTAGAACCAAATACATTTGTATGGTATCGATGGTTTTGCTCCCGTAAAAAAATTGTCACTTGGTCAATTTTTACTGAGGAAATGATAGCACATTATGAGGATACAAAGAGCAACACCTTCTTTAGCCAATTGATAAATCTCAAACAAAAGGGTTTAGTGGGGCAGCACATTGAGGACTTCCAAAAATTGAATATAAGGGTAACTAATATTCCAGAGGAACACAGGATTGATCTCTTCTTAGGTACTCTAAAGGATAACATCCAACATGAAGCTCGTGTTTTGGAACCTGATTCATTGGAGAAGGCATTTAGGTTGGCAAGAAAAGTTGAATGTAAAATTATGGCGACAAGGAAGCCTACCACTCAATTCTATAAAGAAGGAAGTGTTTCTACGCCTAGATTTCCACAACCTACAAGGTTGACACCACAACAATTGGAAGAAAAAAGAGCAAAAGGGCTTTGCTACAGTTGTGATAGCAAATACACTAAAGGTCATAAGTGTGCTGAGAAGAAATTATTTTACATAGATTGTGAAGAGGAAGAAGAAAATGAACAAGAAGAGGATATACACCAGGAACCAACCCTAGAAGAGGAAGAAATGAATCCGACCATATCGTGTAATGAACT
This sequence comes from Pinus albicaulis, assembly GCA_034641835.2. NCBI lineage: Eukaryota > Viridiplantae > Streptophyta > Pinopsida > Pinales > Pinaceae > Pinus > Pinus albicaulis. Next base: position 1,426,956,949 of record CM076582.1, read on the forward strand.
GGCAGGAATTACCACTCCTCAAACTCTCAAGATACAAGGACAAATCAAGAAGAAAAAGGTAATAGTGTTGATTGATTCAGGTAGCACCCATAATTTTATTGATTGTAAGGTAGCCAAGGAATTAAATTGTTTCCTATACCCAGCACCAGAATGTCAAGTGATGGTTGCAAATGGAGGAACTATAAATTGCTCTGGAAAATGCCATAATATCAAGCTAACCATGGGGGAATATGTATCGACTAGTCCAATGCTTTCCATTCCTATGGGAGGTGATGATGTTGTACTAGGAGTACAATGGTTACAATCTTTGGGGACGGTAGCTTTTAATTTTCAAGAACTTTTCTTGAAATTTTTTTCAGAAGGAAAGGAAGTCGAATTACGGGGTATTGCGGGGAAGCCAGGAAGGATAATAAGCTCCAATGTCATGACAAAGCTTCTAAAGAAAGAACAGCGAGGCGTAATTGCACAATTATGCTCACTAGAAGTTCCAACATCAAAATCATCTATTTCTGCAGATCTCCATCAAGTCTTGGACAATCATTCCAAGGTGTTTGAAACTCCCAAAGGACTCCCACCTATTCGTGATCATGATCATGCTATTCATTCGATTCTAGGAAGTGTTCCTCCAAACATCAGGCCTTATAGATATCCTTACTTCCAAAAGAGCGAAATTGAACGTATGATTGCAGAAATGTTAGAGGCGGGTATAATTCAACCTAGTCAAAGTTCTTTCTCTACTCCTGTAGTATTGGTACACAAGAAGGATGGATCATGACGAATGTGTCCGGATTATAGGGAGCTCAATAAGCTCACCATTAAAGACAATTTTCCCATTCCTGTGATTGATGAATTATTGGATGAATTACATGGAGAAATTTATTTTACCAAGTTGGATCTTCGTTCAGGATATCATCAAATTAGAATGAAGACTGAAGATATTCCCAAAACAGCATTTCGAATTCATGAGGGTCATTATGAATTTTTGGTCATGCCTTTTGGCCTTACCAATGCACCTTCTACATTTCAAGGGTTGATGAATTCCATTTTCAAACCCTTCCTTAGAAAATTTGTGCTACTATTTTTTGATGATATACTAATCTATAGCAGGTCTTGGAAGGATCATGTTGAACATGTTGACAGGGTGCTCAAACTATTGCAGGAGAAACAATTATATGCAAAAACATCCAAATGTTTCTTTGGAGTGCAAGAGGTGGAATATCTGGGTCATATTGTATCTCACGAGGGTGTTAAAGTAGACCCTAACAAAATTAAAGCCATTAAGGAATGGAAAGTCCCCACAACCATAAAGAAGTTGCGAGGATTTCTCGGGTTAACAGGGTATTATCGCAAGATTGTTAAGAATTATGGGAGAATAGCAGCACCTCTAACAACATTATTGAAGAAAGATGCATTTTCATGGACTCCTGAAGCAACTAAGGCCTTTGAACATCTTAAAGAGGCAATGTGCCTAGCACCAGTCTTAGCTACGCCAGACTTCACAAAAACCTTTATTGTGGAATGTGATGCCTCAGAAAATGGAATTGGTGTTGTTTTAATGCAGGAAGGAAGACCCATTGCTTTTTAAAGTCGTCTAATCAAAGGAAAGTATTTACAGAAACCTATTTATGAGAAGGAAATGTTAGCAATACTGCATGCACTAAAGAAATGGAGAACTTACCTAATGGGAAGACACTTCAAGGTAAAAATTGATCATGATAGTCTTAACACTTTTTGGAACAAAGACTATCTTCAGAAGAGCAGCAAAAATGGGTCACAAAGATGTTGGGTTATGACTTTGAAATAATCTACAAAAAAGAAAAGCTTAATGTTGTTGCAGATGCACTCTCAAGAAAGAATGAAGAGGTGGAAGCATTGCTTTGTGCCATTTCTATTATCCAACCAGATTTGATAACCGAAGCAAGAGATGAATGGAAGAAGGACAAAGATGTATGGACACTCATTCAAAAGTTGCAGCAAGATCCTAGTACATCCGATACATTTAGTTGGAAAAATGATTCCTTATGGTACAAAGATCGCTTATATCTTTGTAAGAATTCCCAACTAAAACAAAAGATTCTTCTGGAATTGCACACTTCTCCTTTAGGAGGACACTCAGGATTTTTAAAAAGTTACCACAGGGTGAAGAAAGAATTTTTTTGGGATGGCCTTAAATCTGATATTCAAAAGTTTGTGGCGGAATGTTTGGTTTGCCAGCAGAATAAAGTGGAGACAATTAAGACCCCGGACTTCTACAACCTTTATCCATTCCAAGTCAGCGTTGGGAGGAGATTTCAATGGATTTTATCACAGGTTTACCTAAGTCTGAAGGAAAGAATGTCATCATGGTGGTAGTTGATAGACTTACCAAGTATGCACACTTTTGTGCATTCTCTCATCCATTTAAAGCAAGTACAGTTGCTACTACATTTGTGGACAGAATTCAAAAGCTACATGGAAGCCCAAGGGTTATTGTGAGCGACAGAGATCCCATTTTTACGGGAAATTTTTGGACAGAGTTATTTTCTTCTTTGGGTACTAAATTAGCTCATAGCTCATCTTATCATCCTCAATCTGATGGTCAAACTGAGATATTAAATAAATGTTTGGAAGGATATCTTCGTTGTTTTGTATCTGATAAACAAACACAATGGGTCAAGTGGTTACCTCTTGCTGAATGGTGGTATAACACTTCCTTCCATACTGCAGCAAAAATGACCCCATTTATGCCACTTTATGGATATCATCCACCATCCATCACATCATCTTTAAGGGAAAATTCGAAGGTTCAAGCAGTGGAAGATCACATCGAGCATCAGCAAGAAGTTCTCCAACTCTTAAAGGATAACCTGAATTTGGCACAAAATCGAATGAAACAACAGGCAGATCAACATCGCAGCGAGAGAAGTTTTGATGTAGGAGTTTGGGTATTTTTACGGCTACAACCATACAAACAAATGTCCCTCAAGCAAGCTAAGAAGGATAATAAATTATCACCAAAGTACTATGGTCCTTACAAGGTGTTGCAAAAGATTGGTACTATGGCATACAAATTGGAGCTTCCTGCTTCTTCGCGAGTGCATCCAGCTTTCCATGTTTCATGCTTAAAGAAGGTTATAGGTGAAAATCTTCCAGTTCAAACAATATTGCCAGAACTTGATGAGGAAGGAAAAATCATATTGGAACCTGAAGCGGTCACGGAAACAAGAACTCGACAACTACGGAATCGATCAATTTCAGAGTATCTCATCAAGTGAAAGAACTTACCCACTGAAGATTCTACATGGGAGGATGAGAATTTTATACAGAAGCACCCAGAGCTACTCAAGCGTTGAGGACAACACTTTTTCGAAGGAGAGGGGCATGTTAGGTCCCTATATCACTAGTATAGTCCCTTATTATTGTTAGTGTAACCCCCTTATTGTTATTATTGTACCCTTGTAACCCCCATTTTGTTATTATCGTGCCCTTAAATTATTATTGTTAGGTCGGCTAGGATTACATTGTGGCCCACTAGGATTACATTATGGCCACATGGACTCCTATATATAGAAAGGAGGTTTTGTAACTTGTATCATCCAAGAATTGTTCATTTATTTAATGTATTGGAGGTTGCCCCCTCGAAGTGGCTTATTTCTAAGGCGTTGATATCTTTTTTCTTCTATTTTTGGAGCTGGTTACACAACATAGAATGCCCACTGTTATGCAATCAAAGGTGGGCTACCTTCTCCTGCACCCCAGTGTTGTCTCGCGCTTAACTCCAGTAGTAGTGGAGCGGTCCCAATAGTATGAGTGCATCAGGATTTTCACTCTTTAATGACACTAGTCTCAAGTTTTGTGATCTTGGGCAGTTTTCTCACTTCTCTTATCCCAAGATCCTAGACTGAACTAATGTTGGTGTAAGCTCAGAAAAAGAGTTATATGATTGATTTTATTAGCGCTTGATTTTTAGTGTACTTAATTATTAGTCTTCGGAGGGGGATTGGATGTATGAAGTGTAATGAGACTCTGACTCAAACCATGCAGAAAATTCTTTTAATATTTAATTCGATGAAAAAATTATTCTACAGGGAGAAATATTTCACACATCCATACAGCAGAAAACATCCAAATAATGCAGTTCAACCTAAAAATATTCAGACATCTATCTATCCTCACTAACAGATATTTAACCCAAAAATTCAGAATGAAATAAGCTATGTTCAGAAAAAACTAAAAAAAAAAAAAAATTAAAAAAAAGGAAAAAAAAAAATACTTTTATTTTTTTAAAAGTAAATGTAACTAACACTAACTTTTCAAATAAGAAAAATAAAAATGCTAGCAGGCAACCAAGCACAAGGATCCAAAACACAAAAGCTAATCTGACAGCCAGCAACTCCACAGCCATGTAGATCACAACAGAGGTGTAATAACAAATTTTGGCTGGGTAGCGCAGGCTAGCAAAGGCTACAAAGCGTTAATAGCAAGACTAATGAATTGTTCCCAAGCATCAACAGCGTTTGCACTGGAACACACACATGGGGTGTGTTACTCAAGGAAAAGTTGCAAAAAATACTAGGCAGAGTCTGATCTGGACACTATGATCTACTAAGATGGTCACAGAGCATATGAAATGATTAGAAAGGGATGTGAGCAGAACGAGAAGTGATAGAGGGAAATAACCAAGGGCTCAAAAACAAACAATCTAGGAACTAAGGATTAACTCCCCAGTATGGTTGCCAATTCTGCTTAGGGGTAAAATGCATGGGTGGTAGCTGATGTAAATCCCTCTCGGGGCTTCCCGATGCCTGAGGCAGACAATCAGATTAGTTGTATAGTTACAAAGACATTACATACATGTTTCTACTAATGCATAATTGACAAAGTGAGATTTTGAAGGATTACCTCTTTACAGACAGCAGATCCATTGGAGAGCATTAAGTGGCAAGGCCGAAGTTCCTCCTCACCAGCTCCAAGTCTAGATCCTGCAAACAAACAAAGCACACATGTAGTCTTCACAGCTGTATCGCTTATTAGCAATTAAACAAATACATAATCAAAATTTAACTATGCAAATCTGAGCCATTTATATCATGCTTCATATACATATAAGCAATAAATGTGACATTGAAACATCAAATGGAAAAAAAAATACATTTCTATTAATATATAAGAAGGAATATTACAACCGTTGGTTTAACCAAGCTTCCCTCAGTCTTTCGACTCCTCTCTCTCTCTCCTATATCTTCGAGTGTAATGACACTTAGGCTAAGAGCTCCCAATGAACCTTGCCAATCCTTAATCCTCACACTCAACAATAAATCTTTGCTCTGCACACGATCAAACTTTAGACCCTTGACCAAGAGCCCAAGCCTCCAATTTATAGGAATTCAGGAGGACAGACCTTTCCAATCTTCTCAATTAGTTTGAATGGGGAAAAATCATGATGTTTCCTTGCCTTTCTTTTCTTTTGCCCACTATATATGTTTAGTTGTGTTTAGTAACGTCCAATAAGAGGTAGGCACCGTAGGTTGCTGCTTTTGGACTGACTCTTTTTGAGAAAAAGCAGGAAATGCCAGTCATTTTCAATGGGAATTTTCCCTTTTCTTCATGAAAAACATAGTACTCGTTTCTGGGGAATCAACACCCTAGAGGTTGGTTGGGATTCAACCTCCACGGAAGCGAGCGTACTACTTAACGAGAGACTCACATAACCATGCACGTTCGTAAAAAACCAAATAGAGCATAATGAGAGGTTTACCCGTTGGTCCTACGTTTGAAGTAGATCCACGTGGATTCCAAACTCCCTGCAACCGTCCTTCCTCCTTAACCTGAGATACAAGAAGAAACCAGCACAAAGGACAAGTTGTACAACATATATCTACTCTATATGTTAGTGAGATTCATATAAAACATTAAATAAATCATAATGAATGCTTGTATAACAAATATTCTCATACATAAAAGCATACACTAACACGTTTATTTCGGGAACATCATGATACTTCTGTATTATAAATAGTACGTACAAAAGTAATCAAGTGGAGAGATCACCTGATCCTTCCAAGGCCTTCGCAGACCATCGTCCGGATCCGTCCAGCCCTTGCCTCGCTAAGACTCCTTCCAACCTGGTGCATACGAGATAACATATAAAGGGATGTGTATCTCAAGGAAACAAGGGTTTCCTACAATGAACTGGGAAAGTGCAGGAGGCACGGGGAATCAGACTTGGATAGGGAATACAAACAGAGTATAATATCAATACTTTCTCTCTCTCCCTTAGGCCATACACATGAGGGATTTTTATAGTCCCTCCAAGTAGTTTCAGCAGTTGGAAACAGTTGGCCACGGGCTGGGGTGGTTGAACTACCTGAGTAACCATCAACCCAGCGCGAAATTAGGGATTTTTATATATTTTTTTTAATCATTAAAATGGCATACGCGGAAAAGTCTAGCTGTACTCGCGTATACACGCGGAAAAACACGGGCATAGTCGCGTATGAAGGATTTTCCACTGTTTTTAAGTGAATTTGTCCAAGTCTGTAGGAATGGGTGCCCATAAAGCCATGTAGCAATCATGAATCATGTCAAGGTGAGAAATGATGCTATAAAAGATGCCCCCTAATATATGAGGTCAGAAGGGGTACATGATGGCCGAAATGTATTATGCACATAGAAAGAACTTCGCAAGGACAAGAGAGGACTTCACCAGATTTCAGCCTGCCAAAAACCAATGAAAGAAACCAGAGAGTCAACTCATGATGAGGCGGGCATACCCATGCTCAGTCAAAAATACATGATATATATAGAAAGTACTGAATAGATCCAACATGTATACAAGTATAACTGAACTGAAAGTACATAGTGAATCATCTGAGCAGGGCCCGGAAATATAAGTCTGAATCAATGTCCAAGTATCACATATAGAAAGCTGATCAAAGATAGTGCAACTGGATGTCTGATCAAGTAACTGAATCTCCAAGTACCGGATCATAAGTGGTGGATCAAACGGTACAATCACGCAACTCTGGGATCAACATATAAGATGCTGCTGTGCTGAACTGCAACATATAAGGGTGGACGGCAACACTGGCAGAAACTGAAAGGACTGTCAACAGTGAACCGAGAAATGCTGATGCAACCCGAGGTCTTCACCGATCACAACGGCACAATTCTACACAATGGGAATAAATGAGCTGAGGTCGACCATGTGAGAAATCGTTGGATTACCGGGCAATGATGTTTCCCGTTAACCAACGCGAGACAACCCACCGATAATGATAATGAGTGTCAAGGTGCCCCAGTACAATCTGACAAGTGCGAATGAATGAGTTGAAGTCGAACACTTGAAATAATCTACCAATCAGGAGGCAATGATGAATCCCCACCGTCGATAGCGAAGAGTCTGCCACTGATGACTGCAAACCCTAAGGTACTGACAAAAAGACTCTAGACCTTATTCCCAGAGCAATGAGTCGGAGTCGATGGGAAAAGATCCGCTGGAAGGAAGGCATTAAGGCATCCCACATCAGTCCAGCGCGAGTGTAACCCGCAGGCCAAGATTTGGAAGGAATCGGACGAAGGAGAGTGATGGAACCAAAACCGAAGTACGCTTCCGACGTGCACAAGATGAAGCTAGCGCACGGAAGAAACCCTCTGAACCAACCAATAATGAAAGCTGACACAGAGGCGAGAAATCCACCGATAGGGTCAAATGGAAATCCAGGTACTGCACGAATCCCAAGTGTGATAATGTGTGCCGACGTCGAACACAGGGGAAACCACTCAGTCAAAGACCCATGATGATGATCAAATGCTGAGCACGAGGTCACCTATCAATAATGAAAATAGGCCCAAGGTGCGGCTCTAGGCTTTCTCTCAGAGCAATGTGTCGTAGTCGATAAGAGACAAACCCGCCGGCAAGAAGTCAATGGGGACCTTCTCAAACCAGCACGAGCAGAAGATCAAAACATCTGATGTGATAGAACATGATACTAACAAGATCGGGAAGGCCGACTGAATAATGAGTCAAGAGACACCGCAGAATGGCCGACTCAGGCTAGACTTCCCTTGAACAAATGCACGACTCTGTGATGACCATGGCAGTAAAAAGTGACACTGTATAAGTCTGTCTTGCAGGAGGCAAAACAAACTCTCCATATGATTGGAAGAGATAACCAACCGGGGGAGAACTGACAAGTGAAAACATGGTAAAGGCTGAACCTAGGTCAAAACTAGAACCATCCCAAATGAAGGAAATATATATAAGTATATGTGCTTTGTTCAAGGGCGACAAACTGACTCTGTACTGCCATCAAAATAACGAAGATACATCCCGTTCCTGCTCTTTTTGTTATATTTGATTTTTTTGTCTTTTTCATAATAAGCCTGAAAAAGAATAAAAGAATGCCATGGTACAATGGATAGAACGAGTATCAAGAAAGCAGATGCACTAGTTCCTGGGATTGGAACAATCCTATGCTCAATGCAAGGTGGCGAAAACTGGTCAGTGATACTCAGAGGAACGTTCCATCCATGGGTACAAAGGTGTCAAGTCGTGATAGCTAAGTGCATGCAATGGTTAACTTTTACAGAAAGTCAAGGTCAAAAGTTGGCTTAAACATCGAGTCCAAATGAAGCCGGCTAAAGGCCAGGATAAACAAGTAGCCAATATGCAATGCAGTAATACAACTTAACGACACCAGGGAGCCTCTAGGGTATAAGCCAGAAAAATGATAAGTGATGAAGAAGAAGAATGAAGCTTCAACACAAAAGACATGGCGGAACTAAAGAGGACTCCCGAGCCTACATAAAAAGCAGCATGGGAAACAAGTGATAGCGAGGAACTAACTAGGAAGCCCATGTAAAGGAAGACTCTACCATCAAGTCATGATTAAAAATCGACGAGTGAAATGGGTGTAATGCTCATGACCTGATGGGATCGACTCTAAGGCAAGTGATCAGTATGGAGGCTAGAATGCAAGATGCAACGGAAAGTGATTCCCTAACCTATATGCCAGTGAAGATCATATACCTGCCGTGAAGAGTCTGAAATCATGGGTCAAAAACCGGAAAAAGTCTCGAAATCGTCAAAATGTACCTGAAACATACCAAACCGGGCACTTCCAAGCAATCGAGTTATACAGCATAAGACAGATCGAAAAAATAAGCATAAGGAAATTTTTGCAAAAATTTTCAATTTTTAGCCATAAATACACAAATTACCTCTCAATTGGTTCATTATTGCATAGCTGATTTGGAAAAAGAGCTCTGGAGCTAAAAACTTGTTTCATCAAATCAGGAACAACCGACCGTCGGAATTCAGCGAAACTTCAGGTAGGCTCCTTAATCATCCTGTTTATTCATTTTGTCCGTTTGAAAATTAAAATTAAGTGAATTTTTGCCTAGAAACCCTTCTTAAAAAATGTGTATCTGCGCATACGCGGGTTCAATGAAGGCAAGCCGCGTATACACGCGACTGTGCACAGGAAAAGTCGCGTATGCGCAAGTCCGTAACCCAAAAAAGTGTTTCTAATGCAAATTTTGATGAAATTTCACAGGATGACCATCTCATGGAGGGAACGTGAGCATAGCGCAATATACCAAGAGGTCATGTAGGATCGCGTAGCACAAAATGTCATCCGAAACTGTGGATTGTTCAAATTTTTTAAAATGCCCAATATGAAAAGTAATGTGCGATTGCTTGAAATGCTCGTAAATTACTGGGAACCAGATCAGGATTGTTTCATAATTGATCAGATGCCACTACGCATAGAAGTGGAAGATATATACTTCATCACTGGACTCTCCAGGAGGGGAGACCCAGTGGACTTGCACGGAAAGCCCCTGGGAGGGTTGACCGTGGAAGACTATGTCCAAATATACTGCGTAGATAATTCCAAGAAAGTTGGCACACAGATTGCAATCAGAGATATCAGGGATTTGCACATAAAGATCCTCCTATTCACCATCGGCAGAGTGGCAGGATCTGCCTCACTGCATCAGGCGTCCAGGACGCACATGAGCATAGCCGTAGAGTGCTTAATTCATGTGTATGATTGGTGCACTGCCCTGCTACAGAACATGAAACAACAACTGACCTCCATTCGCCAAACAAAAACAAAACACTTTGGCTATGGAACCATTTTGACCACATTCTTCTTCGAGAGAGTTCCAGCTTTGAGACCCAAAGTCATCTCGACTATCAACAGCCCTCGGGACCCAAGAATTGCCCGTTGGGCAGACATGATGAAGAGACTGGGGGGCAGCGAGGTACCTCGAACTACCTGGGACGATGAGTTCTTCTTATGGTGGAGAGAACAGATCATCGCAGTAGATGACTATCCCTATGCCGGGATGGATTTCCGAGGAGATCCAGATCTAGTACTTCCACCCGGTGCAGCATGGGGAGCAGTCGGTAAGTTTTTTCAAAAAAATTTAACTTATATGATTTTTTTGGATTTTCAAATATGTATGAAAATGAAAAACAAACATGTTTTTGGATTGGATTCATAATGACTGACAATTAAAAATGATCATGTTTCAGATGTTGGACCAGTTCGTCCTGAGGGCCTAGCACGTCACAAGCGCCGCAGAGGTGAGGCGGAGACAGCGGATTCTGACAGGACACTCTAGGCCGTGCAGAGAAACTTGGAGGGACTGACCCGCCAAATCCCTCTGGCTGCCGTGGAGGACTTGCCAGAAGCCGTCCAGAGACGGGTTGTAGGAGTACCCCGGGACTGGGTTAGACTATTCCGCCGTGTGGCCACTGCAGTGATGTTCTATAGGAACACAACTTCTGGGCAGGGTCCTCAGGAGTAGACAAATTTTATATATTAGATGACTGTATATTTTTTGAGACTGAACATGATGGGGCCTAAGCCCAAGTTTTGTACGACGTTTATGGATCCAAATTTTGTAAAGTTTTTTGACATACCGATGATATATATACAGCGATATTTGATGTGATGTGATAAATGTATCAAATGTATGATGTTTTTGATGATTAAAAATTATTGTATTGAATGATTAATATGCCAATCTAAAGCTTGATTAGCCAATGAGTCAGCAAACCAATTGTCAGCTCGAGGTATATGAATGAATGTTAAAAATTGAAATGACCTTTGTAACAAACGTACCCTCAAGAACAATCGTAATAAAAATGGATCTCGTACCCGATAAGTGTTGTTCAACTGCGACACCACCAGCGGGGAGTCCAAGAAAACTACCAACGAATCAACACCCAAAGATATTGCCTCCGAGAGTAGATGAATGACTGCAGTGTATTCTGCTACGTTATTGGAAGCAGGACCAATGCAGACCCCTCTTGATACCAACAGCTGAACGGAAGGATAGTGAAGAACCCAAGCCGCGGAAGCTAAGTTCCGGGTGTGTCTACTAGCACCATCGGCGAAACCAAAATGACTCATGACATCAACACAACCTGCCAAAGCAGATCAAAAACATCACCATCTCATCAAAAATCGGAAATCAAACAGATATGTACAAAGCAAAAACTACTATATACAAAGCAAAATGCCAGGCCAAAGCCTAGGCATAATACTTCTTCAAATAGAGCCCATTTCGGGGCTCCGGCAACTCATTCCCTTCGAAGTCAACCAAGGTATACGCTCCTTTCTTAAGGACTTTTTTGACGATATAGGGGCCATACCACATCGACTTAAACTTTCCCGCCCCCAAGGCATCTTTTTCTTGGGCATAGACCAAAACAAGGTCACCTTCGGAAAAGACCCTAGGCTTAACCGCCTTATCGTACTGAACTTTGACTCTGTTTTTATGCGCTTCATTCAACGTGGCGGCATGTCGATGCTGCTCATCAAGATGTTCCAGATGAAGAAGCCGCTCTGCCAGACTAGAAGTGTCAGGAAGAAGCTCAACAAATAATTTAAGGGAAGGAATCTCGCATTCAATGGGAAATACGGATTCCACCCCGTGGACTAACTGAAACGGAGTAAAGCCAGTTGCAGTTTTAACTGACGTCCTGTATGCCCAGAGTGCAGGATATAGCATAATGTGCCAGTTGGATCTATGTTTATCAATCGTCCGTTGAATAATTGTCTTCAAGGACTTATTCACGGCTTCCACCTGGCCATTGGCCTGAGGATAATATGGAGATGAATGCTCCTGCCGGAAACCCAATTTAAGAGCCAACTCAGCCATCATACTATTCTGAAAGTGACTGCCATGGTCAGTGACAATCTCTCTAGGTATACCGAAACGAGCGATAACTTGGTTGAAGAAGAAAAGAGCCGCAGTCTCACCATCGTTCCCAAAAGTAGGCATAGCTTCGACCCACTTCGTAAAGTAGTCTACTGCTACGATAATGTACTTGTGACCTTTTGCCGAAGGCGGGTTACAAGTAGTATAATCCATACCCCACTTTGTAAAGGGTCCAACAGTAATGACTGGAAAAAGCGGAGCTGGATGAGCGCGCATTTTTCGAGTATACACTTGACAAGGATGACACTTCTTGACCGATTCAATACAGTCTTTGAAAATCGAGGGCCAGACGTAGCCAGCACGCAAAATCTTTTGGGCTGTAGCAAGCCCTGATAAATGACCCCCACAAGCTCCACCGTGAGAATCATTGAGCACAGCCTCAGCTTCTTCGAAAGTTAAGCAGCGTCTTAGGATTGAATCAACCCCTCGACGGTACAAAGCATCACCAATAATCAGATAATTCTTGGCTACGTGACGCAGCTTACGGCGCTCATCTTTCGAAAAAGAAGAGGGAAACTTCGCAGTCTGGAGATATACAATGATATCCCCATACCAAGGATCTTGTGGAGAGATTAGAAACAAGTGTTCGTCCGGAAAGGACTCATCATAGATCATCTCCTCTCCACAAGGCAAATCGGAGATCAATTCCGCAAAGACTAATGACTTCTTGGATTTGGCAGACATGAACTCTAGATCAAATTCTTGTAATATCACAATCCATCTATTATATTTGCCCCCAATCACTCACCTGCTGAGGACAAACTGAAATGGATTGGCAGCTGCCAAGACATAAGTTTTGCGAAGAATAATATAATGCCGGAGTCGCTGCACAGCATGGACTGCTGCCAAGGCTAATTTTTCTATCGGGGTGTATCGCAGTTCAGGTCCTACCAGTCCTCGACTAAGGTAGTAAATAACATGCTCAGCCAGAGCATCATCCTCCCGAACCAGAACCATACCAATGGTAGATTCTGCTGTAGCCAGATACAAAAGAAAATCTCTGCTATAATCGGGTGGACTCAGTAAAGGAGCAGAGGTCAATGCCTTTTTCAAGGCATCGAATGAGCGTTGAGCATAGTCGTCCCAAAGAAAAGGAACTCCTTTCTTCAACAGCCTCATATATCCCTTTGTAATCTCAGCATAGTTAATGATAAACCTCCGAAGAAAATTAGACTTCCCTTGGAGACTTTGAAGCTGACGGATTGAAGACGGGGGAGGCAACCGAAGTATTGCCTCAACCTTGAAGGGATCTACCCTTATCCCTTCCCTAGACACGATAAATCCCAACAGCCGACCGGATGTTACCGCGAAAACGCACTTTTTCGGATTCAAACAAATTTTATAAAAACGACATCTTTCGAATATTTGCCGGAGGTGACCAGGATGATCCATCCTCTTTCGAGAATGAGCAGCTAGATCATCTAAGTATGCCTCGATAATTTTCTTGATGTCGTGGAAGGCGTAAGACATGGCCCGCTGAAAGGTAGCTCCAGCATTTTTAAGACCAAAAGGCATTTTCTTATATGCGAACGTACCCCAGGAACAAATAAATGCGGTCTTATGTTGATCTTCTGGACGGATAGTAATTTGATTATAACCAGAAAAACCGTCCATGAAGGAGAAAATCTCGTTACCGGCACACTCGTCAATAATCTGATCAATGAAGGGTGTGGGGTAATTATCTTTAGGACACGCCTTATTCAGGTCTCTGAAATCAATGCACACTCGAATTGTTCCTTGCTTTTTATCCACTGGAACGGGGTTTGAAACCCATTCATTCAGAGGAACTGGGAAAATGAATCCCGCCTTAAGCAGCTTTTCAACTTCAACTTTGATAGCTGCTGCCTTCCTAGGATTAACCGGACGAAGTTTTTGCCTGACCGGCTTAGCGTTTTCATACGTCTTGATCTCATGCTGGACGATAGATGGGTCTATGCCATGCATTTCCTCATAAGACCAAGCAAAAACATCCCTATACTCTTTGAAGAGCTCGGTATAGATTTGAACTTCTTCACGGGAACATTCAGCTCCAATGAAAACGTTCTCGATAACGTTGGGATTCCTGGAGATGTTCACCGGGATAGTAGGAGAGATCACAGCCATGTTCCCTTCAGCATAAACCTGTGCTGGTGCTAAGGGGCTCAAGACTGGGTGAACAGGTCCAGGAGACTGAGGACTTGGAAAACTTGTTTCGACTTCGCTCAAGTCAGGTAGGAAGTAAGACCGATGATGCAAATCATCCCACGGTCTATCTATACTTGTCATCGCTTCCAGGATGGCCTCTTCAGATGGAAGAGTGGTATCTAGACAATCCTGGGCAGAAGAAGAAGTAAGCGTCCAAGCCGGAGCCACATCACCATCCAACTCTTCCGGCGAAAGAGGAGTTGGATCAGATTCTGCAGTGTCAACAATAGACTGATATACAATCTCAGCTGCAGAAATCGGGAATGCCATTCCACCCACTTGCCCTTCCTCCAATGTGGCAGCTGGGGAAGGTAAGGTCCAAGGGTCCGAAAAATAATGAGTTCTAAAGAACTCTCTTCGAAGGGGAGCCTTGGAGGATGAAATAGCATTAATAGACACCTTAGGAGGAGGAAGATCAAAAGAACCCATCAGGGAAGAATACATTCCAACTCCTAGATTCTCAACAGGCGCCTTAGCATTATCCAACTTAGGAACAGATGAGTTAGAAGGCGCATCCAGGTCTACAGGAGGACATTCCAGTTGATCCACCGTGACTATCCTCCCTTCGTGGGGGAAACATACTATTCGAAATAGTGAGGATGCAATAGCATCCATATCATATATCCAGTTCCTCCCCAACAGAAGGTTGTAGTCCAAGGCTGCATCTACTACCTCAACCTCTATGTTAACGGTTTTTCCCCCAACACAGATGGGCAAAGCCGGGACAATACCATGGGGCCTGTGAGAATGACCATCGAATGCAGTAAGAATAGTGCTAGATGGAACAGCTTTGGGAGATCCAAGTGTCTTCCAACATGCGAGAGACATTACGCAAGTAGAAGCACCCTCATCAACAACCGTGCGAAAGATATTAGTCTTCCGATACGATGATTTAATATGGAAGGCCATATGATGAGGAAGTCTCTTCTTAAAATTCTTCATATCAAAGGTAATCAAAAGAGAATTTTTCGGATCAATAGCCCCAATGGCAGTGAGCAAAGCACTGCGCTGAGCCGGACAAGACTGGAGTACCTCTAAGGCAGACATAGCACAAGGACTTTGCGCCAAATCTTCTACAATCGAGTAGTTCTCGGCAGCCCTGATGTTCGTATTAATCGTTGACCGCTTAGAGGATGCCTTCGGTATCCGAGGCATAGACTCAACAGTTGGCTTCGTGATGTGAAGCGGCTCAGTAGCATCAGGAACTTCCTTAGCTTTCGAAGATTCCTCTCCGCCATAATCACGAGATCTCGTAGCGACATCCACGTGAGCACTCATCATAAAGATATTCGATGGAACTTCCCCTTCCTGGGCACCTCCAGAGGAAGCCCCAAGATTTTGGTTCGCGCCAGCAATTAATTGCTGCCCTTGGGGAAAAGGGTTTGTTAGCACAGCCTGGGAACTAGAAGAACCCTGCTGAGATAACAGGCGCTGAGCATCCTGAATTTTTGGGCAAAGGTGCGTGAGATGGTCTCCAGCACAAAGCTTGCACGGAAACTTCACTTTCTTTTTCTCCTTTTGCCCTTCACCAACACGCTCGTTGGTTTTATTTGCATTGCCCTTCCCATTCTTGCCCTTCTTCTTGTTATTACGTCCCTTCTTCTTCCCATCGGGCTGTTGATTTCCTTTGGGTTCAGAAGATTGGACAGCATTAATGGACAAAGATTGGGAAGGTGATGAATCAGCAGGCACAGCCTGACCAGAAGGAGCAGATTGTAAAGACAACTGCTGCAATTGAGAAAGCAGGCTGGCTGAACTACTACTGACCGATCCGACAAGTCCGTCACCATGCGGACCAGGTTTGGGTTTCGATAGATCCAATTTGGAGCGAGGAGCATTGGGCAAATACTTATAAAGCATCCCAGACTGAGAATATATCAACTCTAACTGCTGGGCCCTAAAGATGGCCTGCTCCTCGGAATATACCCCTGACATGGATACATCCTTTGAAATGTCTGACTGAAGCGATTTCAAAAACCACTCGAGAAGGAACTCACCTGGAATATGGGCTTTGATAAGCCTCTTCCTTCTCCTCCATTCCTGAATATGATCAGAAATGTGAGTTGCCTCATCCCGCTTAAAATTAGCCAGGAGTTCGGTCCCAGCCTCATATCTGACAGGCAACTGGAAATGGTTAAGAAAAGTGACAGCCAGTTCTCCAAATGTGGCGAAACTGCCCCCAGTGAGCTCTATATACCATTTGGCTGCATTCCCAGTTAGGGTGCGTTGAAATAATCTCAATCTAATCGAGTCGTCGATCAGAGAGTTCGACGAGCACCATAAGTGGAAAGTGGTGATGTGGTCTGCTGGATCTTCACCATTCTTACCTTCAAACTTAGGAATGTCCGAAGGAAGTTTGGTTGGAACCGGAGGCCACCCCGGACTGTACCGAATCGGGTCATTAGTTAACTTCGACAAGTCTGGCAAGTTTAACGTTGCCAGAAATGGTAATCGAGGCGGAGCCTGAGAATTCCATCCTTGATGGGATGGATTCCCAACATTCTGAAAAGAATAGCCTGGATTTGATGAGGCACCAGGCTGCCATAAAGGACTCGTAGAAAACGGAGAAGAACCTCCTCCCCACGCCGAGTTACCAAAACCCAGACTAGTTCCCCCCGCTGAAGTATTGACTGAAGAGGAAAGCCCCTGGTAGGGGTTCCATGCATTAGACAGAGGAGAAAAAGACTGAAAAGCACTCGATGAAGGGAAAGAAGCATTCCCTTGATGACCCGCGAAGAACTGATTCCCTGCCCCAGCCGTTGTAAACACAGGATTCCATCCCGTAAAAGTAGTCGAACTTTGCCCCCCAGACCAAGGGTTGAAACTCTGGGTCTGGGACGTAAAAGGAAACGACCCTAAAGAAGGATTGGAACTGGGTATATGCCCAGTCCCAAAGGGGAAACCCTGAAACGAAGCTGATCCACTAGCCATGTTGGACATGGGCGTGGATCCAGCTGCACCGGCGGAAAAGGAAAACGAGGGATTTCCACTAATGGACATCCCTGAACAGAAGGGACCAGAATGAGAAGCATATGCCTGGGTGAACCCAGAGCCAGACATAGCAGTGCTAAAAGCAATCGAAGATGAAGCAATAGTGCCCCCTGCCTCGACAGAAGCAGAGGTCTGAATGCCTGCAGCACTCACGGTAGAAGCCGCGTTCCCAGTCGTGGCCATCGAAAGATAAGAATGATATGGAAGATCCGGCGGTCTCTCAGACTCCGGTCCGATGTACTGAAGAACAAACGAATGATCAGGAGGAAGAGGAGATGGACCTGTAGCAGGAGGCTCAGGTATGTCTTCAACTTGAAAATCTTCTTCCCGAGGAAAAAGAACTCGCGAGGTGAGCGGAACGCTCCTCTCGGGACCGACACCGGAATCAGCAACGAAACCCTCAGATCTTTGTGGAGGATCACTCTCCACTGCGTCAGACGCTACCGGATGGTAACCACCAGCTAAATCGCTCCTACGCCTTCTCGAAGAAGGCTCTGCACTCTCGGGAGATAACCCCCGGATTCTCCTCGAACGTCGAGGCGCTTGATCAGCCACTTTTATAGATTTATTATATTAGACTCAAAAAGTGAAAAGCTAGGCAAGCTAGGAGCAAAGAGCACTCACTAAAAATAAAAATCCCTGAGAAACAGCAAGCAAACAGCCTTCAAGTATTTCCGCTCCGGGTGATGAGGACCGGACACCAAAATACAGAAAAGCGAAGTATAGGGCCTTCCGAAAGCAGTCTGGGATGATTAGGGCCCAGAACAACTAGCGAAGGTATCAGAAACAGTTACGCCGACCTCCTAACGACAACCTTTGCCGGCTCAAGCACCCAAGCTTCGCAAGGGCACCCCCCAGAAGTACTGCTGAAAGTGATGCGACGTCTGCCTCAGGTACCACGGGTATTCCCCCCCGCAGTCACCTGTGTGGAACCTAGGAACGGCAACTATGGTCACCAATCCGTATCAGAAGCTGGGCGGAACGGTCTTGAGGTCAGATTCAGCTAATCGGAGGGGGGTATCCCTCTTTTCAACCTTCACTTCCCCTCGCGCTTGACTCTCGGATGAGAGCTTTCCCAGTCCACCTCACGGAGTTGGATTTCGCTCAATTAATCAACTTCTATGTTTGTTTGAGCGGCCTTGGAGAGTTAACTCTCCACTCACCTATTCCAAGGCCCTACAACCTAGCTAGTTGGTGATCGACACTTAGTAAAACTTGCTAGTTGATTTTAGATTAAATCGCTTATTTTAAGGGTTGTTGTATTAAGTCACAAGGATATGGAGATGAAACCAATGATGTTTTGACGCAAAAGAAATTAATAAAAACCTGACTACATGCACATGCAGTTCTTTGTCTTTCGATGAAAAGTAATCTCTATACAGGTTCTACGAGACTAAAAAATTGTATTTTTCTTTTCGAATTACAAACTCACACTCACAAAAGCTAAGAAGCTAACTAAATGATTCAATGCACCTAATGCAAATGACTACAAGCATGTAAATTCTAAGATGCAAAAGTCTCTTGAAACAAGGTGAAATTTCCCAAAAAAGCTCCTTCAGTTTTAACTCATCTTTTGCTGTCCAGAAAGCCAATTCTTGAAAAGAAGAATTCTCAATATAAGACACCAAAATACTCAACAAGAAGAAGAAGAAATCAAATGACAACCTCTCCTCAAAATCAAGCTGAAAACTAGAAGCAAGAAACTCCACAAAAGTTCCAAAAGATATAACCAAACGAAAATGAAAAGGCAACAACAAAAACAAAAAAAAGAAACAATGTTTTTTGAGTTTTTGATATGCAAAAACAAAAAGCAAAACAAATGTTTTTTGGGCTTTTTAGTTTTATAAAACAAGAGCTTCAAAAAAACCAAGAACAACTATCACAATCCAAGCCAAAACGAGACCGAATTTCAAGCATAAACTTCAACTATGCTCCCAAACCTTATAAAGCTAATGATAGCAAGATCAATAAGAGCAATGGAAGACCAAAAACTCAATCAACCAGCCTAGAGAAATAGTGGAAACTCGTTGCAACACAAAACTCCAAAGAAACAAGAAAAGTTCTTCGAAAATTGCAACAAAACCCTAGCCTATGAAACTCAAGAAAACCAATCGAAAACAAAGCAAAAAACGCAATGCAAAGCACAACACAAAGATAGGAACGAGTCAGTGAGCAGAAGCTCTCTGTTCTGATGAAGCAGAACAGCCAAGAATGCTCAGAAAGCGATCTTGGAACTCAATCCAGGAGTGTTAGCACCAACAAGAACCTTTTGCCAAAAAGATCAGTTTTCGGACAAACGAAAGAGAAACAAGACTTGAAACCACTTCCTTCACACTCCAGTAAGCACAGAGACACTGTAGACACAGGCCTCCACAGCTAGAAAGGACCAAAAAGCCAATAATCAAAAATTCAAAATCTGCCTAGGTATACGCGACCTTGCAGTTATGCAACCAGCGTGTATACGCGTCTGTGTTGAGGGAAACTCGTGTATACGCGGATCCTTCTACACAAACTCGCGGGTATACGCGACTGTGTGCAAGCAAAAGAGCGTATACAAAGAAAGATAATGAAAAACAAAAAGTACAAGCCTGGGAAAGACACCAAGACTTCAGACTGACTGCAAGAAGATAAACTGGACTGTAAAAGACAGATAAAACTGTTGGCAACCTACCAAACAGCTGAAACAACCCAACAGGAGAATCACAAAAATGTGATCCCCAGCGGAGTCGCCAGTTCTGTTTCGGGGAATCAACACCCTAGAGGTTGGTTGGGATTCAACCTCCACAGAGCAGGGGCGTACTACTTAACAGAGACTCACATAACCATGCACGTTCAGAAAAACCAAATAGAGCAGAATGAGAGGTTTACCCGTTGGTCCTACGTTTGAAGTAGATCCACGTGGAGTCCAAACTCCCTGCAACCGTCCTTCCTCCTTAACCTTAGATACAGGAAGAAACCAGCACAAAGGACAAGTTGTACAGCATATATCTACTCTATATGTTAGTGAGATTCATATAAAACATTAAATAAATCATAATGAATGCTTGTATAACAAATATTCTCATACATAAAAGCATACACTAACACGTTTATTTCGGGAACAGCATGATACTTCTGTATTATAAATAGTACGTACAAAAGTAATCAAGTGGAGAGATCACCCGATCCTTCCAAGGCCTTCGCAGACCGTCGTCCGGATTCGTCCAGCCCTTGCCTCGCTAAGACTCCTTCCAAATTGGTGCATACGAGATAACATATAAAGAGATGTGTATCTCAAGGAAACAAGGGTTTCCTGTAATGAACTGGGAAAGTGCAGGAGGCACGGGGAATCAGACTTGGATAGGGAATACCAACAGAGTATAATATCAATAATTCTCTCTCTCCCTTAGGCCATACACATGAGGGCTTTTATAGTCCCTCCAAGTAGTTTCAGCAGTTGGAAACAGTTGGCCACGGGCTGGGGTGGTTGAACTACTTGAGTAACCATCAACCCAGCGCGAAATTAGGGATTTTTTATATATTTTTTAATCATTTTAATGGCATACGCGGAAAAGTCTAGCTGTACTCGCGTATACACGCGGAAAAACACGGGCATAGTCGCGTATGGAGGATTTTACACTGTTTTTAAGTGAATATGTCCAAGTCTGTAGGAATGGGTGCCCATAAAGCCATGAAGCAATCATGAATCATGTCAAGGTGAGAAATGATGCTATAACAAGTACGCTACCCCTTAGGCAAGACAGTGTGTTAACCTAGGCATTAACGCTCCCTCTAAAAGGTTGGGATGTGTTATAACTCGACGTAGTTTTCTTTAGGGTGCGTTACCTTGGGAAAATGGGTCTCTGTCTAGGTCATTTTCTTCCTTCCATGTTTTCTTCTCCTCTGAGTTGATGAGGAGGTCATTTGTCCTGTAACATGAATGAAGTTCCCTCCAAGGCTTATGAACCATCGGAGAGTTGTTGTTTTTAGAGTAAGAGGAAGCACTTGCAACCTTTGAGAATTAGTACAATAACCATATCCTCTATAAAGTACTTCAAACTCAAATAAGAATGTATCTGGGTCTTCATTTTCCAAACCATGAAATTTTGGTAGTGCAGATGGGGGAATACTATGCATTTGTGCCACTCCTGGATCTTTGATAGGGAATTGAAAAGTAACAATGTTTGTCATTTCTTACCAAATGAACAAAGGTTCTCCATATACTACTTCGAGACTCCTTCTTCGAATGTTCCTGCCAACTAATCCATGAAATACGTGCATTGGATGATTGATATTAGCCTCAAACTCCTCATTGAAAAAATCCTTGAAATACCATTTCTCTTTTTTCAACAAGCTAGTTGGTATATCTTGTTAGCACGTGGTTGAATAGATGGGTGGGGAGGGGGAGTTCTTACAGCACCCAAGAAATGAAAAGCCTTAAAAATAATGCAGGAAAGAAACAAATTCAAAGAATCAATTCTAAAGAAATAAAATTTTCAAGAAAAAAAAAAGGTAAAGAGCAACCCAAAATGCAGTAGGTTACCAAGGTCAATCCCCTAGGCGCCTCCCCGGCAACAACACGAAAATGTTGGCCTTAATAAACAACCTAACATTTAATTATCAATCTGGGAATTCGTAAACTTAGAGGTGCAACACTAGAAATGCCATAGAAGGACTTCAACAACCTGCACTAGTTAATACAATGATACCACACCATTCTGGAAACTGGGAAAAAAAAAGAAAGTACTTTGAAAAAATTTAAATAAAAGGAACTCTCAATTCATTGTGAACAATCCTGATCAATGAAGTAAACATTTAAGATTATCTTCAGTGTAGTTATGAGACAGAGTGATAATTAGGCTATTCAGGATACCTGTATTCCTCAAAAATATTCCTTCCTGCACTAAAATTTCGTTCATGCATTACAATAACATCCCTATACTAGAACATTGTTCCTGTACTAGAAGTAATTTTATGCACCGGAAGTATGTTCTGTACCTGCACTAAATATTTTGACCTTCATACAAGAGCTCTACGTCCTTATACCATAACACTTTATTCCTATACCAGAACAGAGGTTCTTGTACCAGAAAACCAACATTCTTGTATTAAGTTTTCAGATTACCTTTAGAAAGTAAAAAGTGTGTTAACTAGTGAAATAAATTGCAAAGTGAAGAGAACTTTGAAAATAACTTTCAAAAGCAGAAAGTTGCTTCAACTAAACTTATACTCGAAACAAGAAATGATTTCAAAGGTCAAATTAAATCTTTCTTAAAACATGAAACTTCTTTCATGCAATTAAGGAAATGATCTAATTGTGTCATTATTCCATTGTGTGCTGAAATATGCCTTTGTGTGCTCACACAATGCTTAAGGGGGCGCTGGTGTTGTCCTTAGGCAGCTTTCACATAAGGAGAAATTGTCCTTTGCTTGCTTGTGGTCTCGGAAAGGGAATTTTTTCCACTTCCAGGAATGTGCGCTTATCGGGCTCCAGTGCGCGCAGAAGGCACTCTTCTCGAAGGAAAAAGCGCGCATTTAAGCATTTATGACTAGTTCAAATTTGATGTTCTCAAAACCTTTAGATATTTTAAATAATTTTGATTCCATAATGTATCCCTATCTTGTAAATCCTTAGTACGATTTTCCAATGTTAACAGTCGGATCACTACAAATTGTGACCGTCGGATTATAAGTTACAAATGTACATGGTAAAGAAACACACTTTACCTAACTCTACACTAGACTAAGTTATTCTTAACTATTTCCTATGTGTTGGAATATCCTAACATCCCCCCTTAAGAACAACTTGGGATAGGATTAAAGGATTTACAAAGGTGACACAAAAGGAGCCTATTTCCTATGTGTCAAAATATCCTAACATCCCCCCTTAAGAACAAATTGGGATAGGATTGAAGGATTTACAAAGGTGACACAATAGGAGAAGGAAGGAGGCATTAGATCCTATCTCCCCTTAATGACAACTTTCCTGAACTCCAAGCATTGATCAAAGTTTGGTAAACTTCGCTTCTGTGAGAGCCTTTGTAAAGATATCGGCTACTTGATCATTGGTTGGACAGTATTGTACTTCAATAACACAATCATGAATGAGCTTTCTGATGAAGTGTATGTGGATTTCAATGTGTTTCATACGTTGATGTTGAACTGGATATTTACATAGCTGAATGGCACTCTGGTTATCACACCAAAGTGTAGTTGGATGCTGCTGATGGAGACCAAATTCAAACAGGATCTGACGAAGCCACATGGCTTCCTTACTGGCTTCAACTGTAGCACGATACTCTACTTCTGCTGAAGAAAGAGAGGTGGCACTTTGTTTCTTACAAGACCAAGTAAAAGGTCTTGAACCAAGAGTGAATACATATCCTACAGTAGACTTTCGATCATCAGGGTCACCAGCCCAATCAGAATATGTGAAACCAATCAACAATGGAGATGCTCCTGCATTGTAATGAATCCCGAACTTAACTATACCTCGAATATATCGAAGTATTCTTTTAGCTTCTTTCCAGTGACTTTCATGAGGTTGGTGCATAAACCGAGCGACAAGACCAACGACAAAGGAAAGGTCAGGATGGGTATGGGTTAGATACAAAAGTTTACCAAAAAGTTGATGGTATAAGGTAGCATCAACTTCAGGGGTAGTACAAGTGACTGAAAGCTTGACTCCAGACTAAAAGGGAGAAGGGGCTGGCTTACAGTCTTCCATGTGAAAGTGGTGAAGAAGATCACAGGCATACATGGACTAAGAGAGGGTAATGTCTTCCTTGGATTACAAGACTTGAAGACCAAGGAAATAATGCAAGTGTCCTAAGTTTGTCATTTCAAACTTCTTTTTGAGGCTAGACTTCACATGGTTTATATGGTTTGGATCACTACCAGTAAGGATAATGTCATCAACATAAAGAACAAGGATGGTGAAGGACTTACCCACTTTCTTGGTTTAGACAACGTTGTCAGAATGACACCTAGAAAAGCCATTATCTAATAGAAATCTATCCATTTTGGCATACAAAGCCCGAGGAGATTTTTTGAGACCATAGAGAGACTTCCTAAGGCGACAAAAAAGGCTACAGTCGTTTTGGATAAAGCCAGGGGGTTGTTCCATGTAGATATCTTCATGTAAATCTCCATGTAAGAAGGCAGATTTAACATCCATCTGATGGACTTCCCATTTGATAGAATTCATTTTGGAAACAGGGGAGAAGGTTTCAGTATAGTCAATGCCTTCAACTTGTGAAAATACTTTAGCGACAAGACAAGCTTTATGTCTATCCACTTTTCCATCTGGTCCAAACTTTGTTTTGTAAACCCATCTACATCTGACAATTTTTCTTCCTTTTGGAAGAGGAACAAGATCCCAAGTATAATTTGCCAATAAGGAACGATACTCTTCATTCATAGCTTCATCCCAATCTGGATGACCAGAAGCTTCTTCAAAGGTTTCTGGATTGGGATTTTCTAGAACTTGAGCCAATAAGGAAGAGGCTCTTTCGAACTGAGAACGTGTACGTCGGCGATCAACAGGGTCACCTACAAGAGAACCTGCTGCATCCCGAGTAGAGCGGACCCATCTTGGAAGCAGTGGAGTATAAGGAACAATTTCAAGAGGTGGAGGAGGATTTTCATCCTCGTTGTCATCATCTGAACTAGAAGGAATGTTATTAAAAATAGAAGAGAGAGAGAGAGGTGGCACATATGTCGAATTAGGCTTGCAGGCCAAAGGTGGCACACCCGTCGAACTAGGCTCGCAGGTCGATATATTTTCATCAAATTTTACATCTCTTCTAATGATTATATTTTTGGATTTTGGTTGAATAACTCTATATCCTTTGACACCTTCAAAATATCCAACAAAAATGCATTTTTCACTCTTAGGTTCTAAGGCTTTATGTTTCACATCTGGATTATGGGCCCAAGCATCACTTCTAAAAACACGAAAGTGACTTACATCTAGTTTGATTGAGCTCCAAGCTTCTTCTGGAGTTATATTCTTTAAAACCTTAGTAGGAGTGCGATCTACTATGTAATTTTCATAGTTAATGGCTTATGCCCAAAAATTGAGACCAAGTCCTTTAGATTGAAGCATACAATTAGCCATTTCTTTTAAGGTGTGATTCTTCCTTTCAGCTACACCATTTTTTTGTGGAGTATATGGAACAGTATGTTGCAATTGAATGCCAAGTTCAGTGCGGAAGTTGATAAATTTGTTGTTAACATATTCTCCTCCATTGCCTGATCTTAACTTAAGAATTTGATGTCCATATTGTTTCTCAACAAAGGCCTTAAAAGCCAAGAACATGTTAAAAACTTCACTCTTGAGTTTTAAGAAGTATACCCAAGTGCATCTGGAAAAATCATCAATGAAATTTAAGAAGTACTTGCAACCAGAGAAAGAAACAACAGGAAGAGGACCACATAAATCATTGTGCACAAGCTGCAAAGGGGCTGAAGCGTGCCAAGAGGCACGCTTGTCAAAACTATCCCGATGATGTTTTCCGAGTACACATCCGAAGCAAACACCATCTCGGCAAGATACCATAGGAAGGCCCATCACCATACTTTCCTTACATAGAGTTTGAAGAGAGCGATATTTTAAGTGACCAAATCTCTCATGCCAAAGTTTGCTCACTTCATCATTATGAGCAAAAAAAACGGAGGGAAGACATGATGATGCAAAGTTTTCAAACTTATACAACCTTGTGGAATCATCGGCAATGCCAGTAGCTAAAATATGTTTATGATCTTTGAGGTCCTTGATTACAACATCATGAGGTGAGAATTCTACTATTTTCCCTTCACTTGAATGAGTTATTTGATAAACAGAGAGAAGGTTGCATGATAAGGTAGGAACACATAGTACATCATTAAATTGGCCATTATCGAGATTAATGGTTCCAGATCCTACAACACTAAGAGATCTATCATCACCAGCATAAATATGTTTGGTGTTACAATCATTTAAAGAATAAAACATGGCTTTATTTTTTCCATGTGATAAGAAGCTCCAGAATCAATGAGCCACTCATGAGAATGAGAAGAGGAAGATACATTTAATGCATAACCAGATCTTGATGCTTGACAACCACAAGCAGAAAGTTCCATTCCTGAAGATGAAGGTGAAGAGTGCTCCAAATTGATGTTATGCTTCTTCATTGCTACTTCTAAGGCTTCCATCTTCTTAAAACATTTGGACTCTATATGGCCATCACGATTGCAAAAGTTGCAATGTCTATCTGTCTTCTTTCCTTTGTTTTTATATGCTTTATCATTTTGGTGAGTTGCTTTTTTAGTTTGCGGTTGAAATTGCTTAGGACCCTTATTTGGTTTCGGACCATACTTTTTAGGATACTGCTTCTTGGGATTCTTTTGATATGATTGTTGTTGGGCTGCTAAGGCTTTCTTAGAAGCGTTTCCAGAAGTGATAAGACCAAGGTGTAAGAGTTTTTCTTGTTCTCTAATCAAAGAATCACAAAACGAATCAAAAGAGGGATTCTTGTATGTGGTTCCTGAAGAAATGATGGCTTCTCTAGTGGAATGGAAGGCGGAAACAAATACAGAGTAAGAAAGGCCAAGCTTAGCAAGAATGCAATAAATGAGGCTACTATCTTCCTTTTTGACCTTACATCCTTCTAAAAGAAGTCTAAGGGTCTTGAATTTGGACAAAAAATCTTCAATAGAGGAGAAATTATTAGGGTCCAAAGTAAGCAACTCATTTTCAAGCTAGTGAGCCTTGATTTGATTTTGAATACCAAAGACAGTATTTAGCTTATCCAGGGCTTCATGAGGGGTGTCAATGTCAAGGATATGAAATCGAAGATCTTGAGCAATGGACATTCCTATCAACCCTCGTGCTTGATCTTGTTTATTTTCCCATTTAGCGACTTTATCATCATCACAAGGTTCAGTTTCTACTCTCGTGGCTATTCTATAAATCCCTTTACTTCTAAGTATATCTACCATGTGAGGTAGCCATTGGAAATAATTAGTGTTGTTAAGAATAATCGGGCGTGCACTTTCCATTTTAAAAAAAAAAAAAATTGAGAAAAGCTGAAACTATTTGGTCCAATGGAAAGATCTCGAAAAATTAGGTTGTTTAAAGAAAACGACTCGAAAAATGGCTTCTGGATGAAGAAGTTATGCCTTTTTGAAAAAACGAGTTAAAGATGCCGAATAGTTATGGAAATGGGATGAAGTGCGACTTAAAAAAAAAAAAAAAAATCGCCCCTTTTAACAAATTTTTTTTACAAAAGAAGCTTGAGAAGGAGATTTGAACCCAATACCTCTATTCTAATAAACTAACTCCTCACCAAGTGATATAGTAAAAGGATTCTGTTATTGTTTGAAAGGAGGAAGGGGTTTTTTTTGTTTTTACTCTTCGGTGTGCGTGCCTTTTCCTACACAAAAAACAAACAAAAAAAATGAAATTCAAGCCTTACAGCAAAATGTTAGATTTCAGTTAGCCTTACCGGCAACTATTAATTTTTCACTATGTCTGATTTCCTAAGATCGCACAAAGACGCGGGGAAAGAGCATACATAGCAAAAACAATCCATTTTCCTGTTTCTGATTTGCCGAGATCGCACACAGCACAGAGAAAAGAGCATACATAGAGAAGAGGGTATAGATCCGAAAAATAAATAAAACCTAAAAACCAAAAATAAATAGAGGGGACTGAAATAAGCAAAACTATTAACAAATATAACTCCAAAACAGATGCTTTATACCTCCAAATCTAAACTGTCATAACTTGGGCAGCTGGAAACCTTTTCGCATGAAACAAAAGGCATTCCTCAGTATAACAAACGCTCCAGACACAACAGAGCAGTTCTTCAAGCCCAAAAATGTTCAGAAATAGTAGATCTATAAAACGACATTCGCATGCAGTCAAACTGACTTCGGATTTTGATCAACAATGGACGCGACCCTCAAAATAGCTTTGATACCATGTAGGAATTTACAGGGTAAGTTCCGTAGATCAAGAACCAAAGGTCACCGCTCACAACAGATCACATATCAATACACCGGTATAATCACGTGGTTAAAACCCTCAAAGAGGGAAACATTCCACGGCCTGAACCAACGCAACTACTTCAGGCAATTTATTAATATAAAAAGAAAAGTTACATATGTTTCTCTCATAAACGATTACCGGAAAAATGACCCTCCATTCTCTTTAAATAGAGATCATGGACTAATCAAGTGTTAAGCCATGGATAAAGTGTCGTTAATGTCGAGGAGAGAGATAACCATCGGATCACTACAAATCATGACCGTCAGATTATAAGTTACAAATGTACATGGTAAAGAAACACACTTTACCTAACTCTACACTAGACTAAGCTATTATTAACTATTTCCTATGTGTCAGAATATCCTAACAGCTCACACACATAATATGAAGATCTGGGGCTTTCTTCATATGCAATTCTCCTTGAGGGATATGTAGGTCTCTCCCTCCTCATTCCCCTGATTTCTCTTTTCAGCTCATGCATAGTTTGGAAGAGATTTTTTGAGAAGTCTTTCCCTTTCATTCTTCCAAATAAAGGGGTTTCACCCTTGACGTCTTTGTCTTCAATGTAATCAAACTTCTTCTGTCTCTTCTTTTCATGAAAAGACATACTGGCTTCTTAGAAAGCACAGGCTATGCCAAGATGATGCTTTGATACCACTGTAATATTCCCAAATGGGAAATGCAACAACATAGAACAGTTATGCATTTAAAATAATGCAGATCATTAAGATTGTAGTAGGGGACCAATATGGAGACCCTTCTTTAACATTTATAACAACAAATCAGATGTACGATGAAGCCCATAAGATGTACAAGAGGAAATATAAGTCTCCAATGAAGAAAAATCCTCAAAAAAAGGTACTGCAACCATACATATGAACAAAAACTTCCTTGACAGCGTTATTTTTATTAGGCTGCAACAGTTGCAGATTACACTTCAGATTTAGAGTAGATCTGTGTATAAAAAAAGTTAGATCTATATCAGATCCATACACTAGATATGCTCTTCTTCAAATCCCCCTTAGGGTTTTGAGCAAAACATGAAGTACAAGGAGTAGATCTGCGATCTAAAAATTGCAGATCTGCAGAAATATTCAGAATTACATGGACATTCAAATATATGTAGATCAGATCTGAAATATACAATATGTTGATCCTCTCTAATGGATCTCAAAGGTGATGGATGGATCCCCAACACATGAAAATCTCTTCTCCAGAAAGTTATGCAAAAAGTCCTTGCAACAGCACCTACAGAAAAATGCAGATCTAGAAAGAAAACTGCGTTGTAGGGTTTAAGCTATGTTTGGCCACATGCCAAGATATGAATCTGATGCTCCACTGATCCAATACTCTCTTGCCAATGGGATAGAAGCCTTCCCCACTGAAAAGGAGCACTAGAATGGTCTAGATCTGAGTAGATGTAGCCTCCACTTGTTGCAGCTTACAAAGACAACCAAACCCTCAACAGGATTGGCGTTGTAGTTGGAAGAAGAAGCCCTTCAGCTTGATAGTGGACAAGAAATGAAAACTCTTCCAAGAGGCCTCTTAAGGAAAGAGATGGAATTCCTAAACAGGAAGACCTTGTGCTAAACAACACAATTCTCAACTAAACAACAAGAGAATGATATATGTCTAAACAAACAATATTTTTAGAAAATACAATATCATCAACCACCTTCTCATGCTGCCATCCTCTTTCTTTTATAAGTTGAGAGCTTGCAAAACCCTAAACCACCTCAATGAAATAGCTCCTTTCACATGAGCCATCTCCATTTAAAACTGCGTTGTGTCTCATTGATGGCCACTCCTCCAAGACAACATTGTAGATTTGGTCATGGTTGACCCAGTCAAAAATTTCAGCCCTTTCACACCTAAGGGTGCCT
Organism: Pinus albicaulis; assembly: GCA_034641835.2. Taxonomy (NCBI): domain Eukaryota; kingdom Viridiplantae; phylum Streptophyta; class Pinopsida; order Pinales; family Pinaceae; genus Pinus; species Pinus albicaulis. Next base: position 1,426,987,234 of record CM076582.1, read on the forward strand.
TCTTACTTAGCCAAGATATAGCCTTTTTCACATTTGGCATTGATTTATTTACTGTTTAGGAGTTTTATGATCCTCCTTTACAAATTTATTCATGAAACGGAAAAATAAAACAAAAATGAATATTCCCATTAGATTAGGACTAATTGGGAATATTACAGTAATATAAATACACATCTATGGTTAATAAAATGATATATCACTCTTATCTTCAATTGTTGGTTGTCTTCTCCATGAATGTTTAACAATTCTCATATAAAAAATCAAAACAAGAAGGAAAATTAAGCTCAAGTTTATCAATATTGAAAGAATGATCAATAAATAATTCTTTATTCTTATAAAAGCTAATGGGGAATTTATATTGATTAGCCTCTCTTCTTTCTAGAATAGTATTCATGCAATGAGAAGTAAAATTGCTATCAGTAAAAATATCGGGATAAAGAGAAAAATTTGAATTTGAATAAATGAATCTGAAATATTCTCTATTTATATTTTCTTCATTATAAATTTCAAATTTAAGATCATTCAATTGACTAACTGTGCTTTATTGAATAATGTTGTATGGCTACCCTGAATTTAGCATTTGATCATCATGAAAGAAATTCGAATTTTTTACACAACAGACTGCATATTAGATTCTTTAATTTCTACTTGCTGATTTAATGACTGATTTTCTGAATTTATTATAAAATGTTTTTTCAGATTTGATTGGAGCAATTTCTTCAAGATTAATATTAGTATCTTCTTGTAATTGTTTAACGAAATTTTCCAAGCTTTGAAATTTCATTTCATTAACATGAGAGAGACTATCATTAATGTTAAAAGATGTGTGTATTTATTGAAGGGATTGATCATACATACTAGATGCAGCTTCGTCATAATTAGTATATACCTCTGTATTAGAGTTCTCAATTATGTTAATAGAATTCGAAGAAGATTGATCAAAGCTTGTAATAATTCCACATGGATTGTGAATGGGACGAAGAGAATAAATATATTCAAACCAATCTAATAATTCATTTTCCGAAGGTTTATCTTCAATTTTAAATCTCAAACAATTTAAACGAAATCTAATGGTAAAATTAATAAAAGACTCATTTTCGAACTTTCATATATCTTCAATTTCTCACATACTTGTTCGTAGTCATAACCGTTAAATTTACAAAGGAAAATTGTGATAAATTGATCCCAATTGTGAATATAGGAAACTGGAAGAGATTGACACCAACTTTTGGCTTTTCCCGAGAATGTAAGAGTAAAAATTCTGCACAAAATACCTTCATCAATTCCTTGAAAAATAGAATTTGGAAAATTTTAAATGAATTGTAAAGCATAATCAAATCCAAAAACATTCCTCTTACCGTTAAACTTTAACTTTGATAAGTGTCTTACTACTTTTGGTGGAGTATTGGCAGATGCACGTCCAGGGATACAACTCCAAATGGGAAGTTTAAGAGGAACCATTGTCATTAATTAAAACTTGAAAATACAAAATCTCCACTAAACAACAAGTCTTCAACCCCTCCTTCTAGCACCAAAAATGTTGAAGGCTTGAAATTATCTACCTCAACATTATAAGGGAGACCACCCAGTTTGAATCTTAAAGCAGCTCATTTTCCGTTGAAACAGTAGTTCTGACTGGTTAAACTAGGTCCAATTACCTTCTCTCTATCTCTATCGCTTAAAGTATGACTTTTACTTGCCAACAAAGAAGAGACATTAGATCAGCCATCTTGTTGATCAGGCAATAAAGTGATATTTAAGCTAATTTGGGGCTCAGCCAAGCCACAACTAAGTTTTTCCTCTTTGGTAAGAGGACTTCTAGGAATGCAGAATTAATCCTAAATGCTAAATTATCCTAAGATACAAGCAAAATTAAAGGTTTCCTAATCCTATCTCGATTAGGCATATATAGATTTAACCCAACCGAGAGAAAATTATTTAAATTATTTGGATTCAAATATGTCTGGCTTATAATGAATATCAAGCTAACGAAGTAGTTTAATTAACTAATGTTATGAATACTAAAACACATTCTATTTAGAGACCTATTAACTAAGATAATTAATCAACGACATATATGAAATAGTTCACAAAATGATGTTGATTTTTAAATCAATAATTCGAATGATTAAACAATAATATAAGGAATAGTTCACATAATATTACTGTTTGTTAAAATGGAATTAAAAGACATATTTATGATAAAATAGTTACTCAGAAATCAGAGTTCATCACACAAGTGCAGAGATAAATAATAACATATTATTGAGGAAAATAACTCACATTGACAACAATGCACACATATGAATAAAATGACACATTTATGCCATCATAAAAATGAAACCAGTATTTAAAACAATATTATTATAAATACCAATTCAATCAAACTTTTTCTTTGACTCTGATCTCCAATAATCCTTTACAATGCTTTGAAATTCTGTTGTTAAAACAAGAGCTGTAATAGTGCGAGCTCTGCCCTTCATATATAATTCAAAATGCAAAATAAAAATCTTCAATAATCCCCCAGATATGAAATTTAATCTCCTCTCACCTACAACTCTAAATCCTCATTACAATAGTGATTTTAAGAATTCCAGAATTGTAGAGAAGAGAAGCCTCCCTTTGATACATTCTACAATCTAATATTTATAATTTTACAAAATTATTCCAAATAGCAAAGTTGTTGAAGATTAGTTATCCTCAATCAATTTTCATTGACTCAAAATTATATTCTTCTATTGTTGGAACATTCTCATTGATTGAGATCTTCTTCTCCTAATCTATTCAACTGTTTCCTTGCAAAAAACCAATCAAAATTAAATTAAAATGCAAAATAAAATCAAAATACCAAATCTGGAATTAAAACATATCCAATCAAAACTTAAATGCATAACAAAATAAAAATAAATTTTAGTTTTCTATTGATTCCCGTGAAGATATAATTGGTCAAGGAAAACATAGACAAATGTATCGGTACTCAGTAGAAGCTGTGAGCAAATGAAAAATGCAGAAAATTAAACTTGGAAAATTAGTTTTGTTTAAAAATTCGGAGCTTGATCTTCTGCTACATTTTATACCCATTAAATGATCAAATATGATAATGAACCCACTACATAAATATTCTCCATGCTTTAATCTATCCAACGAGTCATCCTAAGCCTCATTTAGCCGAGTAAAACTCAACTTATGAGCTTCTAAACTTGAAGAGTCAAAATTGTTAGAATTCTGAAAAATCTATCACCTAGGCTAAAAACCAGAATTTTTAAATTTAAATTAAATCCTAAAATAAATTATAATTGTTTATTAATTAATGCTAATTTTAATTATAATTAGAAACTTAAATTTATTAATAAGAAAAAAATTATAAAATAAATTTAATTAATTAAAATATGATTTTAAAAATTAATTAAAATATAATTTAATTATATTAATATTATAATTTAATTATATTAAAATTATAATATAAAATTATAATTATAATATAATACAATTTTAATAAAAATATAATATATATATATATATATATATATATATATATATATTAAACCATTTCAAATCAAAATATAAAACCAAACAAATTTACGTGCCATTATGGTTTAATGGTAATGGAGGAGTTAATGTAAAGTGACGTGGAGAGATAAGGAGTGGAGAGTGAGGTGAGCATAGGACGTATTTTAAGTTTCAGTGCCTATTTTACGATTAGGTGAAAATGTGTGCATGTCAAACCTAATATCTAAAACACATTGGGGTCTCATCATTTTTTAGTTTAATTAAAAATCTAAACCGTAAAATTCTATTGTATCTAAAAATTACAAATTTCTAAAATTAATTATTTATTATAATTGAGGTTGAATTTACAAAATCTAATCATAATGTACACAATACATCAATGATCTATTCGCAGAGTTAAACCTACAAAATACAATAAATCCACCGTGATTTTCTTAATTTATTTTGGAGCTCCCTGATCTAATTGATAGCTTAATACCTACGGTCTACAAGCCTATGGCTACGGTGCTATATTATTTCAAATTGGGGTGGTTGAGAATTATGGGATATTATGGGAGTAACGATCCTCCATAATAATATTGATAACAAGCTATATCATTTCAAATTGAGGTGGTTGAGAATTGATGGGACATTATACAAAATTTAATGGCTCTTTTATTAGCATAGGCAATGGGCATTGACTCTCTTGCAAAACAACTTTCCAATTTACCTCTTTCACTTTTGGCATCTAATTATATGTGGTTACATGTGTTTTATTTATAACATCACTGCAATATATCACTTGCATTTTTTAATTAGCGGATTGCACTATTGAATCGAAGTCTTTGCATTCTTTCTCGATAAGAACTATTAATGGTATCAGGTATGCATTCTTTATTCACTTATGTTGCTATTTTATTGTAAAACTTGAAAATACTTACCAATAAAACTTGATATCGTATACAACCCATAAGGAAAGTTTAAAGTAAATTAAGACTTGATTTCTTCCAACCAGACTCGGGAGCAGCTCAAACTCAGGTGGGTAGCTTGATGCACCTTCAAATTCAAGAAAAAAATAGTGTGCGCTTTTATTCTTTGTATTCCATTCTATTTTGTTAACACTTGTAGTTATGGGTTATAATACATTAATAATCTATAATAACTTTTTTCATATGCTTCTGCACATGCCATATTGGTCGACGGAGATAGAAAAATCATCTCAGGAATTTATGGACATGTGCTCCTCTTAGGCATATTGAAGGTTTCAGATTGGAATTGCGAGCAGGTTTGGATACCGAGTAACCCAACTCACCACTTCAAGCGAGTCAGTTTTTGAAAACTCTCTGCATTGTAATATTTTTTTCAATAAGAATTTAATAATTAGAAACTTGCATTTCCAAAATTCTTTATACCCTAATGAAAATCCTTATTATAAATTATGTTTCAAGAGTGGTTACTCACATCTCCCTGAAATTACTAAGTACCACCATGTTTGACATTTTCCTATACTTGGTAATTACATGTTATTGACATTTCAAAATTACGGTTTTTTTTTAAATGCATATAGAAATTCAATGCTATAAAAAAAACAAAGAAATGATACAAATTTCTTATCTCAACCTTCAAATTATGAATATTTTTTATTTTTATTTTTTTGAAGTGAAGAACATAAAAATTATAAATTTTCTCCATTTAAAAATTGAATTGAATGTTAAATCATTCATACATCTTAAGCTTATCATACCAAATATATCCGGTATGTGACTTTAGAATTGAAACCATTCATGATATTATCTTTGTATCTGAAATCTTATGCTAATATTATAATGTAATGACATTTTAACTCTCATTTATAGTAAATGATTTCAGAATTGAAACCATTCATGATATTATCTTTGTATCTGAAATCTTATGCTAATATTATAATGTAATGACATTTTAACTCTCATTTATAGTAAATGATTGCACACAACATTACAAATTTACTCCCATTTTGAACCTTCCATGAACTAATACATTGTGGCTATCTATAGCTCCTACTAACTTTGATCGAGTTCAATGCTCAATCTAATTGTGATTATGAAGGACCTTCCACTAACTTTATCTGACCAAATTCATTTTTCTAACCTCCATGGTTATTCATTAACCATAATTTAAGACTTAAACCTAGATCTAGAGCTATTAGGAACCTAAAATATATAAATAATGTTGTGCATATTTCATTTATCGCAATTTATTTTCTTATAAATTTCATTCATCCAAATATTAGTTCAGTGCATATGATTGGACACCAAGACTCTAAATATTTTTCCTTCCAATACAGAAAAGTTTCTGGAATGAAATTAGCATTTGGCAAAAGAAAAGTAAAAATAGTTTTTTTTTTTTACTTCACATTTTGGTCATAGTAATCATCAAAATGGTTTGGTTATTATTCAAATCAAGAAAGATTTAGATTAAAAAAATCAAATTTTGAATAAAAGAAATTGTAAATATTATTGCAAGATCAAGTTATCGAATATTTGATGCCATTTAATTTATTCCAGTTTATCATTTTTTCATATTTGATGCCATTTAATTTATTCCAGTTTATCATTTTTTCGTTAAAGCAAGTAGCATTGTGACCGTGACATTCGGTTCCAAGCCATTTAATAACGTAATACATAAGCTTCTTTTTAGGAGGCATTTTGAGTGTTGAGTACTTGTATAAAACATTGTTGTGAACAAGTTATTTTAGATTGAACTTGCACAACAAAAACATGTACTTGTGATTGATATTTTTTTATATAATTTTAAGCAATCTTGGATCACGACATCTACACTTATTCAAAAGTTATGAATCTTGAATAAATCTGATAGTTGTAAGTGCAAGTTATCCAAAGCCTTTTTAAAAACACAGTGTTTGTGAAATGCTAAATAATGTATATGATTTTATGTTAGTTTTGTGCAATTTTAACATCACTGCTTGTATGATTCTAGTGTTAATGTTAGTGTAAAAAATAAAGTTTTGATTAAAAAAATGGACCATAAATTTCAATCCGGGAGTAAATTGACAAACTAATTACAATATTAGGTTGTCTAGATTGATATAGTAAAATATTTTAAATTTATTTTATAATTTTATTAAAAAATATTTATCTTATTACTTTATAAAATACAATATCTTTAAATTTATTTTATTATTTTATTTTATTTAAAAACTAATTGTCAATTATGATACTTTGTGCTAACTCTCTATTACTTTAAAAATACCAATCAACTAAATAGCAAACCATTATTATATTATGTTCTAGTTCCTCTCTTATTTGAAACTTTACATTATCATCTAGACAACAAAAATATACTCTAAAAATACAAAATTACTAATATATTTAAATAAATTTAATAAAAGATTTATATTAATTTTATTTATTAACTCATACAATTACATTAATAAATTTTATAAATATGAGATGCAAAAGTGTCATTCCATTTCATTGTCTAGTTTTAAATACTTTGAAATGAATGTAAATTCATTTCATAGTTGTTAAATGTCACCTCAAATCTCATTTTGAGGTGTTGAGTTGAATTATTAGATTTGAGAGTATATCTTTACTTGATTATGGGCTTGCATGTGAAGCTTGTTGAATTGAGTTGTTATATATAATATTTAAACTATATTTAACAAATTCTTTCGTTCTAAACTACATTAGTATGATCTATTGTAATTGTTAATACTTTTTTTTTTTTAACATTTAACATTTTTTTAACAATTTTTTTTTTTTTAATAGTTGGTTGAACAATGTTTATGTTTTTTAGATATTAAATAAATATGTATTCTTAGAAAGTATTAACTGGGCCAATTTGTATGATTTAATGAGCTTTACTTTTCACATGTATTTTTTTATACAGGTTATTACAAACCTACTCAAAACAATTTAGAAACACGTGAAGACACCCATAATGTTCATGTAGAACAACAATTAAATGAAATTTTTGGAAGTTCTTATGATCATAATCTAGTTGAAGAAACAAATGAAGTTGATGAATAAGTTAATAATAATTCAAAAATGAAAGTGAAAACCAAAATACACTTTCATATGGAATGGTTAGATACGTTTCTTTATTTAAATTATGTGAAGTTTGATGATAAAATAGCTATGAAGTGTAGTTATTGTGAGAAGTATAGAATAAATAGACCATGGGGTTTAGGGAATGGTTGCACCACCTTATAACATGATGCTCTTGTTACTCATGAAAAATAATTGGTGCATAAAGATGCGAAGGCAAGATTGATAAATGCACTAGAAGGAAAGATGAAACCAATTCTAGATCATATTAGATAGGTTACAGATGTCAATAAGGAAAGGGTGATTTCTACAATGAAACTAGCATATTTCATCTGTCAAGAAGATTTATCTCTGTCAAAGTATGAGAAACTTTGCAAATTTCTAATGGATGCAAAAACTCCATATATGGAAAAGTATCAAGAATACTCTTCTTACACAAATCATAAGTCTGCAAATGATTTTATATATCGCATATCAAAACATCTTGAACATATTCAAATAAAAAATATATTGGAAAGTCCTTTCTTCTCATTAATGGTTGATGAAAGCACTGATCGAACCTTAGAGCAACACTTTGTTGTTTATGCAACATATTTAGATTCAAAGGGCCTTGGGCCACCTATGTCACAGTTTATGAAGCTCAATGATGTAATGGATGGAAAAGAGAAAACAATATATGATAGTGTCAATCAATTAATATATGTTAGAGGTCTTAAATATGAATATTTGATAGATGTTTCTACAAATGGGGCTTCAGCAATGACTGGACATGAAAATGGCTTTGTTTCTTTTTTGAAAAAGAACAATCAAAACCTTATTACAATTCATTATGTGGCTCATCGTGAGTCTTTAGCAGTAGCAGATGCTTCTAAGAAAATACCTGACTTATTATATGTTGAAAAAATTGCAAACAAAGTGTATTCATGGGTTCAAAACTCCCCAAAGAGAAATAATGAACTTAGTGATTTTCTTAGAGTCATGCAAATTGATGTTCTTGATGTTCTACAGATACATTCATTCAGATGGTTATCAAGGGGGGAATTTATTATAAGGCTTGTGAAGCTTATGCCTGCAATTTTAACTTTGTGAAAAAATGAAAAAAAAACCGTCATCATCATATGATAAGACATGGATATATTCTATCCAATATTGTTTACATATGCTTGTTGATGTGCTAGGGGAATTAAACAAGTTGAATATGACTTTTCAAGTAGAAATTGTAGATATTACAACTATTGGGTTGGCTCTTGAAGTAACTATAAGCACATTATCTAGATTGTTTTTGAGAAAAGAGACATTTGCAGAAGACACAATTTATCTTTCAAAATTTTAAGTGATTCTCAAAATGGATACATTGATATTAAATATGAAGAGACAATGCTAGATAGATATGAATTATGATACATCTCTATCTCAGCCATGGATATTGAATCCAGTGAAGCAAGGAAACAATCTATGAAACCTTGTGTTGAAGGTACACAAGAGAGTTTTCAACAACTCACAGAAGGTTATATAGAGACTCTCATAGACTCTTTAAATGAAAGATTTCCAAATCTTCATCTTTTTAATGCAGCAAAATTGTTTAGCCCTTTTTATTATCCAGAAGAGCGTCACAATCGTGAGAAAAATTCAGAGTGTTGGCTTTTAAAGCTTTTTCAACATTTGCAACATACCATATCAAGTGATGCTGGATTTGTAGCTTTATTTGATGTTAAATCTTGTAAAAGAGAGTTGCACCCTTTTGTTGATTCATTAAATCTAGCTTGTGAGGGTTTTTCTATGAAATAAGCATGGAAAGTCTTTCGTAACACAAAACATTGGCACAAAACTTATCCTAATATGATGAAATTATGGCAAGTTGTGCTCACTATTCCTGCAAGTAAATTAGATTGTAAAAGGGGGTTTTCTAAGAAAAACATCATCAAGGACATTAGAAAATCAAGGCTAGGGTTAGATACACTGGATTCTTTAATTATAATATCTTTGAATGGACCTAAACCATCTAATGTTGATTAGCATGCAGTATATGAGGTATGGAAAGATACAAAACCAAGAAGGATTCTTGAGCTTTGAAAGTTCTTCTAGCATATGTTTAATAGAGAATCTATGTATTAAGATATATATGAATTAAGATATTCCTATTGAATTTTATTTGTAGTTTCTCTGTAAAGTTTGACTTTAAATGAAGTATAATTACAATTTATTATTGAAAAACTATTTTGTATTTTCTTTAAAAATTTTGAGTTTCAATAAAATATACTATAGTTTGGAAAAATACCACTATAAGCTTTATTTATAGTACATCTGTTATAATTTTTGTGAGGTTTTCATTGTGTAAATCGTCCTACTATAATTTCATACCATAAATCTAATAGTCTACAATTCCACTATTTTTATCTATGCATAGTTTGCATCGTAAATTTCTTTATTCTATTTGTTGACTTCTAGAATGTTAGATTTGTTTGAGTATGGTAGTGAGGTGCACAATAATAAATAGTTTCTTCTGTTAGGGATGATTGAAAACTCGCTGGTGTGTGTTGTATTTTTATTATTATTATATTAGTTTAGAAAAATGAAAAAAAAAAAAAATCTATTTTTAGTCAAACATATCCTATTTTTTGGATCTGCAAATTGTATTGTATTTTTATTTTTATTTAATTAGTTTGGAAAAATGAATAAAAAATACTTCCTTTCTATTTTTAGTCAAACATATCCTATTTTTTTGGATCTGGAAATTATAATAAAACTAGATTTCGAGCCTTTTAGTGAGGAAATATTGAGAACTTTCATATATAATATACTTATAGACCATAATGTGTTAAAACTAGTGTTTCCATGTCGACCAATGTTTGCATTTTTTTTCCTATGTACATTGTTGCATATCTATTGCTAACTGTAAAAGTACATAAAATATTACAGATTGTGCAACTTTAGTCTTTGTAAGAGTTATATTAGAACTCGCAGATATGTTGTAAAATGTAAAACTACATAAAATATTACATTGTACAACTTTAATCTTTGTAAGAGTTCTATTATATGAACTGAGTATGAAAAGCTGTGAAAGTACGGTACAGTGGGCGAGTGTAGCCCAATACTCCTAATTTAGTGCATAAGCATTTAATGTAATAAATTTTTATTAACATTTCTCAGCCCAAAACCAAATATATCTTCAAAAGATAATGAAAATCCAAAAAATGGACCCAGGTTTAGGCTCCTCAAATCTCCTAAACTTCTTAGAATCAATCTTACTTATTAATAAATTTTAGTTGACTAAATCTCATTTATTACTATATTTTATTTGTGAAAAAATTATAAATTTTTAAACATAACGGTAAGTGATAAGGTATTTTTTAAAATAAATAAATGGTTAAACTCTTCTCAACTTCGACCTTACAAATTAATTTGTTTTACCTTGTTTTTGTCTCGATGGATTTTCAATATTTAAAATAATGAAAAAGGGTCATGATTAGAATTTTCCTTTTTTTGGAGTTTATGAGGAAAATCGCTTCAATATGGATTTGTACATGCATTAGAAGGATCTTTGTATGCTTACTGTAGCTTATGAATTGAACTCTAGTCTTGATCTGTTTAAAAAAATCAAAGCCTAAATTAGTGTTCTAGCAACGTTTGGGATCATCGAATTTTCAACCCAAAGATAAATTTACCGGAACAATTTTTAGTTGTTTGATCTCCTGCTTGAATGGTGAATATTTATAGTTGAATGTTCAACTAAAAGTCCAACGTTGTCCAGATTTTTTGTTAAGTATTTTTCTACTTGAAGAATGTCCAGATTGGAGATCATCTGCTGATATTTCCCCCATTTGTTTTTGTCAGAGATCGATATATTTGTGTAAGTCTAGAAGTTTGCAATTATAAGCACATCATTATTAATTTGGTTTAAGGAAGGTTGTGTTAAGAAGGAATACATGCTCGTAGCTCTACTACTTTTAATAAATTGTCATAATTCCACTAGATCTTCTACATCATACAGTGTAAGCTGACTAGTATTATACTCACATTGTGAGGCTTGGATGACCATGCTCTGTTCAGGCTGCAGGATGTTGTACACTTCTCATTAGCATCACTACAAATGTATTGACGATTCACAACTATATGTGCAAACTATATGATTCTACCTTGAAGCTTTATGATCAAAATATAGAGTTATGGCTCGATTATTGCATAAAAGAGCTAAATGTTGGAAGATACAATGCTAGTCATGCATTTTATTAGCATTTACACTATATGATTCTACCCTAAAGCTTTATGAACAAAACATAGAGTTATGGTTTGATTATTGCATAAAAGAACTGAACGATGGAAGATTCAATGCTACTCGTTTAGTTTATTAGCATGAACAGTGGTTTATTGGAATAAAACGTAAAGTGAAGGGTAGGTAAAATGTAAAAACGTCATGAAATTTTCACGGGCAGAGGGGATTTGAAATTCCAGGCCTGGGTGAGCATGAAATAAGCAGGAGGACAAAGCGGGAGTTATAAGGTAAACTGAAAAAATTTGTATTAAAACTAATATTCATGTGTATAAAACTAAAATCGGTGATCGCAAATTGCAAATTTTAAAACGAGCACATAAAGAAACTGCGATGTGCGATATTGCGATATCAAAGTTTTTATATCGCAAGTTTTAAATTAGGATTTTTATTTTGGGGTTTTCTTTGCAGAATTTTTAAATCGGGATTTTTATTTCGAAGTTTTTATTTCGGCATTTTTAAATCGGGATTTTGGAAGGGAGGAGGTGATGTGAATTGGGGCCCACATGGAATTAAAAATTATATAAAATGAACTACAGCCAATTTGTAATTTCGAGATTTTGGGTTTGGAAATTTCTTTTATAATTAGAAATTGGAATAAATTACCGAGATCGCGAAAACGTGTTTTTTAACTGTTATACAATTTGGCTGGGTCATTTTGTAGGACTGTTAGTGAAAAATGAAAAAAAATAGTAAAAAATAGTAAAAATTAACTAGGAGTTAATATTTACAATGAATCACTGTTTTACTTACAAAAATTAAAATATGATACATTTTGTGCATTTTTTAACTGAGGTGAAAAAATGATCAAACTTCAAAGGAGTGCCATTTGCAAATCGGTTAACCAAATGAGGTGAAACAAGTATCGATGGAAATCTTTCTAAAAATTGAATTAAATGAAATAATAAAAATATAAATCTGACGAAAATGAAAAAAATGGAAAAAATGTAGGACAATTAAGTAAATTAAAATCATAAAAGGTGTTTAGCCAAAAAATTTATATTCTCAAGAAACTTTGTTAAAGTATGTTGGGGGCACAGTTACCTTAGGCACACTATTTTCATGTTTAATCCCACAAACATAGATGAATTTCGTGTTCAAGCCACACACTTAGAGGCAAGAGGGAAACATAACATAGATGAGAAAAGTGAAAGTGAGGGTAAATGAAAGGGAAAGTTTTATGGAAGAGGAAAGGGGAATAGCTCTGTCAAAAGAGAGAAAGAAAAACTCACATGCAAAAACGGTTCAAAGGTTGGCCATGATGAAGACCATTGTTGGCAACTTCATCCAGAGTTGAAGCCAAACAAACTGAAGGGCAAAGAGAAGGGGAAAATTGTTGCTATAGTTGAACATGACTTAGGGTTAGATTCAGGAGATGAGAAAAATATTACAACCATGGGTTTGAAAGGTAAACATATTTCAAGCACTAGTTCTTAAAATTGTACAAATGTCACTCATGATGAAGATACAAGAATAGAACTGTTCCATATTAGAGTTGTCTCTGAACATACCAAGATAGCTACACTTTTTGATAGTCAGTCACAAGCTAACTTGATTTCTGAAGATTTGGTTAAGTAGCTAGACCTTGAAACTGTTAGACATCCAAGACCTTATCCTTTAGGTTTGATATGCAAGAATGCAAACTTGCAGATTGCAAGGAAGTGCATACTAAGATTCACCATCAATTCAAACTTTATTGATGAAGTAGAACTTGATATGGTGCTTCTTTAGATATCAGGTATTGTATTGGGAAGTCCTTATTTGTATGATAGGAAATCAGTATTTCATCGCCATGAGAATAAGTATCACTTGATTAAAGATGGTATTGAGTACATAATTATAGCACATAAGAAGAAGACAAGTTTGTCTCTTATACATGCAGGAGAAATGAAGAGGATAGTGAATGCAAGTCAGAATTTGGCATTGCTGATGATCAAACAAATAGATGTTTTGAATCAAACCTTTCAAAAAGATGCTTATGCTTGTAATGAGATGTTTCAGGATTCTAACAGGTTGGCTTTGAAAGGAGGTGAACAAGATGTAAAACATTTGCAACAGTCAACATCAGTGTTGAGCACTGTTGGAAACAAGATGCCAGCGTAAGAGAGTGCAAAGGTCAAAGAGAAAACGACAAAGAAATTTGGAAAAGAAGGCATGGGTTCCACAAATGCTTGTTTTTGGTTTCCAAAGGGTACATGGCAATGGCGAAGATACTTGGTTAAGAGTCGACGCAAGTACAAAGCAAAAGAAGCTAAGAATCTCCATGGTGACAATGTGCAAGGTGAGACAATTTTTAAGTTTCCTTTGATTAATGACCAGGGTAGGAACAAGATGGTTTCTGCAAGAATAACTCGCTGCTCTGTAAATTCAGAAAAATTGCAACATGACGGTGTCAATGATAGAAAGAGAAGGTCGCAACAATCAAGGAAAAAATTAGATTTTTGTGAAAATATCCAATTGATGAAAATGGGAATATTTCAGTGGATAGAGACTAGAACAGTGAGGGAACAATACCCTCATCCACATGATCAGTAATCAGAGAGATTTTGGGGTCTAAAAGGTTTCTAGTGGGGAGGAATGATCAGGAGCTCGACATATAAGCTCAAAAATGAAAGTGCTCAGAATTGATTTAAAACTGAATGACAACAACCAATCCGTAGCCAGGAATCCAGCGCACTTCATTTCATTGAAAACTGACGCCGGATGAAGAATTTATAGCTTGTTAACCACCTTTCAGAGCATGCTAATTAAAAAAAATGCAGAACAATGACATGTTGATGACATGGCAGCCCTGTCAGCATGCAGGGAATATTCTTTAGTTTTTTCCCAGTGGGACTATGATAAGTGTCACAACAAGATTCGTCAGTTTTGGTTTGAGAAGGTGAAATTTCCCAATGTCCTCCTAAGGTTGAATTCGACTTTTTTTTTATAATGAGGGATCTCCTCCTAGGGTTTGAATTTCAATTGTGGTTGTATTAATCTTAATTATTATGGTGGTTGGATTGATTTTATGGTGGCATATATTATAGTAAAATATCAAAGCTTGACCATATGCCCAATTCCGAGTGTATAAAGTATTGTGGTGGCATTTTAATATATTCAAAGGTTTGAATATATATTGGAGCACATTTTATTTAAACCATAGCCTGAGGAATGATATATCTGGTGGCACAATTATTTAAACCATAGTCCAAGGCATATTTATCATGGTGCAAAAGGTATACAACGGATGGGTGAAGGTCAGGGCTCGACCCTGCGACCTCCCCCTCTCCACTGTCCGCCATTACCAATACACCATTAACTTGTTCCTTAATAGACCATGCATGCCACCTCTATTTGAATTACATGCGTTCTTCAATGACAAGAATGGAGGGGGCCAACCACCTCCCATATGTCCTTACCGCAAAACAACAGGCGAGCGAAGGTTTATGTTAAAGTGCGAGATTAAGGTTTAAGTGTGGGTTTATTAACCCTAACCCATATCAAATCTGCGTCAATCCATTTCTAATCTGAGATTACAATAAACACGCCTAGTGCACAGTTAATCCATCTTATCGCCATTAATCTGGATTTAACATTAATTAATTGCGCTTAATATTTGGTGGAGTTTTAGAGGCGCCACCAAAATCGGTGGAATCCCCAATTTTTCAGACTTATCTAGAGTCTTCTCTAGATTTGGATAAAGATTCTAGGGAAAAATTATATTGACCATATCTTGAGAAATGTTTGACCAATTTTGGCTCAGGAAGATTCATTCCTAGCAGATTGGCATGCTATGAACACATTGGTACATGTTGCAGAGGCAAAGAAGCAATTCTACAGGTGCTTTTGTCACTTTGAAGAAAATTGAAGCTCAGGGCCACCAGGAAGGAAGGCCATGCCTAGATCTGTTGAAGGCCAAATGGAGTGAATGAATAGTCATTTCTGATAGATTTCGACATTCTGAACTCATTGGATTATGTTTTAGGAGAATTTGATGCATGTAAACAACATTTTTTCACTATTGAGCTAATACAGAGGCCTAAGCCAAAAATCTATCAGAAATGACTATTCATTCACTCAATTTGGCCTTTGGCCGATCTAGGCATGACCTTCCTTCCTGGTGGCCCTAGGATTCAATTTTATTCAAAGTGAAAAAAACACATGTAGAATTGCTCCTCTACCTCTGAAACCTATACCAATGTGTTCAAAGCATGCTAATCTGCTAGGAATGACTCTTCCTAAGCCAAAATTGGTCGAAAATTGCTCAAGATATGGTCAATTTAATTTTTCCTTAGAATCCTCCTCCAAATTTGGAGAAGACTCTAGATAAGTTTGACAAATTGGGGATTCTGCCGATTTTGGTGGTGCCTCTAAAACTTTGCCAAATATTAAGCGTAGTTTATTAATGTTAAATCCTGATTAATGGGGATAATATGGATTAAATGCGCAGTAAGTGTGTTTATTGTAATCTTGGGTTAGAAATCGATTAACGCGGATTTAATAAGGGTTAGGGTTAATAAACCCACACTTAAACCTTAATCTTGCACTTTAACATAAACCTCTGCTTGGCTATGGTTTTGTGGTAAGGATAGATGGGAGGGGGCTGACCACCTCCATTCCGGCGGTCGAAGAACGCATGTATTTCAAATAGAGGTGGTATGCATGGTCTATTAAGGAACAAGTTAATGGTGTATTGGTAATAACAGACAGCGGAGCGGGGGAGGTCGTTGGGTCGAGCCCCGACCACCACCCATTCATTTTATACCTTTTGCACCATGATAAGTATGCCTCATTCTATGGTTTAAATAATTGTGCCACCATATATATCATGCCTTGGACTATGTTTTAAATAAAATGCGCTCCAATATATATTCAAACCTTTGATCAGAGGCTAGAATTTCTCCTCTACCTCTGCAACATGTACTAATGTTAATATGCCTTGTGGAAGGTGAGGGCTCCAACAAAAGCTAAATTACTTATGGTTGGCACTCTTAGATAAGGTATTGATATGGGATCACTTCCAAAGAAGAGGAAATGAGGGTCTTAGCAGGTGCACTCTTTGTAAAATCTAGGCAAAAACAAGCATTCACCTTTTTACGAATTGCTCCTATAGTGTTCAAGATTGGAAGGATGTTGAAGGGTCCTTAGGTTTTAGAGATCGATGGGATGGCTAAGATATTGAAGCTTGTGTACTCTTATGGTTATCAAGTAAGGAATTGGAGGCTTACCGAGTAGTACCATACCTGGTCCTATAGTGCATATGGAATGCAAGGAATGCCTCAATGTTTGAGGACACTTAATCTCATATTTAAAGTTTTGATTCAAGTGATAGGCCTTATCCCTTGCTATAAAGGGGTCCCTAGAACAATTCTTCGAAGGAGTTTCGAAGCTTTGCAAGTGGAAAAATATTTTCCCTGGGGCCATTTTGATGGAACTTGCCAAGATGAGAATTAGACAATGGGTCCTGGATTCACCTTCCATCTCTCTAATGCACATTTTTATCATTCAAGGTGAATCCAGGAATAGGAACTAACAATTTGGGTGAAATAATGGATCTCTATTTTCAGTTTAAATTTGTTATGGATAGAGGCAAAAATTCTCTACAGATATTTGGTGACTTTCTGTTAGTCATAAAGTGGACGAGTGGATTATCACACACACAAAATTGTGAATTGTTTGTAGTATATTAACAACTCAAACTCACTGCTATAAATATCTAAGTCATTAGGTTCGCTCATATGTATAGAGAAGAAAATAAAATACTTGACACACTCTCAAAACAAGGCATATAATTAGTAGGACAAAACTTTGTACTCACAAGAAGTTTTGATGTGTAATTTTTTGTTCTAAGTTAAGCTTTACTTGATATCTTGTAACCAAGTTTACCAATTGTGTTGTTTAGTTTTAATAGATCCTAAAACACATGAAGAAGTACCTTTAAGGCTTATTATATGCTAGTCGAGTCTAGATGATAGATACCTTTTGTGATATCTTGAGCTCTTGCTATGATTTGTGATTTTGTTCCCTTTTAATTTGCTTAAAAGTAATTTTTTATTGTAATTTTTATTCTATTCGAATCATATTGTTTTTCCAAAAACAATTATTAAAAATAAAAGAAATAATTTAAAAAATAAAATTTAAAAATGTTTAAAAATTGTGAAAAATATAAAAGAAATGGTTTATTTGATTGCTGAAGTTAAAAAATAAATAATAATACATCATTCGGATTAATCACATCATTAGGATTAGGTCGATGTTTTGAACCAACTAATGTGGTTCATCCTCAGGACAAGGTCTAATCCTAATCCTAATGATGTGATTAATCTGAAAGATATTTATCTACATTATGGATCACAAAAGTCTTAGATCTAACAATAATACATCAATCTCTATTTTCAATATCTAAGTAATGAATTAAGTCAGTCAGGGCCAAATATGTAGATTTTGTGTGAGATGAATCTAAGGATAGTGATTGATTAAATACACTTTCAAGTTGTGTGAGTAATAGTTGTACGATCACCTTTTTAGGGGGCAAATCTTTGATAAAGTGTTATTAATTAATTCACGACAATAATAATTACTAGCCAATCAGGTAAATGCCTTCTGCCACAAGCAACCCTTTCGACTGACACGTCACAGACCATTGGACATGCCTTCCGCCACATGCAATCTTGGGATTGACACATCATGGACTAGTGGACAAGAATCTGGAGATGGTCAAATAGAAAATGAAGGAACGAGGATGTACCCGAGTTCGGCTGACGTGTACATCTATGCCATGATGGCATTGTGTCACTCAGCAAAGTACCTTTTCATCGTAGCCTTAGCATGCTTATATTATTAGTATTATTTTTTATATTATTAGTATTATTATTATTTAACGTTATTAAAAAAAGTACTCTTTTATTGTAGCTTTAGCCTACTTATATTATTATTATTATTATTATTCAATTTTAAGGTCACGGCTAAGCCAGACACCAAATCTTTTTTGTGGGACAAGGGACCCACATCCGCTCAGCAATTTGACGGCTTAGTCTACGAAGGCATACATACTCTACCCCCTTTGGTTTTGAACCTATGAATTTTTACGAGAAAACACATGCTCTTAACCATTAGACCCCTATATCACAATTAGCCACCAAAAACACCCTCTCATTATGCGGTGAAGATTGAGGAAGAATTAAAGGATAAGATAAGGTTTACCCATGCAAGAAAAAAGACTCAACAAAAAAAAAGTGGTTAAAATTTTCACTATTAAATTTTATTATTTTATTATACTTTAACTATATATTGTTTTATAATAAAAAATAATCCAACAAATATTCAACACAAATTCTTAAAATACCCATTTTTTTGATAATCAGTTTGTGAAAATGTTTAAAAAAGGATTTGTGTCTCAACTCAACGTGAGAAAAATAAAATTTGAAGTGGCATCCACTATAATATATGGATAATATATCGACGTAGTAATGACTTTTTCGATGACATTTTCTGGTTAAATTTCACCAAAATATGATAGATATTTTTTAAAAATGTTGAGTTTAAGTTGTTTAATTTGTAGAGTTCGAGTGCCACGAGGGTTTTTGAGGGTGTTGAATCCATTAATGCATTCAAAAATTCATTTTAAACAATAAAAAACACATTTTTTTTCTTGAAATTGTTTTGTCGGATTCCGATGAAAAAGTCTATTTCCTTTATAAGTTAGACTATGTTTAGTATATCTATGGTTGAAGTTGATATCTCACTATTCTTTAAGGATAAATTATTTCTCATGCTAAAATCAACACACAAAGTATTATGAGAATATAGCTACAACGAAAACCTTGGAATTTTTTACAAATAGAACATTCTTTAACTTTAAGAAATATTTCCTAATTTAGGATTTTTATCTTGAGTCTTTAATGAATTTTTTTTGTTAACTGGATTTCTAGTAGTGGGAATCTCTAAGACAAAACCAATTCAAAGTATTAAGTCAAAGTAATACTTAATACTTCAAGACTCTCGTCACCCCTGTTGTTTTATATGGATGTAAAGTTTGGGGTTGCAGTATATCCAGAGAATCATGGAGAAAAACTGAGATGATTAAAAAGCAATGCATAGCCTACAGCCTCAAGATTAATGGAAATTCTCTCTGTCCTATCCTCTTGATTGAATTTGGCTTGTCCCCCATTGAAATTACGACTATGTTTAGATATTTGATGTATAAGAAGAAGCTTTACAACATGGAATCCAAAAGTCTCCCAAAAATTTCTTCTAACTTTAGCCAAAACCCCCACCTTCACCTCAAGCGTAGGTCACCTTCACCTCAAGCGTAGGTGGCATAAAGATGCCCAGCCTTGGCTCAATCATTGGGGGATTAAGGAGGAGATCATCATGGGAAGCAAGGATAGTATCAAAGATACTATTACCTCCAATTGTAAGGATAAGTTGTGAGATGATAAGTAGCTGGGGGGTAAAACGAAGCTAAGATACTATAAGGAGGTGATCAACCCCACCATTGACAACATAATTATCTCTATGTCTTGAACAACACTAAGAAAAAAATTATTATGACTAAGATAAGAACTAATTCTCATGAGCTTCGTAGTGAAATCGGGGGATGGTCTACTAGCAAAACTCCCTGGGATGATAGAACCTGTCAAATTTTCGATACAAAGATGGTGGAAGATGAAAACCAATTCCTATTAGATTACCCAACTCTTACTCACATCCGCTCTCAATTCCCTAACATTTTCCATACTTCCAATCTTCTTGACTTATTAATTCAGCCCAACTATAGCGATTTTGGAGCACTTCTTTCCCTTCTTTTTTATCATAGAAACAAGATTTTGAAGAATCACAATTAGATTTTTCTTTTCTTTTCTTTTCTTGAAGTCCAATAGACTGCATTGGTCTTAGTATACATTAATCATCATCATCATCATCAATAATATCAAATCAAAGTAATATTTTTGAAATTATATCAAAATAATAATAACATATTATTATAAATATTTTTATTATGACTTGATTTAGTATTTTCTTTTTATATTAATTCTTTAACGTGTATATTGATTATTTTATTAATTATGTAATTTTCATCCTTATTAATTTATTAATTCCTTTAACATTCATTTATTTAGCCATTTTGCATCTCTACAATATATAATTGTTGGTTGGATAGGTTCTTTCATCCAAATTCTAATGATGTACCACACTTACTGGTCTTAAACGCATTAAGGGCAAAAATTGAAATGTAATTTAGTGAAAGTATTCTCTCATAACAACAATATTGTTGACTCACCATGAACTCTATTTTTCAACAATTTGATATATATGATTTTATACCTGATTCTCATGAAAATTTCTTGATTCGGGTAAATATTGTTGGCATTGGCTTCCCAAGGCCGCGGGTTTCTTTCCCGAACTCTACTATTCAATGGAATCATAATTGATTGTGAATTGAAGAGATTATATACAAAAAAAAATCTTGATCTTCTGATGCATGGCTATTGCGATGTACAAAAAGAGTTGCAGATTCTGATGGATAATATATTGGTGTCAAGATCTGAAGCATGCAAGATTCTCACCTATAGTGCTAACAGTGGGGGATGCAGAAGATGTTCCGACCATATGTTGTATTATCATTATGTTATATCACCTTGGCATCGAAACATGTATGACTTAATTTAATATTTAATTACATCGAAGGTGTTTTCTCTACCGCGTTGGGCTTGGGCTTGGGCTTGGGCAGTTTAGCCCAGTCAATCCCGAAGCTCTATTTTCGTCCCCCTTTGTCTAATCACTTTTGACCACGTGGCTAATATCATCAGACACTGGTGTGGTCAGACTAGGTCCGCCTCATCTTCCAGTCTCTGCTTGTGAGAATAATTTTCCGACTCATCTCCCTTAAAGCAGAGGGCCTAATACTTACCAGGTTGGGGGATCTCAACAAATTGGAAGCGCTGAGATCTCCCAATCAGATAAGGTATGTGTGAGAGATTTGATCATAATATGATAATTTCATGGGTGTATTAGTGTGTGATGCAATGGGATCAATATTTTTGTTGCTTATATATATGGTGAGATATAAAATTCAATTATTGTTGAATGAATTGTTATTTTATTTATAAGTCCTGTAATTTAGGATTTTTGTCTTTTTAAACATCGATTTTGTTTAGGCATGACAAATGAGGAAAACAATTTATTTTGGAGTTGTCTACGAAGACGGAGGAATTCCCTGGATGGCCAAAATTGGCCAGAATCTGGGCAAAAAAAAAATTAGAAGATCTTGTAGTAGCAATGTTTGAATCGTGTTTTTGATGGTGGAAATGGGTTCATCATCATCAAAAACCTCTAGAACACCCAAAATATTGAAATTTGATAGCTATAACTTGAATTTACAAAAATCCCTGCCATATTTTCTTAAAATCTTACCAAAATTTCCATGACTTTTAAAACAAAAAAAATAATCTACGTCATTTATTTCAATACAAAATATTATAATACACTTGAAATATTAAAATTAAAATGTGATAAAAAATACTTATAATCCTAAAACAAAATACCTAAATGTATTAACCCAAAGTATTTTTACGTCTCTCACTCGTCTTTATGAAATATGGAAACTTAATTTATACCAAAAGCCGTTAACCAAAAGTTTTATTTGTATCTCATGCATCCCTATTATTGTCCATTCTTACTATCATCCATAAGTTGGTAGCCTTTCAAAAGGTTGTTGGATAATCGATAAATTTGGAGTCCTTCAAAAGGAACTTTGTGGAATGGGATGAAATATGGTAGCACTTTTAAATTTATAAAGATATTTATAAAAAAACACACATATATATATATATATAAATTATAAATTTTATTATAATTTAAATTGAATAATTTTTAATATAATTTGTTTAAATTTTAGATATTATTTTTGGGATTCCATTGTGTTAAGTGAGTTATTTGTTTATGACCATTTCCATGAGAGGTAGTCGTAATTGACTAATTTTTCATGATTTTTGAATAGTCCACCTAGCACTCATTGCATCGGGTGATGCTCATAGGGGTGAAGAAGTGAGATTAAAACTAGTGAAATGAATCACATAGCATCAATCATCACTTCCACGGCGTGCACCCAGTAATCACGACTTCCCGAGAGGTCAGTGAGTTATGACTACCTCTCATGAAAATAGTCATAGATGAATGACTTATTTAACGCAGTTGAATCCCAAAAATGATATCTAATATAATAAATTGCGAAAACCCCTCATACTTATTGAAATTTTATTTGTTAAGTATTAAATAAATTAATCAAAATAATTTTATCTTTAATGTATTGGATGATGTAAAAAGTGAGTCATTAACAACAGATATTTTATTTATATTCTATAATGAAAAAATACATAATAATATTAGATATCATTTTTGGGATTCAATTGTGTTATGTAAGTCATTCATCTATGACCATTTCCATGAGAGCTAGTCATAACTGACTAATTTCTCATGATTTTTGAATAGTCCACTTAGCACTCATTGCATCGGGTTATGCTCATAGGGGTGAAGAAGTGGTGTGGTCATAGATGAATGACTTACATAATACAGCTAAATCCCAAAAATGATATATAATATAATGCACTGTGGAAACCCCTCATATTTACATAATAATATTTTTTTGAAATACCACATATTAACTCTATTTTAAAAGATGCAAGAATTACACTTTTTTATTATTATAGGAAAATGTAAATAAAACAAAAGAAAAGAAAATGCAGTAAACAAAACACCTATCAACATAATAAGAAAGAAAATAAGTTTATAGGTGTTTATTTATATTCATTCATTTATTTATTTATGGTCAACATTGAATTTATTTTTGTTAATCATATTTGTTTAACTATCACTGGTCAAATTTACATTAAATTTAAATAAATTATGCATGTTTATTTAAAATCTATTAAAACTAAAAAAATATTATCATTTGATTCCTTTGATAATGTGACAACTAGGATTTTGGATAGGAAACTATCCTTTTATTTGTTATTAATATTTTCTTTAAATTTCATTCCTCAACTTCATGTTAAGCACTAATTAAATTACATATATGAATGTAAAAATAAGTATTAAAACTAACAAAATAATATTATCATTTAATGCTCAGGGTCACATGCCATGGAGATCTTTGGAAGCTAAGCCAAAGAAATTGTAGGCAGAGCCTATGGTATTATGCATGGAAATTTACATGTGCACTAGCACCCTTGATAGAAATTTCACGCTCATGGCTCATGACAGAAAGTGTGAAATAGGTTACAACACATGTTCCAAGTAAGAGACTAATTGAAATTCTTTAATACTTTATTTCTATGATTGAAGAGAAGGGTGAGAAGCATTCCTAGATCACCATATTTTTGTTGACTTAACAAATCAAGAAGGTTGGTAGTGTATAATTTTTTTTTTAAATTAGAATGGATGTGAGGAAGAGTAGGGAAATCCAACACAAAGTGTTTTTCATCTTCAACCCTCTTACTATCGTAAAAGTGATAAACTATTTCATCCCAAGGTGTTTTGGGAATTGACCAACACCCAGTTTCACTTTGAACCTCATGAGAATTAGTTTTTGTCTTGACAATGCTCATTTTCTTCTTAGGAATGATCGAGATATAAATAATTATGGTTATCAAGACTGGGGTTGATAACCTCCTTATAATACATTAGCTTCCCTTTTCCCTCTAACTCCTTATCATCCCATAGTTTATTCTTAAATGTGGAAGTAATAATATTTTTAATATTATCCTTATTCTCCAAGATGATCTCCTCCTTTTCCCCCCAATGCTCTGGCCAAGATTGGGCATCATTACTATTGATTGGCTCCTTAATCTTTCTGCATCTCATAACTTCTTCTTTGATCTAACTATTATTGGTCGTCCAGTCTTCCTCTTTGGTCCAAATGTATGAACCAACACTGGTGTACCAACATATTGCAAAGCATTGTCACAATTTGTATCTATAAAAGTATGTGCTTCATATTAAGTTTTGTCTCCATATCTTAGCGACTCATCTATCATTTCACATGCATCTTGATCAATATAAGTCTAAAAGCCTACAATTCTTTCACACATGGAAAATTATCTTCAACATATTTGTAACTCCTTACATAATTTTTTGCCTCATATTTGTCAATGTTGGTGTGATTCCTCTCCCCATCATGGTTATTTTTACTACAAATTTCCTCTTGAACATGTCTCAATCGTCTAGGATTTCTATTTACTATTCTAAGTTATCCATGCTTCCTCGTTACTCCAACTATTTATTTCTATCCACACTTCCTATTTGGTCCCTTTGTGTTAACCAACCCAGCATATTGCATCTCATGGCCACAATCTGAGTCTATGAAATCATCTCTATCATTGTTGGTATGACTCATCTCTATCATTATTGGTTTACTTGCATCTCTATGAAGATAAATTTTTCACTGAAATCCATTCCATTGGCTGGAACCTGATGGCATTAGAGTAGTTGGATTCAAGCATGAATGGTATCACAAGCTTCATCCCCAATGGGATATTGGAGCTCTTGAATATGCAATTTCTTTCGTTCAACGGGAATAAATTGACAATCCCAATGCCGCCGAGTGTTTTGAAACTGAAAATTATTTTCTACTTCTCATTGTTTGAAAATTCCCTTAGTGGGACTCTTCCTAACAATCTCAGCTTCAATGCTAGCTTCACGTCCTTCAAAATATTAGATAGTGAGATCCATATTTCGATTCTTTCTAATCTTTGCTATGGGGATAGGCTTCAAAATCTGAGCCTTGATGGTAATCATTTCTCAGGCCCAATTCTGAACACCTGTGGAAAATTCCACAACTTTGATTAGCTTAACCTCCAAAACAATGATAAAAATTGGAAAGAAAAGAAATCAATTGATTAACAAGCAACTCACAGGTGAGTAATGCACCTGGAGACTACAAAAATTGGAGTGTATACTCTACATTCAATTAATATAGGATACGTCTCAAGAGAATAGGGAGTTGGGAACAAACTCCTACAACCTAGGAAATAATCATAACTTAAGGAGTTATGTTACAACCATGTAACCATTTATCGATTAATACAATATAATATTAATTATTTTCAACTCTCCCCCTTAATGGTAATGGAGACAGGATTATCCTGTAGTCCTAACATCCCTCTAAAAAATTCATACTTCACTTTCCCAAGAGGCTTAGTAAAAATATCAACCACATTGTCACATGTTTTACAATATTCAATAAAGATTTCTTTTGACTGGATTTTTTCTCTAACAAAGTGAAACTCAGTATCGATGTGTTTCATGTTCTTATGAAACATTGGATTGTTTTCTAGCTTAATGGAACTTTGGTTGTCACATTTGATGAAAGTTGCCTTTTTCTGCTCTTCTCCTGCATTATGGAGAATCCTTCTCAACTAGATAGCTTCACATGTTGTTGTGCTTAATGCTTGGTACTCAGCTTTAGCTAAAGATAAATATACAATGCACTGCTTTTTATTGCTCCATGCTATGACCCCAGATCCAACACTAAATTTATAACCTGTTATGGATCATTGATCATCCAGGTTACCTGCCCAATCAGAGTCTGAAAAATTTGCTAAAATAACATTAGATGTATCAGTGTATAAAATACCATAATTACAAGTACCATGAAGATACCTTAACACACTTTGTTCTGCCACCCAATGACTTTCAAGAGGTTTAGACATGAACTGGCTCAGCACACTGAAAAATTATGCTAAGTCTAGTCTAGTTGTAGTTAGATATATCAGACTGCCAACTAGCTGCCTATACAAAGTGGCATCCACCTCCTTAGAGCCATCATCACTGCACAATTTCAGATTCTGCTGCAAAGGTGTTGATGTTTTCTTACACTGCTCCATTCTAAAAATTTTGAGCAGCCCTCTGACATACTTCCCTTGAGTAAGGAATGTTTGCCCAGATTCTCTCTATACTTCCAGACCTAGACAATAATGTAAACTTCCAAGGTATTTCATTTCAAAAACCTGTGACATATGCAACTTGATTTCTTTGGTTAATGCATCTACATTACCTGTTATAATCATGTCATCCACATACAAGGAAATCAAAATAATTAGCATCTTTTCATCATACATGGTATATAGATTTGGATCATTCATACTCCTATGAAAACCATGTTGTAAGAAAAATTAATCAATCTTCTCGTAACAAGACATGGGTGCTTGTTTTAAACCATAAAGTGTCTTTTTCAATCTACACACTAAATGTTCCTGCCCTTGTTTAACAAACCCTCTAGGCCATACTAAATAGACCTCTTCCTTTAAATCACCATTTAATAATGAAAACTTAACATCTAACTGGTGTAGCTTCCACTGATATTTTGTAGCTAAGGCAATTAACATTCTAATAATATTTAGTTTGGCTATAGGAGCAAAGGTCTCTTCATAGTCAATTCCCTCTTTCTGTGAATAACTCTTTGCTACCAGTCTAGCTTTAAACTTTTCTATACTCCCATCTGCACTAAATTTAGGTTTGTAAAGTCACTTGCAACCTATGGGTATTTTTCCTTCAGGAAATTCAACTAGTTCCCAAGTATTGTTTCTAATAATAGATTCAAATTCTTCATTCATTGCAACTCTCCACTCATGATATTGACTAGCTTCTTTGTAATTTGTGGGCTCTATAACATTTAAAATGTTTGACATAAAACAAAGCCTTTCAATCTGGCTGGTTGTTGAGTCTGCCTACCCGATATTCTCGTTAAAGGACTCACATCAAATTTGTATGCTTCAAACCTTTGCGGGCTTGACTTACTGAAAACATCACCCGCCTCTTCTTCTTTCTGTTGTTGTTGTTGTTGTTGATTATCCTCATTTCTTTCTTCCATCAACAATGGAATGTGCCATTCTCAAGACTGTTTTCCTTATTTCCTTCCTCAACCTGCTCATGAAATATGACATCTCGACTTGCAAATAATTTATGAGTCAAAGGATTAAACAACTTATAAGCTTTAAGCGTAGTGCAATATCCTACAAAGATGCATTTCATGGCCTTAGGATCCAACTTCTTTCTATCTTCCTTGGGTATATGGGCAAAAGATTTTGACCCAAAAAATCTTAAATGATTCACTGTTGGCTTATATCCATAAAGTGTTTCAAAAGGATTTTTAAAATTAAGACATTTAGTTGGACTCCTATTTTTTAAATAAACTGCATTGTTGATTGCTTCAGGCCAAAAACCATTTGATAGACCCTTACCTTGAAGCATACTTTGTGCACACTCAACCAGGGTTCTATTATTTCGTTCTGCAACTCCATTTTGTTATGGAGTGTGAGGCAATGTGAATTTTTGAATAATCCCATGATCTCTGCAAAATTTTATAAACTCTCGCAACTTGTATTCTCCCCCTTGATCTGAGCGGAGAATATTTATAAATTTCCTTGTCTGCTTCTCCACCATATTCTTAAATTCTTTAAAGCATTGAAATGTCTGGTTCTTCTTTTTGATAAAGTATATCCAAGAGAATCTAGTGCAATCATCAGCAAAAAGTAAAAAATAATATGCGCCACCTAGCGACCTAGTCTGCATGGGTCTACATACATCTGTATGCACAAGCTACAAAATATCTCTTTTCTTCCTATCAACATTCGAAGGAAACACTTCCCTATGAATTTTACCTAATGCACATCCATCACAATCTAAATGAACATTATGAAAAGTAGGAAGTCCATCAACCATACCTTTCCTTTGAAGCAACATGAGATCTTGCAGGTTAAGATGACCAAATATCTGATGCCAAATATTCTCGGCTATCAATTATGTTGAAACCAGAGCTTGGTGTGGCATGCTCTTGACATTCAATCTATACAGGCTTCCCACATGCACTCCTAATGCAATTGGTTCCTTCTTGTTGTCCTTTATGACACAATATGTTTTAAAGAATTCGACTTGCAGGTCCTGATCTGTTATCATTGACACGAAGATTAAGCTCTTCTTGATCCCAAGTACATACATTACATTTTTAATATGTCTAATATCACTGCCAGACATCATCACCGGAATATCAACGTACCCCTTAATATCATAACCTCTGTCATCACCTAGACAAATTTTAGCTCCACAAGTAGTTTCTTAAAAAAACTCAAACCAACTTCTATTACCTGTCATATGTGAAGATGCACCTAAATCAATGTACCATATTTCGGCCTCATCCTCCTCAAAAGCTGAAAGAGCACAATCAACTACAAATAGTCGAAAATCATGACTGTGACCTTCGTCGGTAAAGTGTCATGTCTGCTTTCTTTGTTTATTTCTCACCTAATATGTCTATCTCTTAAAAAAAAACTTAGGTTTATGATAAAATTTCCCACATTAGAAACATTTAATGCCATAATAGTTACTACTATTACTTGTAGAAATACCTCTAAATGGTCTCTTCTGAAAACCACCACCACCTTTCTGTCCTTGTGGCTGCCTCCCTTTGTATGGCTTCTTTTTCACCATCAGAGTAAGATCGGCATTCTATGGTCTCAAATTTTTCCGCCACTCTTCTTCCTGTAACAAAATTCCTGTCAGCTCTTCAAATGCAGGGGCTTTATCCCATGGAGACAAGCCTGTGATGAACATCTAGTATTCATTCGTCATCCCGTTCAAAGTAATTGTGACAAGATCAGAATCAGACACCTTCTCCCTGATGTCACCCAATTTTTCCTTCAGATCCTTGACCCTTGCAATGAATCCAACAACAGAATCATTCTTCTCCATCCTCATGGAAAACAACTTGCCTTTGAGTGACAAGATGCGATTGGTGTTTTGTTTCTGGTATAGATTCTTGAGTGTCTTCCAGATCTCAGTGGACGATTTACCATCTCTGATATGTGGGATAATATTGTCTTTAACAAACATATTCAATAAAACTTTCGCCTTATTCCCCATTTTATTCCAATATTGTATGAGTGCATCTGCACTTGTTGCACTATTGTGCTTCTGCTCATCACCACTGACGATTGACCATGCGCTTGCTCCCTCAAGAAACGTCTGTAGCTTGAATTTCCAAGTGGTATAATTGGTCCCATTGAGTTTTCTAGTCTCGTTGAGATAATTTTCTGTAAAATTTCTCATTTTGGATTGATCGGATTCCAAATCCTCCAATCTTCAGTGGATTCTAATGAAGTGAACAATTACAAGCTACAAAAAAAACTTCAACACATACCAGAACCTGATCATAGATTTGTCACCGATATGGCACGATACTTGTCTCTGAAAATCAGATCCGCCACCGATATGAAAAAATTGGTGTTTACGCTACTCAGATCTGCCACCAATCAGGAAAAATCTCACGAGCAGAACCATAAAAATAGGTCACATGACTATCAGCTAAAAATCCATGTTGATCAAAATTTTGTTAAGTCTGACTCTACCAGCACTGGAATGACCCTGAAAAACACATTGATCCATACTAATCAACGCTATTGTGGCTCTGAAAAACGCATTGATCAGTGCTATTGTGGCTCCGAAAAATGCATTGCTTAGCACTATTGTGGCTCCGAAAAGTGCATTGATCTGCTTTGTGCTCAGAAAACTGAGACCTATGAGAAACTAAGTTCCTCCTATGAGTGAGGTGTTTCTGTAGATGACCTACTCTGTTGTGAGCACTGAGGCTCCTATGTGCACTGTCGCCATGAAGGCTTTGTAGCCACGAAGGCTCTATAGCCGTGAAGGCTCTATAGCCACTAAGGCTCTGTAGCTAAATCAAGATCACATGGTCTGAGCTCTAATAACATGATAAAAACTAGAAAGAAAAGAAATGAATTGATTAACAAGAAGCTCACAGGTGAGTAATGCACTTGGAGAGTGCACAAACTAGAGCGTACACTCTACATTCAATTAATCAAGGATACATCAATAAATACATCTCAAGGGAATAGGGAGTTGGGAACAATTAGCTGAGTATATTCAACATATATCATGAAACAATTACATACAAAAATATTCTCATAAGAGCCCTCCAGTACTCAGCTTACACTCTCACACTTTCATGAACAAAACTGACCAACACATAGCCAATTCTCAGCCTCTAGACAACCTGCCTTGCTTGCGCTATCCCTAATGAATGCAATCCCTAAAAGATAGGAATTATTTCCTTCCTTGACTGTGCAAGTATCATGGGAACTCCAATGGGTGTTTGGTTGCATGTATGCAACCCAATAATCCTACAAATGATAGTCAACTTCCCTTTCACCTGGAACTCAATTGGGTCTCCACTGGATCTAACATGCATGTAGCTAATAATAGTAAATCCTCAGTTGCATGTGAGATCATTGATTGTGCATTAATTAATATTTAATTCACTTGATCTCTCACTAGTGTATCTTTAGCTACAACTAGAAAAAGTCTCATCATAATATATCCCCTCAATATGTGAGAATCCCTGGGCCACAAATCTGGCCTAGACGACACACATGCGACTCACTATTGAAGATCTCGAAACCTTCAGGCTGCTCTATGTACACCTCTTCCTCAATTATCCCATTGAGAAACGCAGTTTTCACATCCATCTGATGAACGTGCCAACCCATTTGCGCTGAGAGTGCATGGATGGCTCTTATGGAAGAGTACCTTGCAACAAGTGCAAAACTCTCATCATAATCTATCCCCTAGTTCTGTGAGAATCCCCGAGCCACAGATATGGCCTTGTATTTCTCCACACTCCCATCAACAACTTTCTTTACCTTGTAGATCCATCTTGATCCAACCACTGATTTGTCGACCGGTCTTGGGACTATCTCCCATGCACTGTTCTTGACAATGGAGTCATACTCCTCCACCATTGCATCAACCCAAGTTGGTTGCTACACTGCTTCCTGAAAGGAATATGGTTCAATCACAATACATTTTCTCATAAGAGCCATGTATCCAGTAAATCGGTGAGGAGACTGTCTCTATCTTCACTATGAAGCAGGGGCTCCTACATTCTCTGTGGCATCAAGTCTCAATCTATCAACTTCTGTGGTGCACCTTCTACCATTTTTGATGGATGTCTCTACATGAGTGTTTTCATCCACTCCATGAACCTCCTCATGTCACATCTTGAAACTCATCCTTGGGAACCAATAGTTCCTCCTCTGCATGCAAGTTCATCTCCCTCTCGAGGGACAACCACATGGCTTTCTCCTCATCAAATTTTATATCTCGTCGCACAACAATCATTCTGTTGTTTGGAAAATACACACGATAATTATGGGGTGTTTAATTCTACCCCACAAAAATCCCAACCACAGTTGTTATTTCCAGCTCCTTCCTGGAGTCCTTGGGCACATGTGCATAAACAGATGAGCCAAAAATCTTAAAGTGTGAAATGTCAGATTTCTTACTAGTGAAAGCCTCTTTAGGTGTACTCACGCCAAGTATCCTATGAGGAAAATGGTTCTGCACATGTGTCGTTGTGTTGCATGCTTCTACCCACAAATTCATCGATAGGCCTTGATCATGCAACATTGCTCATGTTGCACCCACAATAGTTCTATTCTTCCTCTTTGCAACCTCATTTTTTTATGGGTTATGAGGCGCTATGATTTCTCTTCGAATTCCTTCTTTGTTGCAGAAGTTCTTGAATTCATTAGAGATGTATTCTCCACCATTATCGCTCCTAAGAGCCTTCACTTGCTTCCCCAAATATTTCTCCACCAATACCTTAAACTCACAGAACTTAGAGAATGTTTGATATTTCTTCTGCATGAAGAAGACCCAACACTTATGAGAAGAGTCATCAACAAATATTACATAGTACTTATGTTTTTTTGTCGAAGCAACAGAGAAAGGACCACACACATTTGTGTGAAATCTCTCAAGGATCCCTGAATATTGATTCTCCTTCTCATGAAAGGTGACCTGTACATATTTTCCCATAGTACATCCCTTGCATGTGTTTGACTGCACAAGTGTACCCCTAGGAAGACCAGTAGAAATCTGTTGCATGACTTTCAAGGCTCATGGTGAAGATGGCCCAATCCCCTGTGCCATAATTTGCCCTCGTCCGGGCTCACCACTTGATCTACCTTGCCCATAATTGTTGCGCAACCATCTACCTCTAGCTTGTAGATATTCTTAACTTGAATCCCTATCCTCTTGGCTTTTCATGTTTTTTTATGTCGCAGGAAATATTTTCCTTCACTAAAAATAACATCATAGCCTTTATCCTCCAACATTGCGATTGAGACTAAATTTTTCTTCAAACCTGGTACATGCATTACATATTTTAATTGAAAGGGTTTACCTGACTACCTCTAGAAGGTAATGGTACCAAACCCGATAGCATTGTATCGTCTGTCATCGCCCATTTCAATATGCATCTGGAGATCCTTCTCCTCCAAGTCACTGAAAAGTTCCTTATCTCTCGTCATGTGAAAGGAAACGCCACTATCAAAATACCACACAAATCCCAATGCACTGGAAACCATGCATGTGATCAATGAGAAGTCAAGCTCAAATTGAATAATGCACCACTGCACTTCGAACTCTGTTACAACTATAATTACTCTGCATGCCTCACCAACTACCTATAACTCGAAATCCACTAGATAACTGAGTTTATTACTCTCAGTTAACTTTTTCAAGTAATCATTGAGAATGGATTGCAATTTATTTTCCATCTTAATTAATAGATAACTAAAATAGACATGCACCCAAAAATAGCACTGTGGGCCCCACCCTAGTTTGGGTGCTTAATGCAACTAGGCATGGGTTCTGAAATTTTCTTGTTGAATCTAAACAATCCCTCTCAAAAAGAAAGGGATTGTCCTTCACCTCGATCCTGTCTCTATGGCATTCGAATTTTCTCCTGGTGAGCGCCTTCGTCAGAATATCTGCATCTTGATCTTCTGTGTGAATGTATTGAATCAACATTATCCTTTTCTGCACACAATCTCTGAGATGATGGTACCAGATATTTATATGCTTGGAACTACCATGAAACACAGGATCAATCAAGAGTTTAATGCAACTATGATTATCATAATGAATCAGTATTAGATCCATCTGAGAACCAAACAAACCAACCAATATCTTTCTCATCCAGATAGCCTCATATGCAGCTTAACTCGCTGCCGTGTATTCCGCTTCTGTTGAACCAAGTGCCATAGATCGTTATTTCCTGTTGTACCAGGAAAATATTGTGAATCTATGTTAAAGATCCCTCCTGATGTGATTTTTTTGTCTGATGGACTGCCCGCCCAATATGCATCCATTAAGCTTTGAAGCTTCACTCCCTCTGTCCGTGTGTACCATAGACCATACTCTAATGTACCCTTCAGTTTTCTCAGGACATGCTTCCCCGCCTTCCAAAAGAGCTTGGTAGGCTTAACCATAGCTTGACTCAGTTGGTTAACTGCGTAGAAAATTTCCGGTCTCGTGTTCATAAAATACATTAGTGAACCCACTAACTACCTATAGACAGTAACATCCACTACATCTCCAGAAGTAGCATCCTCTTTACTCCAATTTCTCGGAAGAGGAGTATCCATGGGTTTGCAGCTCTCCATGTGAAACTTACCCAATATCTCCTTTGCATACTTGCCTTCAGACACAAAAATTTCACCATCTCGTTGTCATATTTCCAATCCAAGGAAATAATGAAGGAGTCCCATTTCCTTGATTTCAAACTCCCTTGCAAGATCCTCCTTGAATGAGTGTAAAACATGTTGGTGAAAAGTCGGGTCTCGCGCTGGGCTTGGGAGCCCGAGGTTCTGAATGTAGTGGCCAACAAGGGTAAATTGTAGTCTAGTAACACGCATTTTCACCCTGCTCGGGAGAGCAGTGCATCTCACCCGAGGCATGCCGCGACCACATGCATAAGGGGATGAGATCACTGGTAAGGAATAAACCCGCAACCAAAGAAAGCAAGTGCATCCATCACATATACCAAGTTACACATGCATGATCACTAATTAAGTATTCAGACAGTCGCAACTTAAAATTTTTAAAGCAGTGTAAACACATCAGAACGCATGAACAACATATTAAGACAGCAATCCTTCCTTATATTATTCTTCTGGCCGAATACATGGTTACATAGCTTTCTTCTCTGATAACTCACAAGTCAGATACAGATGGGTTTGAGAACAGAAAGGAAGAACATAGAAAGTAGGAACCCATAGAAAGAACAGGTCTGATCCTTCTACGGCTGCTCTGCGCATCCATTCAACCCTCAACAATAACCAATCAACCAACCTCCTTCTTCAGCCGGGTGATCGCCTTTTATTCACCCGCTCGTCGCGACTGGCATCTTCTCTGTGTCTTCACTCTGGCTTTTCCCAGCTTCTCTTCTGATGTCTGCATGTTCCACTTCCTGTTTTCTGCTGTATTTCTTTCATCTGCACTTATCTCTGTTTGATCTCCAGTTATCAAATGCTTCCGCGCCACCTTGGTAGCTCCGCAACTCCTGGTCGCTGCGGTGCGGTCGCGGTTGCTATGTGCATTTATTCCGCAACTCAAAAAGAGTCAAAGTTCAAAATGTCTTGGCCAAAAGTTCAAAACTTAAACAAAAACAAGGGCCCCAACAGGCCCCGACCACAATTCTTTGACTCGTCCGCGAGTCAATCACAAATGACAGTTTCTATTTCCATTCCCCCGCTGGCTTCCGTGCCCTGCTCTGCTGTTCCTTCTTCCGCCACCCTTTCCTGCTGTGCTCCGCCATTTGCTGGTTCAAACAAGGGCCCCAACTCCGGGACCCGGCAGAGTGTTGAATCTCTAAGCTCTGTGAAGGTCGCCACTGCTTGCTTCCATTCCTGCATAAGCAAGTCGGCGTCTTGAGAGATTCGGTTAGCGGCGGCTTCGTCTATGGGCGTCGGGGCAGCCCCGAACAGCGTGGCTAGCTGGCCCGCGGCCTTGGCATCCAGATGGTGCATAGTGTCAGCATGGGTGCGAAGGGGCGGACGCATCTCCCGGAGGACGTGCTTGGCCGCTTCTGATTCGGCCTCAGTCATCTGCATGTGAAGTTCCAGCTCGTCCGACTGGGCGTAGAGCTGATCTAACCTTGCGGGGTCCGTGGTCACCCGAATTTCGCTGAAGATTTGTTGCAGCTGGGCAGCAATGGGCTGCGTCTTGACAGTTAACGCGAGTGAGCACTCCTGCAAACTTCGCAGAAGGGCAGAAGCTGCGGCTGCAGTGGAATGAAGAGTGGCTTGCATACTGACTGCCTGCGTCTGTTTGGCAGTCACCTGTCCTGAATGGTCCCTGGGTGGATCTGGAAGGGTAGGCTGTGCGGCTAACGCCGCTTGTAACTCCTGGTTCTCCCTGCAAACAATAGTGAAAACTTCCCTGAGGTGATGAGCCTGTAGGGCGATAGTGTCCTCCTCGATTCTGGTGGGAAGTGGAGCATGGTGAGCCCGTGCAGCGGGCCATACACTAGAGATCGCTTGGATAGCAATTTTGACTTGCTCCTCGAGGTTGGTCTTCTCCCGCAGAAACTGATTGCGCTGTTCAGTAAGCACCGTGATCTGATTCCACTGCTCGGTGCATCGCCACTGTAGCTCGACGTGAATCTGCTCGGCCTTGAGGACCGCCTGCTGAATGAGCAGATACAACTGTGCTGGACTCAATTGTTCTGCAGTTGTTGTGCTGGGTGCACCCTGCTCTGGCGTCTGTTCCTGCAAAGATTGGCCCATGGCCGCTGCTCGGCCTGAAGTCTCTGGAGGATGGACCGGCGTCTGCTGCTGCACCGAAGTGGCCATATCAGGCTCTGGCCGGTCCTGCTACGTGGTTTGCTCTGTGGAAGGGGCGGCCGAATCAACCCCAACTGTGGCTGGGTGGACAGATATAGTTGGAAGAGGATCCCGGGATGTGGCCACGGGGTCAACAGGTGGTACCATGGCTGCAGTACTGGAGGTGACCTCCGCCCCGTGGTCACCGCCGAAAAGTTCCTGGATCAAAGAATCGGACACAGTGGCTGATGAATTGGACGGATTGGGGGAGGTGGCATGTGGTCGGCTGGTGGAGGGGGCGGTAGATGGAGTGAACGAGGTGTGAGGGAGACGAATGTTGAGGAAATCTGCTGGATCAATCAGCGGTTCCTCCGGAATCAAGGTTGCTGTGGGCGGCGTGGCTGGTGGATCATCCTCCGTAAGATCCACCACGGGATCTGTGGCCGTAGTGCGGGCCCTCTTGGATGGAGGTGGCCCGGTGGAATCGGGTTCGGGGCCCGGTTCACCCATTGTCGTGATGATGGGGGTGGCAGAAGTGAACAGGGAAGTGGGAATGGGGGAAGTGAGGGGGGCGGTGTTGGAGAGACCAAGGGACCGATTAATACGAAATTCATTAAAAGAAGGAAATATAGGGGCGCCACTGGAAACAACCTGGGTTACCACGTTGAGTCGCCGTGCCTGGTCGTTGAAATGCTCGACGATGGGGACCAGCGATTCAGGCAAGTTCGCTGTGGTCCCCGCTGCATCTGGGGTTGTCTCTGCCGCAACTTGGGAAGATCCCCCGGCACTGGTCGCGGCAGGCTGCTGTGCGGCCCTCATCCCATCAAAATTGTAGCGGAGGACTCCATCGCTAACGTGCTGGACAACCCCCGGCCATGTAGAAACCTCTCTGTGGAAGACATTATCATTCAGCTGGAAACGCAAGGGCGCCATATGAAACGTGTGGTGCGGTACACAAGTCGGCCGGATGAAAGTGTGGTTATGGCTGACGTCAAACCACACCTGTTCACTGTATTCATCCAACAGGTTCCGGGGTACCCGCTGCTGGGAAGCGACCACATCGATCATCATCCCATACCATTCTCGGAACGCCTCTTATTCCGAAGACAGGAAGACTCCTCAAATTCATCAAAGTCGACTGCTGTAGGCCCCGGAATTCGTCCTTCATTCGACTGTTAGAGCTGCTCCCCTGCGTATAATGGTGTTCCATGAACGTCTGCCAATGGAGATGAGGAAACTCAGCCGGGTCGGACAAATTGGCGTCCATACAGGGTGCATTATCATACTTGCCGACCAGTGACTCAAGTCGGTGAATTCGGCGATCTAGCGCTGGTTCAGGAACTGAGAGAAGAGCTCTCGGCATCTTGGCGCGTCTCTGATAGACTTGGACGATTCTTCTGTAACTTCCTGCTAGGTGCAGAGTGCTCTGGTACTGCGAATGCTCCAGAGTTGCTGCAACTTCCAAATTGAACTGGTCCGTCATCTTTGTGCTGATAGCCTTCATGCAAATTGGGCCATCTGCTGGCACGCGCGGAGTTGATGAGACTCCATAACGGCAATTAATTCTTGCTATCTTTCTTGCCTGCGATAATCGTGCGATCAATCGCAGGCCTGTGTGTAATCTGACAGTTGTTGACGGCATCATGGGGAGATGGGCGGACTCGACGGCTGAGGGAACTGTGGTTGATGGCAAATGATTACGGTATGATTACTGTCCATTAAGGGAATTTATGACCAAATCTGAACGATCCTACGGACTGACAAAAGGACTGACGGTTATGACCTGGACTGACACGAGGATGGATCCTTCGTGAACGACACGCTGGACTGGAGCGGTGACACGCTGGACTGGCGCTGCGACACGCTGGACTGGCCAGCCCCGACCGCAGTCGGTTGTGGTATTGTTACCGCAACTGACTGTTTATGTGACTCATTGCAAAGGAATGAATAAGACTACCTACGCTCATCCCGGTTGCGGGAGAGTTATTCAACTACGCTACTCTACGGGTTCTCTCGGTTGCGAGAGTTATTAATGAGAAATGAGAAGTACCTACTCCTGGTAGGGCTTCAGGCATGCGCCATTCACCCATCCTGGAAGAACTGTGCCGTCCAATTGTGCCAATCGAACGGCTCCTGAGTCGCGGATTTCGATGACAAAGTACGGTCCCAGCCAATGCATCTGGAGCTTGCCTGGAAACTTCTGGAACCGGCTGTCGTATAAGAGAACTTTGCCGCCAACTTGGAAAGCTTTAGTTTTGATGTGGCGGTCGTGCCACGCCTTTTGTCGGGCTTTCTCAACCCTCTGGTGGAATTCTGCGAGGAATCGAGCCTCATCCAGCTCTTGTAGCTCCTGGAGGCGTTCCCCAAGTGACGCCTCTTCTGAGAAGTGGAGGGTTGTTGCGATCAAAAGGCTGGGCACGGTGAACTCGGCAGGAATCACCACTTCTCGGCCATACACCAACTGGAAAGGCGTCTGGTTGGTCAAACGTTTTACCGTGGTCCGGTAAGCCCATAATGTCGCTGGTAGCCGCTCATCCCAATCATCCCGCTGAGCATTGCAAATTTTAGTCAAGCCCTTCTCAAGAATCTTGTTGAAGGCTTCCACCGTACCATTGGCCTGCGGGTGGTATGGGCTGCTTTTATGATGCTGAATCATAAATGTGTCTAGTAGCGACTTGACCGTGGCGTTAATGAAATGCGTACCCTGATCGCTGGTTAAGCTCCTTGGGCAGCCAAAGCGGCTGATGATGTGTTCAAAGATGAACCGGGCAGCGGTCTCTGCCGAGCAGTCGCGTACCGCTGCCGCCTCAGCCCACCGTGTGAGGTAATCCGTCGCGGTAATGATGTACCGGGCTTTGGAATGGCGAGCGATTGGTGCAATGGGGCCTACGAAATCAACAGCCCACTTCTCAAATGGCCGCAACACATGCACCGGGTGTAGCGGAAGCTCATCCCTGTGCGAAGGCCTTCCCGTCCTCTGACAAATATCGCAACGTTTCACATAGGCCTTACAGTCTGCATGTACCGTCGGCCACCACAGGCCAGCTTGAAGCACCTTCCTTGCGGTGGGTTTCGCACCTACGTGTCCTCCCGCAACACCGCTGTGACATTCCCACATCACTGCTTCCCGCTCGTGGTCAAGAACACACCTGCGCAACACCTCATCCAGGCCCAGTTTGTACAGCTGCCCTACGATCAATTGATAATCGGCCGCCCGGACAACCAAGTGGCGTTTCTGAAGAGGGGTGTAATCCTCAGGGCACTGTCCCGTGGTCAGATACGTGGCAATGTCAGCCAGGTAGTCTGGTACTGCTTCAACTCGGAATAGGTCAGCATCCGGGAGCTGATCGTCCAACGGACCTTCATTCTCTCCCGTCTCCAACCTGGATAAGTGATCGAGACCAACATTCAACCTGCCAGGCTTGACAATCACCTCAAACGTGAACTCCTGAAAAAGTAGAAGCCATCGACAGATTCTTCCTTCCAACACAGGCTTATTGACCAGATATTTTAATGCCGAATGGTCCGTGAAAAATGTAAATTTGCCGCCCAGAAGGTAGTGGCGGAACTTCTGGAGAGAGTACACCATCGCCAACGCCTCCCGTTCGGTCGTGGTGTAATTCTTCTCCGCATTCGATAATCGTCGGCTGGCGAAGTATACCGGGTGGTCAACTGTCGTTTCCCCGGGTTGCGCCAATACAGCGCCAAGGGCAATCCCGGACGCATCAATGTGCACATGGAACTGCTTATCCCAGTTGGGATGAACAAGTATGGGTGCCGTCGCCAACTTCTCCTTCAATGTGTCGAGTGCCTGCCTGCACTCCGCCGTCCACTCAAATGCTTCTGACTTCCGCAACAGTCTCTCCAAAGGGGCAGTGATTTTGGCATAGTTGCGGATAAACCGCCTGTAGTATCCTGTGTGCCCGAGCAGTGCCCGCAACTGCTTCCCAGTATCGGGGGCCTCCATGTGGACGATGACCGCGACCTTGGCAGGGTCAACGCAGACCCCTTGCTTACACACCACGTGACCCAAGAGTGTGCCGAATGGTACTGCAAAAATACATTTCTTCAAGTTCAAGGAAATCTGCAGCTGGCGACATCGATCGAACATAACACGCAACAGGGAGGCGTGTTTCTTCAGCAGGCTGTAAACAGTCCAGTCGTCCATATAGACTTCCAGGAACTTGTGAATGTACTCCCGGAAAGCAGCAATGACAATCCGGGAAAACACAGCCGGTGCGTTCTTCAGACCAAACGGCATAACGTGGTATGCGAATGATCCCCACTCAGTTGTGAATGTCATCTTTGCTTTGTCTTCCTCGGCAATGCGCACCTGATGGTAGCCCGAAAACCCATCAGTGAAGGAATAAGCTTCGTTTCCCGCGACATGATCTAGAACTTCGTCGCTGAAGGGAGTGGGAAACGGATCGTGAATACAAGCATTATTCAAACTCCGATAATCTACGCAGACACGGATTTCCGCTTTGTCCTTCTTGTTCTGGATGACAATGGGACTTACCCACTCGGCTTCTTCTACTGGAAAGATGAGACCCGCAGCCAGCATCTTGTCGATCTCCATCTTAACCTTCTCTTTGATACGTGGATTCAATCGGTAGGTTCGGTGCTTCACCGGCCTGGCTCCCGGTTTCAGTGTGATGCGCATCTCGCCCAAATCCCCTTTGATCCCCTTCAGGTCCGCAACTGATGACGGAAATAAATCTTCGTACTCCCGGAGGAGGCTGAAAATTTCTCTTGTCGTCTCCTCGTCCCAGTAATCTCCCACCGTTGCCAGCTTAGGCTTCTCCTCCGTTCCAATGTTCAGCTTCTTTGTCTTTAGGGGCTGCAAATGGACTCCTTCTGTCGTCGGCTCGTCACGGACGCTCCGCTCGCCCTCCTTTTCGTCAAAATCGAGATGCCTCAGGTCCTCCAAACTATCGTCCCCCGGTTCGCCGTCAATCCGTTGGCAAACCAATTCGCTCTTGACCCCGGAGCGTGACGCCACCGGGCCCTCATCGGGCTCAGGATGGCGGAAAAACAGAACCTCCTTGACGGCTTGTAGGGCCTGAGATTCCTGCGTCGTCTCCCCTTCGAACGAGAAGCTCTGGACGAACTTTTCCGCGACTGCTTGCCAGGAGCGGGTTCCCCGTTTCCGCTCTTCCTCCAGGTACCAGGCCTGGGGAATTGTACCCAGGGAGTGGACAAACCTGTGGACCCACAACTCCTCGGGGTAGCTGGCGCTACGCCACTGTTCCTCGCACGCCCGCAAGTGCTGTCGCGGGTCGGAAGCTCCATGATGTTTAAGTGTAATGCAGGGCCCTTCATCCTCTTTGAAGCGTGCCCGTAGTGCATCCGCCACACACTCCCATCGCGACAGAGTGTTGCGGTGATTGTTCCACCATCGTCCCGATGTGGACTTCAAGGCCACATCCAAAAGTGGTATCCGGCATTCTTCTGGGACCCGGTCTTCCACCTTGGCAATAAAAGTATTCACTGCTTGCATGTTTGATAATGTGGGATATCCGCGGATCTCAGTCCCTACCCACCGGACCTGAGCGATGGAGGCACATCTCCGCGTGGTGGTCTCATACCCCCCTTGCTGCCAGTCTTCCCACGCAAGCTCGGATCCGAGCTCCGAGCTCTGCACACTCCGCCAACTGATAGACCCTGTTGCGGTCGGGTTGATATAATCGTCCCGCTTCCCTGCAGTCATCTGGTAGAGATGGTCCATCATCTGAGCATCCTCCCGACTGTCCACCGGTTCTGTGTATTGCGGACCTTGATACGGGTCGAGAGGCTGAGTGACCCTTACCTCCCCATCCTCAAAAATCATCAGCTCCTTCTTGAGGTCGATGATCGCGTAATTCTCAAAAGCCCAATCAATGCCAAGTAAAGCAGGATAGGGGTCCTTATCGCCCATGATATCAATAACCTCAAAGTCGGTGTATGTCTTCACCCCCGCAACGTTGACCTCGACACCCTCAAGTCGGCCGATTGGCAAAATACAGTACTGGTTCGCCATCCTGAGTTGGATTGGGGAATAGGCGAGCCGTGGCTTTCCAAGAGCCTCCCACGTCTTTCGTGGCAATATGTTGACGTCGGACCCCAAGTCCAACATGGTGTCGCTGATTTGGAATCCTGCGACCTGCGTGTTAAGCCGGAATTCTTTGCCTGTTCGTTGCTTGTTCCGCTTGACACGTTGCACGTATTGAGGCCTAGCGTCCACCAGATTTTTGGGTTCGGCGTGCCCATGCAGCGCTCCGTCTAAAGCATGTTTGAGTTGCTGCCGCAGCCCAGCGTTATCAACAATCCTGAGGAATAGACGGAGCCAATCCTCGACCACAGTATCTGCGGCGTCCTGCGCACCGGATTCCGGCCGCCAGGGCTCCTCCAGCCCTCCCTCGTTCCGCAACTGGGCGAATGCCTCAACCACCTCCTTGAAATACTTCTTCTGGACATCGGGCCTGATCAACTTCTTTGGGGATGCCGGCCGAACCACTCGGGCTGGCTCCTTCTCGTGGGCATCGTCTCCAGTCTTCTTCCCACCCCGTGTTACTATCGCAACATTCTGCATGTCAGGGGTTGCGGTGCTGCGCGGTTCTGAGTTTATCAAATTCGCTCCTCTCTGCCGCACCCGTTCTTCCCACTTCTTGATGAGCTCCGGACAGTCTTCTGTAGCATGGGCGTTGACCCGACACTGGGAACACCAGGGTCGTCGCGGAAGGGTACATTCTCGAGCCACATGACCCTCCTGGTCACAGTTGTAGCACTTTACCGGACCGCGTCCTCCCGTTCGGCCTCCCCGCATGCC
The DNA here is from genome assembly GCA_034641835.2 of Pinus albicaulis. Lineage (NCBI taxonomy): Eukaryota > Viridiplantae > Streptophyta > Pinopsida > Pinales > Pinaceae > Pinus > Pinus albicaulis. The sequence continues at coordinate 1,427,030,512 of CM076582.1, forward strand.
TCCACCTCTTCCCCTGGTAGCCTCGTTCACCCTGTACGAGGGTCGATCCAATCGATCCGCAAGAGCGTCAAGCGCCCTGCACTGCTCAGTGGTGTGAGTCGTAGACACACAGAATTCGCAATACACGTTATTCGGTACCGTGGAGTACTTCTGTAGGATCGGGCACATCCGAGGTGGATGCCCCAGCGTTCGACAGATCTCGCAGTACTCTGTGGTGGAGGAACCCGGTTGCGGTGGGAACCCCGCAAAGGTCTGTTGCGGCTGGTAGACTCCCTGCGGGTTCATCGCCGCGCCACCCCCTGGTGGTGGACCCCCCTGAATTGCTGCAACTGAGGGTCCAACTCCTGCGCCGCGCAATCGAGGACATTCGGTTGCGACGTGTCCCTCGACCAGGCAATGAGTACACCAAACATTCGGTCGCGCTGGTCTCACTGGCTGAATTTCCTTGAGCTTTTCGGTCAAGCTGGCGATTTGATGTTGCAACCCTATCAGAGAAGGGTCTTGCGGGGCCATCCCCCCCCTGTATTCCTGGGGGTATCCCGCCATGGCTTCAATCTTCATGGCCTGCTCCAAAGCGTCCTGCAGATTATCAATCTTCTGCTGCGTGAGAGGGGTTCGTGTCAAGGGGAGCAGAGCCTTGATGAACCAGTCCCTCTGGTGGTTTGGATCGATCGGATAACTGAGTTTCCCGATCGCGTCTTTAAATCTCCGCATCAACTCCCACGCGGTTTCTCCTTCCTTCTGCTTAATTTCCCACAGCTCTGACAGGCCCTGCTGGTCTGTCTGGGGAAGCTTGAATTCACGGACAAAATCCCGCTTCACGTTCGCGATTACAGGGTTAGGGTGCGCCTCGGACCACTTGATGAACCAACGCAGAGCTCTCTCTCTGAGCGTGGTTTGGAACTCTATTAACTTCCCTGCATCAGGCGTCTGGCGAGCCCTCCAGATGGCTTCGCACAGATACCAATGTTGTTCTACATCGTCGTTGCCCCGGCCAGAGAACTCTGGGTACCGGGTGAAAGATCCAGCCATGTATGCTTGCGGAGAATTAACCAGGATAAAACCTCCAGGTCCTGGTTGCGTAACGGTCCCACTAGGGAAAATACTACTACTAGTAACGCTACTGCTACTGGGCGTTACTGACGCCGCTGAACTACTAGATGACTGCCTGAATGCTTGTAACTGAATAAAAATATTTCTTAAAGGTTGATAAAGTACCAGGGGAAGGTCGGGATCCTGGCCATGCGGAAGGTGGGACGTAGGGCTGCCTGGAGGGGTGGGTGCCGTCTGATCCTGGAACATCTGCTGCATCACGTCGTGCCATTCGTCATCGGAACTTTCTTCGGGCTGCATCTTTCCATTATCCTTGCTAGTCGTTACTGCTCTTTCTCGCGTCGCTGGTCTCCCATGCACCCACTGTATGTCCGCTGCTGTCCCGTCTCCTGTCCGGGTATCCAAACCCATGGGTCTTGTCTTCTGAGGCGCCTCCTTCTGATTTTTCCTCTCGATCTCCCTTCTCTTCAAGTCTCTCATTACCCTTCTTCGCCACCTATCGGCGATCTGTGCCCGCCGATGCGCACGTGACTCCCGCAACTTGCATGCGGCCTCAACGTCCATCCCCCGCTCCCCACCCTTACTGTCTACACAGCATCGGTCCCCTCAATCCTTCCCCCAGTACGGGTGGTTTACGCTTCCATGCTCGTTTTGTGGAATTCAATCAACCCTTCGTCCACCATCAGGGCTTTGATCCACAGCGGAATCTCCTTCAACAACTTCCCCCTTAACCCTGAGTGAAAAACAGCCTCAGCCTTCGAGAAGGATTGGTAACACTCAGCAGCAAACTCCACGGCGTATCCTTCCAACGTGGTCCTTACCCAAAAATCCACTACACGGGTGAGGTCAGTGTCTACCTGATGCAGAGCTATCAGGTCTTCGTGCGCCCACCTGCGGTTTATCTTCCGCAAGCCTTCTTGGGGCAGCGTCGCTCGTAACCTCCGCAACCAGTTGTAAAGATCCGTGGGGAACCTTCCCCAGAAAATTTCGTACGTATCACTAGCTGAGTCAGAGAAAAGAACAAGCTCCCTGACCGCCGCCTCCTTTTTCTTGATCAGCTCCGCTTGCTGAGTAATAAAATGGTCAAGATGATCATCCCACCATCGCCGTATTGCTCCTTCAAAAATCCTCGAGACCATGATCTAGATCCCCTCAGAACATGCAGGTCCCGGCAACGGAACCATTTGTTGGAGAAAAGTCAGGTCTCGCGGGCAAGACCCAGGTTCAAAGGGTTGTGGCCAACAAGGGGTCCGGTGTAGTCTAGGAACACGCCGGCATTTTCACCCTGCTCTTGGAGAGCAGTGCGTCTCACCCGAGGCGTGCCGCGACCACATGTGTAAGGGAATGAGATCACGGGTAAGGAATAAACTCGCAACCAAAGAAAGAAAGGGCATCCATTACATATACCAAATTACACATGCAAGATCACTAACTAAGTATTCAGACAGTCGCAACTTAAAATTTTTAAATCAGTGTAAACACATCACAACGCATGAACAACATATTGAGACAGCAATCCTCCCTTATATTATTCTTCTGGCCAAATACATGATTACATAGCTTCCTTCTCTGATAACTCACAAGTCAGATACAGATGGGTTTGAGAACAGAAAGGAAGAACATAGAAAGTAAGAACCCAGAGGAAGAACAAGCATGATTCTTCCGCAGCTGCTCTGCGTATCCTTCCTCAAGTCTCGATCCTCGCGACTTCTCTCGCATCCATTCAACCTTCAACAACAACCAACCTTCTTCTTCAGCCGGGTGATCGCCTTTTATTCACCCGCTCGTCGCGACTGGAAGCTTCTCTGTGTCTTCACTCTGGCTTTTCCCAGCGTCTCTTCTGATGTCTGCGTGTTCTACCTTCTGTTTTCTGCTGTATTTCTTTCATATGCATTTATCTCTGTTCGATCTCCAGTTATCAAGTGCTTCCGCGCCACCTTGGTAGCTCCGCAACTCCTGGTCGCTACGGCGCGGTCGCGGTTGCTATGTGCATTTATTCCGCAACTCAAAAAGAGTCAAAGTTCAAAATGTCTTGGCCAAAAGTTCAAAACTTAAACAAAAACAAGGGCCCCAACAATCAAGCTGCTCTGTGAGTCAAAATTAAATCATCAACATAAAGAAAAATGATTAATAGCTTACCCTCAACCACAATCTGGTACAGGTTTTCAACTGTTTCACTTTTGGTGAAGCCTAGTCTGGTGAAATAACTGTATATCCGAGTGTACCAAGCATAGGGTGCTTGGTTCAACCCATATAATGCTCTTTTTATTCGACACACATGCGATCTCAAATCCTTCAGGCTGCTCTATGTAAACCTCTTCCTCAATGATCGCATTGAGAACCACATTTTTCATATCCATCTGGTGAATGTGCCAGCCCATCTGCGCTGAGAGTGCAAGGATGGATCTTATGGAAGAGTACCTTGCAATAGGTGCAAAAGTCTCATCATAATTTATCCCCTTGATCTGTGAGAATCCCCAAGTCACAAATCTGGCCTATTCGACACACATGTGACTCACTGTTGAAGATCTCGAAACCTTTAGGATGCTCTATGTACACCTCTTCCTTAATGATCCCATTGAGAAACACAGTTTTCACATCCATCTGATAAATGCACCAACCCATCTGCACTGTGAGTGCAAGGATGGATCTTATGGAGGAGTACCTTGCAACAGGTACAAAAGTCTCATCATAATTTATCCCTTGGATATGTGATAATCCCCGGGCCACAAATCTGGCCTTGTATTTCTTCACACTCCCATCAACAACTTTCTTTACCTTGTAGATCCATCTCGATCCAACCACTGATTTGTCGACCAGTCTTGGGACTATCTCCCATGCACTTTTCTTAACAACGGAGTCATACTCCTCCACTATTGCATCAACCCAAGTCGGTTGTTGCACTGCTTCCTGAAAGGAAGATGGTTCAGTCACAATACATATTCTCATAAGAGCCATGTATCCAGTAAATCGGTCAGGAGACTGTCTCTGTCTGCGCTGTGAAGTAGGGGCTCCTACATACTCTGCAGCATCAAGTCTCAATCTATCAGCTTCCGTGGTGCACCTTCTTCCATTTCTGATGGATGGTTCTGCATTAGTGTTTTCCTCCACTCCATGAACCTCCTCGTGTGGCTGATCCACATCTTGAGACTCATCCTTGGGAACCAACAATTCCTCATCTGCATGCAAGTCCAGCTCCCTCTCAAGGGACAACCACATGGCTTTCTCCTCATCAAATTTTATATTCCATCGCACAACAGTCATTTTGTTGTTTGGAAAATACACACGATAATTATGGGGTGATTCAGTGTACCCCACAAAAATCCCAACCTCAGTTGTTGGTTTCAGCATCTTCCTGGCATGCTTGGTCACATGCACATAAACAAATAAGCCAAAAATATTAAAGTGTGAAACATCATGTTTCTTACCAGTGAAAGCCTCTTTAGGTGTTCTCATGCCAAGTATCCTATGAGGACAATGGTTCTACACATGTACCACTGTGTTGCATGATTTTGCCCACATATGCATCGGTAGGCCTTGATTATGAAACATCGCTCATGCTACACCCACAATTTTTTTGTTCTTCCTCTCTGTGACCCCGTTTTGTTGTGGTTTATGAGGAATTATGAGTTCTCTTCGAATTCCTTCTTTGCTGCATAAGTTCTTGAATTCATTAGAGATGTATTCTCCACCATTATCGCTCCTAAGAGCCTTCACTTGCTTCCCCGAATCTTTCTCCACCAGTGCCTTGAACTCACAGAACTTAGAGAATGTCTGATCTTTCTTCTACATGAAGAAGATCCAGCACTTACAAGAGAATTAATCAACAAATATTACATAGTACTTATGTCTTGTTATCCAATCAACAGATAAAGGATCACACACATCTATGTGAACTCTCTCAAGGATCCTCGGAGCTCGGTTTTCCTTCTCATGAAAGGTGGCCTTTATATATTTTACCATAGTACATCCCTTGCATGTGTCTGACTGCGCAAGTGTACCCTTGGGAAGACCAGTGGAAATATATTGCATGACTTTCAAGGCTCCATGGTGAAGATGGCCCAATCTCTTGTGCCATAATTCGCCCTCATCCCAACTCACCACTTGATCTGCCTTGCCCATCATTGCTACACAAAAATCTAGCTCCAACTTGTAGAGATTCTTATCTTGAATCCCTATCCTCTTGGCTTGTCCTATTGTTTTATGTCATAGGAAAGCTTTTCCTTCACTAAAAACAACATCATAGCCTCTATCCTCCAACATTGCGACCGAGACTCATTTTTTCTTCAAACCTGGTACATGCATTACATCTTTTAATTGAAATGGTTTACCTAGCTGCCTCTGGAAGGTAATGGTACCAATCCTGGTAGCATTGTACTACCCATCATCACCCATTTCAATATGCATCTGGATATCCTTCTCCTCCAAGTCATTGAAAATTTCCTTGTCTCTCATCATGTGAAAGGAAGCACCACTATCCAAATACCACATAGATCCCAGTGCATTGGACACCATGCATGCAATCAATAAGAAATCAAGCTCAAATTGCGAGGAAAGGGCCTCACAAGCTGCAGATCCTCCAACCTTATTATTCTTATTCTTTTGTGGACAATTAGTAGCAAAATGCCCATGCTTGTGACAGTGAAAACACTTCACCTTGGACATGTCCTGCTTCTTGCCATTCTTGGACTCAGATTTAGGATGGAATTTCTTCCCCTTGCCGTTCCTCACCTTGGCAGTCAAAGCACAATCCTCTTCATCTTCATTCTTATATGAAGATTCATCTTTGGTGTTCTGTCTGAACTCCTCCTACACCAAATCTGACCACAGTCGTTCCTAATCTAGCAATTTTTCCCTTCCATTGATAGATTCTTGATAACTGTGCCAAACCTTGGGAAGTCCTAGGAGAGCCAAGCTCACCAAATCATCATCAGCGACTGTTATTGCAACACTCCCCAGTTCATCTCGACATTGGACAAACTTTGTTAGATATTTTAGAGTGGTGTCGCCCTTTTCCATCCTGATATTCCTGAGTTTATCTTTGAGAGCCAATTTCCTATGGTCGCTGCTACTTTAGAATAGATCCGTCAAAGCCTTCCACATTGCATATGGTGTGGCTTTCCCATGAAGGCTTGAGACAATGTGGTCTCGTACTCCTTCGAACATGATCCTCCTCGCCTTTACCACTTTCTTTTTCAATGCATCAAGATTTGCATCATCTGCCACAATGGGTTTAGGAACATCATTGTCAATGAATTTTTTCAAGCAATTGTCTTTGAGTACTGCCTCCATCCTGTCCTTCCAAGAAATATAGTTTGAGCTGCCCTTGAGTGCATACTCCAACCTCAAGCCATTGAAAGCCATTTCGATCTTGAATCAGCTGTAGCACCAAGAAATTTTTTCTGCAAATTCGAATTCTATCCAGTCACAAACTCAGCTCTTGCTTCACTTCTGCAATTTCCCGTGCTCCGATACCATGTAGAAATTATACAAAATTCATGTATATCTTGGATTCACCCGATTTAACAATGTACTAAAGTTAAATACTGAATCACTTCTACAAATATTTTTCGGAATTAAAAACACAATTGCTAATCACATGAACATGAAGAAGAATAAAATCACACAGAACACAGATAAATTCTCAGGGAAAGCTTAGAGCTAAAAACCCCACTATCTTGTATTATATATTTAGCATGGATCATGAAATAATTACATACAAAACTCTTCTCACAAGAGCCCTCTAGTACTTAGCTAATTGTCTCACACTTTCATGAACAAAACTAACCAACACATAGCAAATTTTCAGCCTCTAGACAACCTACCTTGCTTGCACAATCCTTGATGACTGCAATCCCTAAAAGATAGGAATTATTGCCTTCCTTAATTGCGAAAGTATCATGGACACTCCAATGGGTGTTTGGTTGCATGTGTGCAACCCAATAATCCTACAACTGATTCTCAACTTCCCTTTCACCTAAAACTCAATTGGGTCTCCACTGGTCTTAACATGCATGCAGCTAATAATAGTATATCCTCAGTTGCATGTGAGATCACTGATTGTGAATTAATTAATATTTAATTCACTTGATCTCTTACAAGTGTATCTTTAGTTACAACTAGCACAACCGAGTTTAACTCACTTAACCGAGTTAAACTGATTACAACCTGTATTAACTAATGCACCACTGCACTTCAAACTCTGTTACGACTAGAATTACTGTACATGCCTCACCAACTACCTCTAACTCAAAATCCACTAGCTAACTAATTTTATCACTCTCAATTAACTATTTCAAGTCATCATTGAGAATAGATTACAGTTTATTTTCCATCTTAATTAAGGGATAACTAAAATAGACATGCACCAAAAAATAATATTGTGGGCCCCACCCTAGTTTGGGTGCTTAAAGCAACTAGACGTGGGTCCTGAAATTTTCTTCTTGAATCTCAAAAAGAACTAATCCTAACTTAAGGAGTTACGTTACAACCATGTAACCATTTCTCCATTAATAAAATATAATATTAATTATTTTCAACTAACAATAAACTAACTTTGGATTTCCTAGTAAGTTTATGGGACGCTCAAAATCTCGAGAACAATGGTATATCAAGCACCATTTTTCTGAAAAATTGCATGACCTCAAAGTTGGCACAAATACAGATTGAAAACAATCGAATCACGAGAGCTTTTCCAAAGCGGTTGGGCCAACTTCCAAATGTATACATAATCTTTTAGTCACAAAAAAAATTGTGGGAAATTTCCGTAGGGATATATGCAATTGTCCTGCTCTCAGCATCATCAATTTGTCTCAGAATCGATTATCAAGTCAGCTTTTAGACTTCAGTGGTTGTAAAAAATTAGTGTTCATTTCATTTACAGATAATAAATTTCAAGGGGAAATCCTGCCTTCTCTTGTAAGTCTCCCCATTTTCACATATATAGACTTATAAACCAATAATCTAACTATCCCTACTCCTTTTCAACTGCAAATTTGAAGCTTTTGTTTCTCAGTGTTTCTTTCAATAGGATTTTAAGTACGGTTCCCACTTCATTGATCTAAAGTTTTCCAACATTATTCTTGGAGGGAAATCCATGCCTCTATGGGAAATGTTTGTCCAATACATATCCTTTTGAGGATGCGGATGAATCCAGGCATAGTCGCAATCATCTAGTTGTTTTGGTGTGGGTTATGATTGTTGCATTCATCATTGTTGGGGTCATTGGTGGGATTTTAATATTGAAAAAAATATCCTGCAAAATAATTCCATACTAACTTGGAAAACCCATTCTTTTCATATGACTACATTATGATACAATTTGGGAGATACAGGGATTTGTTCGGCCCTATTTTCAAAAAACAGAATTTTCCTGTTTTATACATGTTTTTTTAAATGCAGATTATGGACAGCTGGAGATGGTATCTAAAAAACCAAGAGAGGTTTTTATTCAAAACATTTTGATCTAAAAGAACCTCCTCTATTTTTTCAAAATCTATCAAGGATTCAGAAATATGAGTTCATTTCTAAACTGCAAATTCTACCTTTTTTAGGCGTTTTCGTACTGTGCTTCAGGCTTGAAGCCATAAAAACGCTACGAAAATTCCTGCAGGTGTTTTTTTGCATTTGAACTCATTTTTGGCATGTGTTAAGGAGGGATATCGATGGTTGCAAGGTTTCATGACATGATGAATGTGTTGGAACAAAAAAGAAGTCAAGAAGATTAATGGAAAAGCCATTTTTCCCACGCTACGAAACTGCCTAATGACACTCTGTTTTTGCAACAAGGAGCTTTGGGTTGTATTTTGTTATCTTTAAAGTGTTTTGAAGGTCATCTAGCCACATTTAAAGTTCAAAGATAGGCAGAGGAATGTGTTTTATGCAGGTTTGGTCTTCGACAAAGTTATCCAACTCATTAGTTCATCATGGAGGCATTATCATGTGTGATGGCAGCAACTCCTTAAAAGTAGGAATATATGTTTCATGAAGCCCTCCTAACATGTTTTAAAGGCTCATGGCAGAATAAAGTCAAACTGATTGGAAAAAGTGTTTAAAACAGAGACGCTACGAAAAGTTGCTACTAAACTATGCTACGAAAATTTCTGTACATGATTGTTTTAGCAGTCAACTTCAAGTTTGATTTCAAACCATATGAAACAGTATTTTGGAAATATGAAAGAGGTTTCTCTTCAGCACAGGCCCATCTAAAAAAATACCTCTCATTTTCTACAAATCCATCAGGGTTGGGAAATTATACACTCATCTTTGAAGCCTATTTTTCAGAATTTTCACTAACCAGATTTGTGAAAAAATTGTAAAAAATTGACTTGGAGGAGGTCCACCTCAACATCCACGTGGCATAATTACACATCAACACTCTATTACACTCAGAAAATTAGTTGGTTGTAGTTGATAAGGGTTATTAAATTGATTTGTTTAACTATTAATGAAAGAAGAGTCCTTTTTGTATTCAAACTCTGCAAAACAAAAATATCCCTAGGAAGTATCCAAGTGATAGAATCATGTTTGAAATAGGTCTCTGGGGTGGGAATTCAAGGTGAGAAAGGAGGCATATCATTTATATGAGTCGTCACTCTATAAATGAGAGATTTTTATAGTTATAAGGTTGTTGGGAGATGGTTACTTGAGACTACCACTATTGTAATAGTTTGATATCAAAAATATATAGTTGCAGCATGCCTATTTCAGACCTGAGATTCTTTTCTGTATTCTTATGTCAATTTGTTCTATCAGTATTTTACTTTCTCTCCAGTATTCTAGTTGTATAATCACTTGGAATTCATGATCACATGCTCCAACTTCTTGTTTACACCTAGGCTGCTGTTTTGTCAAGATTTATTAGTTTTATTCTGTATAATCACTTGGAATTCATGGTGACATGCTCCAACTTCCTGTATGCATATAGCTTGTTGTTTTGTCCTTCATGTATGGTTTAATAAGTATACAATTGCCTCATCTTCCATGAGATAAGTTTACTTGTGACTTAGTTTTCATATTGACTCCATGTCCAATGGTAGTCACTGGTTTACATCTTTCACCTATACAAAAACATCACATTCAATCCAATTTCGAGTTAGCCATCAGTTTTAAACTTCATTGAAAATCATTTATTCTTCTTTTGAGAGAGCCCGCTCAGACTAGATAGGTTAATTTCCAGTTGCAAATGGTTTTACAGAGTTACTCCAAGTTGACCATTGCAGCAGCCCAACAGGACTCAATTTGGTGATAACATTTTGGCGTCGTTGCCGGGGACCAAAGGTGTAAATTTTCCCTAGGATGAATGACAAAGTTTCAGTTCTAAAGGTCTGAGAGAAGAAGACACTTAGACACATATTGGCTGTTTTTCTGCTCTGGCAGCTCCACACATCAAATAATCAATTGGAAGGTGACTCCACTGCTTGAAGATCAGTAGGTTGATGAAGTTCCAAGATGAGTTCCATTGCAAGAATAAATGCTAGGTATGCCCCTATGAATCGGTCTCACATCCTGGTTTTCCAAATCATATGCCAAAGTTCGATTGGTTAACTGATCTTCCCATATTTAAAAATGAAAATAAAGACAATGCTTCTCTTCATTTGGTTAGATTCCATATGCATGTACACAGACTTAAGGTTTAGTTCCCTGAGGATTGTCTCATGAAGATGTTTATGGTCACTTTAGAAGGAAAAACATGGTCTTGGTGCGAAAGCCTGCCAAATGGTTCCTTATATTCTCTTGTTGATTTCCATGTTGCATTTTATGAGATGTATAAAAAATTCCATTCTTCCTTATTGCTGGTCAAAGACTGTTGTAAACATTGTGTGAGTTTTATTGAATATTTGGAGGATTGTTATGAATATTATGAGTTCATGGATGAGGAAATTTTAGAGGCCCTTCATGACAATCCCTTTCATCACCAAGAAGAAAGGATAGCCTCTCTCTTGGATGAAAATGAAACCCAGCAGGAGTTTATTTATGGCAACCATGTTACATCCTCTGAGTTTGATGAAAATTTGCAACAGACTTGTCAGCCTTTTGATCATTAGGAGTATGATAATCATTTCAAACAACAAGAGGAAATACTAGAAGATAATTGCTATAATCCTCAGGTAAAGGAAGAAGGTTATTCTTCATGTCATTCCTTGCATCACCCTACATCAAATGAATAAAATTTTGAAAAGCAAATTTTAGACAATAAGATGGGTATGCTTGTTGAATCATATGAAGAGTTACCTTTAGAAATTTTTGTGGTAAATGCTGAGGCAGTTCCTTGTGAAAGTATCCAATAGTACTCCAAGTATTTCTTCCTCTCAAATGAAAATAATGATCAACATATTTTTTCTTTTTTATTTGAGAAAGGTCATTAGGGTTATAATGAAGAATCTAAACAAGGAACACCATCAAAGGATCATATTTACTCACACTTTCTTTTTGATCAACAAGAATTATTCTTGCATACTCTCAAAGACCCTCTACTGGAATCTTCTACAAGAATGATTTTCAATATGATTTTTAGTTATTTATACAAATTCAGATGGTGGAACAACTTCTCATCTCTCAGGAATGGTTTTATGATTAGAGAAGTGGAATGTCCATTCCAATCTAGCACTCAACTTCTTGATTGGCTTCATTGGAAGAGTGAGATCACTTGATTCAGTTTTTATGCTGAGCAAGTAGAGTAGGATCATATGTATATAAATAATCTTGAAGATCAATCATTTTGTTAGTTTCAGTTTTAAATTCAGCATGTGTACTTTCAGTTCTTTAGCAGCTACTGGTTTTTTTAGTGCCAAGATTACAGGTCAGAACAGGTTGCAAGTTTTCATTTTGAAGATGGGAGCAGCCCATTGGAGGTGGCACTGGACCTACTAGTTCTTTGTTGTACCACAAGGGCACACCATCCCAAGTGGAGCCACTGTTATCACACATAAGTTTTTAGTTTTTGATGGATAGGGTCATCATAAGCTTCACCTTGTCTCATTAGGTTAGATCATTCATTTGATGTGAAATTCACTTAATCATGTTTATTATAGGTCATAGACACTTCATTAGTCTTGTCATTAGGGTCATATCCACAATAATCCACCTTACGTTCACTTGCATAGTCATCAAATTTATAAAAAAAAAGCCACTAGCCAGTTTTACACATTTTCGTAGCAAATTCAGTGTAAAATAGACGGATTTCGGTACGAAACAGGCTAATAATTTTGTAGCGAATATGAGGATTTCTCTGTTTTTTTACTTTTGAGTAGTCAACTTCAAGGGAATTTTCTAAGCACACATAGATGTATTTTAAGAAACTAAGATATTTTATTGTCAAGCACATATCAAATAACATTAACCTCTTTCAACTTTCTCAAGGGTGCTACAAATTGGGAGATACAAGGATGTTTTTCAGCCCTATTTTCAAAAAACAGAATTTTCATATTTTATACATGTTTTTCAAATGTAGATTCTGGACAACTGGAGAAGGTATTTAAAAAACCAAGAGAGGTTTTTCTTCAAAACAGTTTTATCTACATAAACCTCCTCCAGTTTGGAAAAATATATCAAGGATTCGAAAATATGAGTTTATTTCTAAACTGAAAATTCTGCGTTTTTTAGGCATTTTCGTAGCGTGCTTCAGGTCGAAACCAGAAAAATGCTACGAAAATCCCTGTAGGCGATTTTTTGCATTTAAACTGAGTTTTGGCATGTGTTAAGGAGGGAGATCGATTATTGCAAGGTCTCATGACATGATGAAGGTGTTGGAACAAAAAAAAAGTCAAGAAGATTAATGGAAAAGACATTTTTCCACACTACTAAAACACAGTACGAAACTGCCTAATGACATTGTTTTTGCAACAAGGAGCTTTGGGTTGTATTTTTTTATCTTAAAGTGTGTTGAAGGTTGTTAGCCTCTCTCATAAAACAATTATAAACCCAAAATAAATAAATTAAATATTAAAAGTTGGGAATTTATGCCCAACTCTCTAGATTGGGTTGTTCCTCTAAATTAGGAGTTAGTTTAGATAGCTCCTAGATTGGTGTGTGAATGGTTGAGAAATTGTCTCAACCAAAGTATCAAATATAGAATGCACTATCTTGAGACACAGTCTCCTCATCTATTTAATTGTAATATTACATTCTTTTAATAATGTGAAAATATATGAGAAAGTCGTGAGGCTGAAGCCTTTTCCGCCATGACTGTGTTTGAGTATAAATGTGAATTGAGTGTGTGAATCGAGTTGTGTTTGTGGAATGAATTTTTTTTTTTTTTTCTTTCGTTGTTCCTTTCACATAAAATTGCTGCCTGTGAAATATAGAATTTCGATGTGCTCTATCCCAATATGAGAATGCTCTGGGATCTCTAAATTTTCACACCATATTTTAATTTTGGGTTTGGTAATACTAGACACTTTGAATTTCTTCAAGCTCAGCCAACATGTAAATTGTTGTGATGAGTACGGTGTGCATGATTTTATGACACTATTGTGAGTAGTTGAAGCTCTATTGTTAGCGCCACGACTTAGTGAGGTACCTTCAATCAACACTGGAAATATCTTCATTGGCGTGGAGCGTGGTAGGAAATTGAGACTAGAGAGCGAGTTATTTATGCTGCTCTAATTATTAAATCCAGAAAACCTTCGCAACATCAGATCTAACGGAGCCATCTAGATCTGATTTATGTTGATTTGTTGGGTTTAAACTTTAAGCTACATCTAAATATTAGAGAATGATAGGTTTTTTAATATGGACTGAACTTTCGACCTATGGATGGATCCACCGCATATAAAAGAGGTTGTTATTCCAAATGCATAGATTTTTCCTCAGAAAGGATCCTGACATCTGGAACGCCATCGAGTTCGACATTGTATTAAAGTGATGCAAGGATTGATTCCTGAAATTCACCAGTCAGTACGACATTAGAAGAGACAAAATTATTAACAACGATATCAACCAGGTGATCAGTATGGCCTTCGAATGTGATCAGTATGGCCTTTAAGGTTGTGAACGGTAACCAAAGAGAGACTAGATGCTAAGCAATTGATGTTGCTGCCATTTTTTTCTGTGGAGACTACCAGATCCATAAAGTTGTGTGAAGGATCATTGAGGTAATGGTTCAACACGCAGGTGTCCTGTTGTTGCGGTGATTTCTTAAAGAAAATCAAGCCTTCGTGGATGCTGAGAAACGTTACAATTTTACCTGCCGCCAAATTCTGCCGATACGATAATTGAGGTAATGGTAACACGTGGTGTCCTGTACAAATTTCTTGGGATAAAGACTGCTTCCACCTCCTGTAACATAATTTCCCTCAGCATCATCTTCTGACAGAATGCATAAGCTTAATGCTCTTTTTGAAGAAAAAAAAAACAACGAATCATTTAAAGTTGTGAGATAGCCAGTTAAGCATTGTTGAGACTCCATGCGTGAGAGATAGTAAGAAACTCTTGTTGCTTTCACCAATTTGCCCGGATTTCATCAATTCTGCATCGTTTTCGACATATCTGAACCTTTTTGTGTCGACTTCTGTGGAGCATTCTTTTTTACTTGGGATATTGTTTAAGGTACCTTCCCGGTCACGATGGTTGTGTTAACTGATTCAGCGTACAATAGTAGCGGCCTTGGGTGATGGCAAAGAAAGAATTAAATTGTTAGAAGGGGAGGTTTGACAGATGTGGAAGGCAGAGGAGAATATGCATTGTGTTGGAATGTGTTAAATGTTGGACTGCGTTAAAGAGATATGCAGCATGAAGAGTTGCGTTGAAAACCTGAGTGAAATACCTCACGAATTGATCAAGAAAGTGCACGAGACAAATTTAATTCATTTAGAAAAAAGTGGCATGATTGGAAAGGAAGTCAAAGGTAAAAAATTTAAAGTGGGCACTTTTTATATATTAAAATATCTTAGTTCATGTTTAAAAAGTGTGAACGAATTGAGACAATGGTTTTCATAAAGAGATAAGGTGTTATCGATATGGTGATAAATAATTTTTTGGCCTTTTTATAAAGTAACTTTATGATGGAAGTTCAAAAAGGAGATGTACGTGATTTGAAAAAGGTGCATTTTTTAATTATTTGTGATTATTGGGAGAGATAAGGGGTGGATGGAATACTTTTATTTTATTTTTGGCAGTTATAAGGGTGAATATTGTAATAAGGATATTTGTAATTTTTTAGAGTGATAAGTGTGAAAAATTTTGTATTTAATTTTGGGACACATAAGTAATCAAAGAGTTTTTTGTTTGGAGTGATAAGGTAAAATTATTTTTGTAATATGGAAGTGATAAGATTGCCTTTGTTGTAAATCTTTGGAGTGATAAGGTTGTCACTCTAGGAAATCATTGAAGTGAATTTGTTGTTTGAAAAAGGGTCCGAACAAGCAAAATACTGTAATTGAAAAGTTGCTCTTGGGTGTGAGAGCTGGTTGTAACATGAATACTAAAAATATTGGTTTTTGGTGAATGTGTCCTAGATCCGCCCGAAATTGAATAAGGGGATCTTAGGTACACCATGTGTGTGTTTGTGATGGCACATGCTTTTATGGCTTCATGAGGTTGCTTATGATTTGTGTGTAGTTTTGACACATAAATGATCTCATTTAACACTCACATAAAGTTCAATGCAAGCAAGCACAACACTTGTAACGAAGTAGCTGTGAGGAAGGATAATTAAACTCAACACATGCATTTGTGCCACTACAACACATAATCAAAGATTGTCAACATCAACATTCTACCTCAACAAGAAAATTCACTCAATGCAATCAAGTTAATGAATCTGCAAACTCCAGCATTTCAAAGAAAAGTATACATCAACATTCTTGCAATAAATTTAAGAACTTGTAATCATATTCAAATTGCATTGAATGATAAGGGTGCATTCTCGGTTGAAACTGACACCCAAGTTTTGAATTGAGTCAAATTAAGTCAAAGAGAATTCATTGTAGTGAGTCATTAACATCATTAAGCATTTTTTGGTGCATTTTCGACAGTGTTCGACACCCTTCCTTTAAAGCACAATCAAGTGAGTGCGCGAGTTTTAACCCTAAAGCAGACAAACAACAAGTTCACATCTCCTACAAGCGAGCGTGAGTATTCATTCAAGCAAGTTCCATCAAGTCAGTACAAATTTCATAACATCAAGCGAGCCAACGTGAAGTTCATTGCAGCAACAATCAAAGCAAGCGAGCGAGTTCAACTCCAACGCAAGTAAATGTACTATTCAAAATAAAAAAAGTTGAAATCTATAGCAAGCGAGCGTGAATTCCAGTGAAATTGAAACAAGAGAAAAAAGTTTCACCAAGCAATAGATCAAGCAAATTCTGAAGCAAGTGAGCGTGATAAACTTAATCAAGTGATCCAGTACAAGCCAGTGTGCTATTTAAGAAACAAAGCAAGCAAGCGTGTCATTAACATCAAGTGAGCACATTCAATCTAACAAAGTTCAAATCAAGTGAGACAGTTCAATACAAGCGAGCGTGAATTCAAGCGAGCGAGTTAACATGGCGCAACACATCTAGTTGTTACAAATTCTTCACAATTTGATCCTCTCAAGTGTTGAAGACATGGTGCAAATTAGCAAAGAAACTTTTGCTGATCTTTCACAACATCTACAACAGACAAGTGAAATGATTGAGTTCCTTCAACTGGAGTCACAACTACAAAGAAATGAGTTGCAAGAGAAGAGTGATGCTTCCAAGTCTTTGAACCATCCAGATGATAAGTCATTCATCCAACCAACTTTAAGTGTCGAAGTTGTTCAAGTTCAACTTTCTTCCAAGCCGATCATCAAGCCATGGGAAGAAATCCAAAGTAACAAAAATCGACGAGGCTTAGGATATGTCAAAGATGATGCCAACTTGCATATCCCAGATTATTAAAAGCCCATTAAGTTCGTCAGTGCAAGATTTCTTGAACAAATCACCTCGGCCACATTCGAGAAATTTTTAGACAAAAACAATGCACACAACTTAGAAGTGTAATGTTCCCAAATACGAATGACTAGCAGTCATGAGTAGGAAAGCACTTATTTTCCAAAAATGGAGGCGGTAGAATTGAAACCAGGACATGGATCCCTTATATAAATGTATCTAAGAATTAATTCCAAGTTATGGCTCCAAATAAATTCTTCTAAGTGGGTTAAACAGATCTCCCACACTTAGATGTCCGTAGAAAATGCCCAATAAAGGGACTCCAACCAATGTAAGCACACATAATGGAAAGACAACGTTATTCTATAGTTGTGAACACATGAAGATATGTATAGCCAATAAATATCTGATATAGTAGCAAATGTATACAATGTGTGGAGGAATCAATCACTCCAACTAGGCAATGGAAGCCTCAATGAATCATGTATAAGGCAATGTAGCAATACTGCTATGCAAAATATCATATGACTAAAATAACGCAGTTTATTGGAGATACTGCTGCATACAAAATGAGAATAGGATGATATGACAATATAAGCTCAAATAAATTAGGGGGAGTAAGCTATCAACCCCTGAAAAACACTAATACAACAATAATACATAATCCTTGGAAGGATTGGCTACAATATCCATCAAAATGGAAAATATGTAGAAATGCCAGAGTAGCTGGGCAGCAACTGCAACTCAATAATATAAATACATGGATATGGTTGAATATGATTCTCAAACTGAAACAAACCTCCTCCAATGGATTTCTCAATGCAAGGCTGATCCCGGCACTAAAGATCTTGCCCTCCAAGAAGCTGGTGCAACCTCTCACTACAAGTGTGCATTGAAATAACACAGTCTTGAGGATGGACTACGCTGTCTATGATGGGAGATGTTGGCCTTGGTGCCAAGATGTGCAAGATAGCTTTGAAATCCCTTTCACTAACCTCTCGGAGCAAGAGAAACTCCCTCCTCTGAAGAATAAGAAAAAAAGAAGTGTTGTGGAACCCTCCACTGCAATGCCCCAACAACACTACGTTATACTTGAGCAGAAATAACGCAGTATTTGAAGAATGGATTTGGCCTTGAGCCAAGATGTGGAGAAGATGAAGTGAAATCCTTCAAGAGGCCTCTCAATAAGGAGAGGAAATCCTAAACAGGAATCCCTCGTGCTAAGCAGCACTGCAACTCTGCTGAATAGCCAGAGTGTGCAATTTGTCTAAATAGACAAATAATAAAATGATCCAAGATATCTCACTATGGCTGCCACCTCCTCTTCTTATACAAGTGAATGCCTCTTTGCCATGGACCCCACACATTAGGGTTTCATCCACAAGGAATCTTTCTCCCTCCAAAACTGCGTTGTCTTCTCATGCAAGCTACACCTCTTATGTAGCATTGTTGACTTGGTCAAACTTGACCTTGTCCTCATGAAAAGTGCCCCTTTTCACACTAGAAGGTGAAAAATAAGCTGCTCCAATGATCCTTTTCACATTATGAAGGATATTATTCCTACTTATGGGCCTTTGACCCATTTTATTCACCTCCTAGATGAAATAAGCAAAAATTAATGTTCCAATTTTCTTCATAAAAATTTTGGAACATTATAGTCCTCCCCTCTCAAAGATTTCTTGTCCTCAAGCAAGTGCAAGGATAGACTGAGTTGTTTTCTTCTCCTCTCCCTTTAGCATCCCTGTATGATTATTTCCTCCAATGAAAGTGATGCTATCTCATCAATCAAATCTCCGCAATGCTCCTCCTCAGCATGTAAGTAAGCTATCAAGCTATCATCATGTGAAAGTGAAATGCTCAAGAGGATAAAAAATTGATGTCTAGAGGTCCCCTTGAAGAATGGGATCTATCTTTCCCATATGGATCCTCCATCTCCAAGCTATGAGCCATGCAAAATGAGCCACCTTCCAACTAGGAAACTCCTGAAAGCTGTCATCCACCTTTGGCTCCGACAAAGTAGGTGGGATGAAAATCTGCTCATGGTAGACAATGTAGCCTACCCCACGCTGTCTATCTCTCCACTCATGATAAGTGTAGAGTGTTGGCTATCCATGGGCTGCAATAAGTTTGCCCTCAAGTGGCAAAATGAGGACTAGACCTCCAAAGATCTCTCCCCCAACGCTGCAAATCAAGCTGGCCCAAGTTTCTCCATATATGATGAGTTGGAAGTCATCATCATATGGCATCTCCTCCATCATATGGCTCACCTCATAAAGAGACAAAGGTGCTATCAAGGTGACCATATCATATCCCATGTTCCCCTTAGAACATGTAGTGCAAAAAGTGTGAGGAATCTCCCCCTCAAAGGACACATCCACACAATGTGTCTCTCTCCCAAGCATGCTCCTCATAAAGATAGCAACAATAGAACCATAGGGAGCAAAGATGAAAATCATGCTTGCTGCCATATGCAACAAATGTGAAGGAAAATGGTCCCTCAAGTGCAACCAACGCAGCTTGACCCTCAACTGCAAAGGAGACTGATAAAATGAGTGGCTTCTCAACCACTTGCCTGCTGCTCCAATCTCCTCATAAGTATGGAGGAAGTGAAAAATGTAAGATGTACAATGAGCATGTCCTCCATAATATGCCTCTTCCCCAAGTCCTCCTAGGGAATGGCCATCCATCATGCTTATGGCCTCAGCTAGACCATGAAGCTCAAAAGAAAGGTTGCTCCTCCTTGGAGCAATATCCTGCACATGTATGGTTAAGGGACATATACATACATCATATGAATGTTCATGTAAACAACAATGAATACCCTTACCATACTCTCTGCTCATACAAATGGAGTGGCTCAAAATTGAGTCTCCTCTCATCCCCAAAGTGGAAAGAGGTGGTTGTGCTAACTCCTCCAAAGAGTTATGTCTCTCCTCCATCTCTATCTGGTCTATGCATATGTTCATATGCTGATATATCTCCTCCTCAAAGCCCATCCAAAAATACCGCTCCATGATGGTGTGGTATGCTCTTATAGAACAAGTGGGGCTGAAAAGGAAATCCTCCCGAGCTGCTTGTAGCAACTTTTCCTTGAACTTGGAAGCTCTAGGAAAGAAGATCCTACCATGATAAAAGATGACCCCATCTCTGATTGAATATGCCTCATGCAACTGGCCATACAAGATCATGCAAGTAAAAAGATCCTTGGAATACTCCACCAACAACTGGGAGCTCTAATGTGGATCTAATCTCCATAATGACATCACTGATGATCTCTCATGAAGAGCACCTGTCATATGGTCATCATCTTCTTTGACATCTCTCATGCCAAAGATGCAAGCTGGAAGGCTGCTATCCTTCCCCTGCTGCTTCTACCACAACGCAAAATCTAAAATGGAAGTGGGTGATGCTGATGTTGAGAGAATGCTCTCTCTCTCCTTGAGTCTACCCCAGACTCCCAACGCTGTATCAAACTCCACCAAGGTTCCCACTCCTCTAAAATCTCTGAGTGGTGCCTCAACATGTGAAGCATCCATCCTCCTCTGCTGGTCCAGTGGTCTCCCCGGCATAATGTCTCCATGCAATGAGATATCATCATCAAGAGGTGATTGCATGTATGAATGAACAAATCTATCCATGCTTCCACTGCGCAATCCAATCACCTTCTTAGGTGCATCAACCTCTAAAAATGAATAGGGATGTATACTCCTCATCTCATGATGCTGGGTCTTCTCCCTACTTCCTCCTTTTGTCTCCATGGTTTCACACCTCCTCAACAATGGCACAGATAAAACATGAGTTGTGCCTTGATCTCCACACATGAGATCCTGGGGACGTCCTTGCAAAGATGCAAGCATCCCTTTATTTGGAGCAATAGCTCCTCTTTCCTCTGCATGAGGCACTAGATCAACTCCAGTTCTAATAGCGTTGTTGCCCTCAATATCTGCAAAATGAGTGGGCAACCTCTCAATGATTTGATCCCTCTTTGAAAAAGAGACCCCCATGCTCCTTTGCTCAAAAGTGTGAGAAGAAAGTTTCTCCTCCGGCAAAGTATGGTGCAAGTTTTCAGCCTCCCTCATGGTTTTCTGAAATGGCATTGTGTTTTTATGCAAGGGTTTTGTTTGAGTTTTCTCATTCAACTCCTCCATGTGTTTCTCATGAATCCCTCTATCAAATCTTTTCACTAAGGGTTTTGCATAAGATGAAATGTTTACATTTTTCAAAGAAAATGATTCAAAGATCCACCAGGCATAAGCCTTACCTCTCAAATGTAGCGCTGCAACTTTGATGGCTTCATCCTCAATAATGTGGTGGTGCTACAAAAAGGTCTTCAACTCTTCAACCCAAGCTTTGGCTAAACATACAGGTGAACCTTCAAAGGTAGATAGATGAAATCTATCCCGCTACTCTTTCCCATTCACCTTCATCTTGCAAAACTCTGAAAAATTGAGATGATCTCTGAATTTCTGAGTTTGAAACTCATACTCCTTCAAGAAATCACTAAGGGTTTCCCTACCAGCAACTTCTTCTCTTCTTTCCATCTCTCTTCTGACAATCCTGGGCATGTGACTGTGCTGTACAAGATGGTGTGTAGCTGCATGCTCACACTCCTCCAATCTAGAGTTTGCTTTTGAATCAAACCCTCTAGGAGATTCCCTATACTTCCTCCGGATCTCCTCATACTATACATGGATCATATATACAGATTTAGGAAGAAGCTTGGTAAGCTTATTCCCTTTTTCTTTTTCTTCTCCAAAAGATGGAGTCTTTCTTTGTCTCCTTGATGAGAATAGGAAGTGCAGGGCTCTTCCTCTTCTTTCTGCATATCCTCCTTGGGGAGGTTCTTCATGGATCTGAAATATGATGAGATTAAACTCATCCTCTTCAATCTCCTGATCTTCTTGGGCTTAGACTCACAGGCGGAGCCAAAAAAGCAGCTTTGATACCACTATAATGTTCCCAATCTGGAACAGCTAGCAATCCATGGCTGGAAAACGCATTTTCCAGAAATGGAGGCAGTAGGATTTGAAACCAGGACCTGGATCCCTTAGATCAATGCATCTAAGACTTGAATCCAAGAGGAGGCTCCAAAGAAATCCTTCTAGAGTGGTTAAACAGATCTCCCACTACTAGATGTCCTCAGAAAATGCCCAATGAAGGGACTGCAACATATACAAGAACAAGATATGGAGCAACAACGTTATTTTATGAAGTCTACATTCATGAAGAAGTAGATAGCCAACATATATGTTATATATCAGCAAATGTATACAATGTGTGGAGGAATCAATCACTCCAGCTAGGCAATGGAAGCCTCAATGTGACATATACATGATAATGGAAAACACTGCTACATGAAAAAGAGCCTTGGCTAAAATAACGCAGTTTATAGGAGTTACTGCATAATACAAAATGAGAATAGAATGATATGACAATATTAGCTCAAAGAAATGAGGGGGAGAAAGCTCTCAACCCTTGAAAACACTAATACAACAATAATACACAATCCTTGGAAGGATTGGCTACAATATACATCAAAATGGCAAATCTGCAGAAATGCCGGAGTTGCTGGGCAGTAGCTGCAACTCAATAATAGAAATACATGGAGATGGTTGAAGATGATGCTCAAACTGAAACAAACCTCCTCTAATGGATCTCTCAATGCAAGGCTGATCCCAGCGCTGAAGATCTTGCCCTCCAAGAAGCTGGTGCAACCTCTCACTGCAAGTGTGCACTGAAATAACGCAGTCTTGAGGATGGACTGCGTTGTCTATGATGGGAGATGTTGGCCTTGGTGCCAAGATGTGCAAAATAGCTCTGAAATCCCTTTCACTAACCTCCCGGAGCAAGAGAAACTCCCTCCTCTGAAAGATAAGCCAAAGAGAAGTGTTGTGGAACCCTCCACTGCAATGCCCCAGCAACACTGCATTATACTTGAGCATAAATAACACAGTATCTGAAGAATGGTTTGGCCTTGAGCCAAGATGTGGAGAAGATGAAGTGCAATCCTTCAAGAGGCCTCTCAAGAAGGAGAGGAAATCCTAAACAGGAATCCCTCGTGCTAAGCAGCATTGCAACTCTGTTGAACAGCCGGAGTGTGCAATTTGTCTGAATAGACAAATAATCAAATGATCCAAGATATCTCTCTATGGCTGCCTCCTCCTCTTCTTATACAAGTAGATGCCTCTTCTTGTGGACCCCACACATTAGGGTTTCATCCACAAGGAAATCTTTCTCCCACAAGCTGCTGCTTGTCTTCTCATGACTACCACCTCTTAGGTAGCGTTGACTTGGTCGAACTTGACCTTGTCCTCACATGTAAAAGTACCCCCTTTTCACCTTTGGAAGGTGAAAAATAAGGTTTGCTCCAATGATCCTTTTCACATTATGAATGATCTTATTCCTACTTATGGGCCTTTTACCCATTTTATTCACCTCCTAGATGAAACGAGCAAAAATTAATGTTCCAATTTTCTTCATGAAAATTTTGGAACATTACACGAAATGCTTGATCAAACCAAAATGTCTTCATTGTCAACATTGTCAAAGAGTAGGTCATATGGAGGATCAATGTTTTGATCTCCATTCTTGTCACCATTGTGGAAAGCCAAATCATTCATCAGAGAAATGTTACAACAAAAAACAATCAGTCGGATTGAAGATAAATTATGAATGGATTGATCATTGGGCATGGTCATCCACAGTCAAAAGATTGTATAATTTCTACAACCGAATACAATCACACCTAGTGCAGTATACAGTGAAAAGAAGATGGTACTTTCATGCAGTTGAATAGGGGAGTACACCAGTGCAACACTCCTACACATGAAGGGGGGAGTTCAAGAATAATTTGCAGAGGATTGTCTCTCCTTTCAAATGACAAAGGGGGGAAAATGTCAATGAAATTGACGGTGGTTGTTAGACTGAAAGTCTCGAAAAAACCAAAAAAAGCAGCCAGTGGGCATCAACAAATTCTCTAGTGGGCAGTCGACAACAAAGCAGAAGTGAGCAGTTTTCACCACAACAAAAGAAACAGTGATTGGTTTTTAACATCATCAGCCAGTGGGAATTCAACAAATTTTGTCAGTGGACAAAGGATGTTGATTTCACGCAAAGGATAGATGGATCCTTTTGCAACTTGGCACGTGATGAGTTGTCAAGCGAAATTCAGAGATGAATCAGACATGCAGCTGACTCATGGTCTCTTCAGATTGCAGTTTTTTCAGCATCCAACTTTGGCGATTTTTCAGGCAATGTTTTTGAGGATCAACATGAGAACTTGGAAGATGGTTCCTCGTTCTTATTTTGGATTTATCATTGAAGGAGGGAATGTTAGCCTCTCTCATAAACAATTATAAATCCAAAATAAATAAATTAAATATTAAAAGTTAGGAATTTATGCCTAACTCTCTATATTGGGTTGTTCCTCTAAATTAGGAGTTAGTTTAGGTAGCTCCTAGATTAGTGTGTGAATGGTTGAGAAATTGGCTCAACCAAAGTGTCCAAGAAAGAACGCACTATCTTGAGACACAGTCTCCTCATCTATTTAATTGTAATATTACATTCTTTTAATAATGTGAAAATATGTGAGGAAGTCGTGAGGCTGAAGACTTTTCCGCCATGACTGTGTCTGAGTATAAATCTATGTGTTTCTATGTGTCTTAATGGTGTGTGATTTTCAATAAAGGTCAGCTAGCCACATTTAAAGGTCAAAGATAGTAAGAGGAATGTTTTTTATGCAGGTTTGGTCTTCGAAAAAGTTATCCAGCTCATCAGTTCATCATGGAGGCATTATCATGTGTGAGGGCAGCAACTCCTTAAAAGTAGGAAGACATGTTTCATGAAGCCCTCCTAACATTTTTTAAAGGCTCATGGTAGCATGAAGTCAAAATGATTGGAAAAAGTGTTTAAAACAGAGGCGCTACGAAAAGTTTCTACTAAACTGCGCTATGAAAATTTCTGTACACGATTGTTTTAGAAGTCAACTTAAAGTTTGATCTTAGACCAAATGAAAAATTATTTTGGAAATCTGAAAGAGGTTTTTCTTCAACACAGGTCCATATACAAAAACCTCTCTCCGTTTCTGCAAAACCATCAGGGTTTGAAAATTATACACTCATCTTTGAAGCCTATTTTTCAGAATTTTCACTAACCATTTGTGAAAAAATTGTAAAAAATCGACTTGGAGGAGGTCCAGCTCAACATCCACGTGGCATAATGACACATCAGCACTCTAGTACACTCATAAAATTAGTTGATTGTAGTTGATAAGGGTTATTAAATTGATTTGTTGAACTATTAATGAAAGAAGAGTCATTTTTGTATTCAAACTCTGCAAAACAGAAATATCCCTAGGAAGTCTCCAAGTGATCGAATCATGTTTGAAATAGGTCTCTCAGGTGGGAATTCGAGGTGAGAAAGGTGGAAAAGCATTTGTATGAGTCATCGCTCTATAAATGAGAGAGTTTTAGAGTTATAAAGGGTCGGGAGATGGTGACTTGACACTACCACCATTGTAATCTTTGTCTATCAGTAATATACAGTTGCAGCAGCCTATTTCAGACCTGAGATTATTCTCTGTATTCTTATGTATGTTTCTTCTATCAGGATTTATTTTCTCTCCAGTTTTCTAGTTGTATAATCACTTGGAATTCATGATTACATGCTACAATTTTCTTTATACACCTAGTCTGTTGTTTTATCATGTTTTATTAGTTTGCTTATGTATAATCACTTGGAATTCATGGTGACATGCTCCAACTTCATGTATGCATATAGCTTGTTGTTTTATCCTTCATGTATGGTTTAATAGGAATAAAATTGCCTCAGCTTCCATGAGATAAGTTGACTTGTGACTTAGTTTTCATATTGACTCCATGCCCAATGGTAGTTAATAGTTTACATCTTTCACCTATACAAAAACATCACATTCAATTCAATTCCGAGTTAGCCATTTGCTTTAAACTTCATTGAAAATCATTTATTCTTTTTTTGAGAGAGCTCTCTCAGACTGGATAGGCTAATTTCTAGTTGCAAGTGGTTTTAAAGAGTTACTCCAAGTTGACCATTGCATCAGCCCAACAAGACTCAATTTGGTGATAACACATCTAAAGCGCTTTTCATCTAAGTCCGTCTCTAAAATTAGTTAACAATAAAAGGTTATTTTTAAGTTTTCACATAAGTTACACCTCAAAGAAGGTAAATTAGTCTCTAAAATTTGTTAACAATAAAAAGTTATTTTCAAGTTTTCAAGTAATTTACACCTCAAAGAAGGTAAAATAGACCCTATACCGAATAATGTAATGCTAAACAATAATAAACATAATCGTATGGTTGTAGATAAATGAAGTGATTTTTTCTATATTATGTTAAGAAATATTTATTTTCTTTCCATTATTGACTTCAAAACATGTTGTTGAAAGGCTACCTATGTGCATCAAATAATAGAAGCATACATGAAAAAGAAACTTGTAATTCTTAAAAAAAGCTAACATTAAAAATTAGAAAAAACTAATTGTCAAATAAGATTATATTTTCCTTTCATTATTGACTTCAAAAATTTGAAAATTTAATAAATCTTATACACTTACATTCAATAATAAGCTTTGTTAGTGGTGAGATGATATTCATGATCTTCACAAATATTATATTCCTCATTTCTGCACCTTTAAAAACAATTTGTAGTTACTGTAATACTAACCAAAAATAATAACCGCTACCCAATAGGTTACAATTTGCAAGAATAAATGATTTCATCAAATTATATTTAGTATCACCTACTCGAATTTATAGTTGCATCACTTAAATTTAAATGTCAAAAGTGGCAAATTCCATATTTTATAGCAGGTCAGAGTTGACGTGTTATTTTAATATTTTGAGGGGGGCTAACAGCTCTTTCCTCAGCTCTTTTCCAACCAAAGCTTTGGAAGAGGTTTGTAGATGATACTTGTGTCGTGTGGCCGCGTGGCAAAGATAAGTTAGATATTTTCTTTCGTCACCTTAATGATCAATCGCGCTCCATAAAATTCACCATGGAACATGAAATAGATGGAAGCATTCCCTTTCTTGACGTTCTTATTTCTAAAAAAGATGATGGCTCTTTCTCCCATTAAGTTTTTCGAAAGAAAACTCATACTAAGCAATACCTTCACGCTATTTCACACCATTTCCCTGCTCAAAAATTAGGTGTCCTAAACACCTTGGCCACAAGGGCGTTGAGGATCTCTGATGAGTCTCACCTTGAAGGGGAGAAGTCTCATATGTTAAGTGTCTTTTGTAAAAATGGTTATAGTAGATCGCAAGGCCTTAAAGCCTTTCTTAAAGCTGCAAAAGGTCCTCTTTCTAAAAAGAATAAAGACCCTAGTCAATGGTCCCGCAGTGTGCGTCTTCCGTTCATTCAAGGAACCACTGATAAAATTGCGAGGGTCCCTAGGAAGCATAAGGTGTCTTCGTCTTTCAAGCCCCTTAACACGATTCGCAACTCTCTCAAATCAGTTAAAGACCCGATTGACCCTAGGGATGGAAAAGGTGTCTACATCATTCCTTGTTCCTGTGGGATGCCTTACATTGGTGAAACTGGTCGATCTATAAATCAAAAAATTTATGAACATGCTGCTGACATTAAGCATGGAAGATCCCACTCGTCTGCCCTAGCTGAACATGCAGAAAAGACTAACCATCATATTTGCATTGAAGAGGCGAAGGTCATTGCTAGGATTGACCATTTCCATCATCGTAAGTTAAGAGAGGCCTTAGAAATCGAAAAAAGACCCCTTAATCTCAACAAAGATGATAGTTGGAACATCAGCAGGTGTTGGATACCTGCCTTATGTCCCTAATTTCTTTAATTTTGCCTCTCTCTTTTTTTTTAATTAATTTATATTTATATTTATATTTATTTATTTATTTTATCATTTTATGTTTTATTTATTTATTTTTATTTTTATTTATATATTTATTTTATTTATTTTATTTTATTTTATTTTTAATTTAATTTAAATTTTTTTTTTTTTTGAAAGTTTGAAAGTTTGATATTTTATTTATTTATTTATTTATTTTATTTTATTCCATTTTTATTTTTTTATTATTTTTTATTTTGCTATTTTTATTTTTATTTTATTTTGTTTTATTTATTTATTTATTTATATTTATTTATTTATCTATTATTTATTTATTTATTTATTCTTTAGTTATTTTTAATTATTTATTTATTTTAGCCTCTCGCTTTAATTAATAAATAAAATTGATATATAATAAATAAATAAATATAACTAATAAGTTTATTAATTTATTAACTAAGTGAATAAATTTATTAAATGGTTTAATAGTAGGAGGGAACTAGCCGTTACTAATTAAAAACATTTTAAATTATTAAAAAGTCAAACTAGCCGTTTTCTAAACGACTAGTTTAACCATCTCTACATCTATTTAAGCTTATTGATTTGATCTGATCTCTCACCTAGTCCTGATGATGAACCACATTGGTTGGTTCGCAACGCGTGGACAACGTTCCATTATATGTGATTATTACCGAAAGAGATTTTACAATTTTATATGGGATCACATGATAGATTCTAAAATTATAAACCTATGTGGCATAACATGTTCAACCTGAGGTGGGAGTCGGTCGTACCAAGTAGTCAGCTGTTTATTAATTTCCTGCCACGACAAGGTTGAGGTATACTTATTAATTTCGTTAACTTTTTAGTTTTACAAGTGGCAGAGTGGAGTGTAATAGGAAGCAATGAAATCTACAAACTTTGGAAATAATTTACGTTAATTTTATTTACTTTGACTCTCTTTTTTTCTTTCTTTTTATTTATTTATTTATTTATTTTTTAATAGTATATTTGTTTTTTTTTTAATTTTTTTTTTTAAATTAGTATAGATTTATTTTAATTTGGATTTTATTAAATATAATTTTTTCAAAATATAAATATATTTTTAAATGTAAAATTTAAAAAACAAATTATATTAAAAATAATTTGGTTTAAATATAGAATTAAAATGAATTTATACTTATTTTTAATAATAATATTTATATTGTATATAAATTTGACATATCTATATCTAAAAACATTTATATTTTTAATTTTATTAAAATTTTTATAACGCATATAGTTACATAGATATGTGTTTAGTATCTTTATATATCTATGTTTATTTCTAATTAGATGCTTAATAATTAAATTTAAACATGAAATTTTATAAATATAAATCATTATTATTTAAATTTCTTTTAATATAAGACACATGTTAGGGATTTTATTTGGAAGCAATTGTTTGAATTTTATTAATAAAAATAAAGTATAACATCTCATATTACAACATTTCCTTTACTATATTAAATTGTAGACCATTTCTTGATGCATTAATATTTTTTTTCCAAAAACAATTATATTTATAAAAGTAAATATACATTTTTCAAAACAAAATATATACTCATTTAAAAATATTTTATATTTTTTTGTTATTGATATTTTTTAAATAATACATATAATAAGTTTTGCCACCATTTAAAAAAAAAATTCTATATTAAAAATCCAATAAATTAGTTATATATCTATATGATAAAAATAGTAAAAAAATATGTATTAACATAAAGCTTTAAAATACCTTTAAAAATTAAAGAACTAATTTGAAAAATTATGTTCATGGTCCTAATAGATAAAAATATTAATTTCAATAAGGAAATATCGAATTTAATAAATAAGGTATGTGTTTTAAGAAGGGAAAACTCATAAGAGATGAGCATATTGTGTATTGCAAATTAAATTTTCATAATTCAAATGACTTTAAGGGAATTGTTAATTGATTAATAAATATTCATAATTCAATTGACTTTAAAGGAATTGTTAATTGAATTTGTTTTAGTATAAATGATTTTTGAGATCAATTAGATAATTAGGTGTTTTTGTTTTTTATGTGATTAATTATTTTTATTTTAAAATTTAATGAAAATGTATTTTTTTTTAAATATTTGGAATGAAAGTATTGGAAATCTTAATACTTTTTCATATTTTGTGGATGGTAAAAAGGTAAATACTCAGCCATTGCTTAAAAAAATGAGCTAATTTTTAGTGTTTAGAGAAAATGTTTTTACATTTATTTTATTTTTTTTGTTAAATTGAGGTAATTTTTTTAATAAGATTAATAAAAAAATTCAAATATAAGTTTTTGAAGTTGTTATTTGTACTTTTATATTTAAGTAATTAAACTTTATTAGAAATTGATCACTATATAATAGTCCTTCTTTTATGTATTTTGAGTGGAAAAGGTGGGAGGTATGAGCTTTCTTTTATGTATTTTGAGTGGAAAAGGTGGGAGGTATGAACTTGTTAAGCTTATTTTAGGACAAGTCTTATTTTATTGATTTGGGGTTTTGGAACTTTCAAATATTTCTTTGAGTATCAACCAACATTTTCCTTGAGACAAAACTTTGAAAATAAAGTTTTTGTGCCCCCATTGTTCCACCTATCTATTATTTCTTAATGACATATAAGTCACCTAAATCAAGGTTTGTATAAGGAAGCTACACCTCCTATAATTTGACCTATGCTTTTGGCCATGATGGTACATATGTTAGGAAAGGCATGCCATTCAGTTCACATGCATGTATGCATATACCTCATGCATTTTCGCATGCATGCAAATTCAATGTTCACAACAAGGTCACATGGTCAGATTTTATGGTCATATAGTTTTAAAAATATAGAATTATTGATGTAAATTGTGGTTACAAGGCCAAACCTCATGAGCCATGGGACCACATGATCGATTTTATATGCACAAACAATCGTGGGCTCGAATGAGATCAATAAAAACTTGTGAAAAAATAATGAGTTTTGAGTTCTGGCTTGGTTTTTTTGAGCTTATAATTTATTATCAAGAATCCCCATCAAAAGGAAGACAACAATGTAATGAAGGACAAGCATCATCAAAGGACCAAACATCCTCCAGGCTAGAATATCTTTAGAAGATCTTCAATGAACCTCTCTCATCCATGTATCAAAGTATATTACTTATTGCTTTTCATGTATAAATTTGAAGCATAAGGCTAGGGATTGCAAACCTTATGACATAAATGATTATAAATGTCATTATCATACCTTTAGAAGTAAGTTTGCAGGTAGACAAGATCCAAATGGATTCTATAGTAGAAAGTATATGTTAGTTGCTCCTTCATTAAAGTACAATATAGAATGCTTTAAATGCCACAAGACAGAAAATGAACATCATGAATTTTACTTGAGTGCTCAAGGCATTGATATGAGTTGTTGATCGACTATGTGCTTTAAAGAAAAATTGACGATTCTGCTCTTTGAAGTTTTTCCTAATGAAGATATTAAAATAATATTCTATCAAAGGTTGCAACTAAGACAAGAATGATATTTTAAGGTTCAATTACAAAAGTTGCACATATAAAGAATTTGATTTTGTATACATGCGCTCCAATATATGTGTGCATATAAAAATTTGGACCCAACATGAGCATTGTAGGTGGGAACTTCACTCACAAATGAAACTTATCTTATATAGAAATAGTCACTACAAGGAAAAGACCCTCTAGTAGATGTTTTTGAGGAACCCCAGATGTTTTTGAGGAACCCCTTATAAAAATACCCCATACATCCGTTTCTAGCGGAGGTTACTAGAGGAGGTTGGCGGGCGGAGGGTTTTGTGGATGTTTTCTACTTGGTGTGCTTATTATTCAACATCCCACCGGTGCTCCTTACAAGAGAAAGCACTGGTGTGCATAAAACATTGGCACACCGGACACCGTGCACTTCGTACACACCTGCCCGGTGCGTCGTATTACTATAGAGCACTGGTGCTTCACAACTCTTCCGCACCGGTGCATCATAAAACACCGCACCAAAACCAAAAACGCCCAGTGCGGTATTAAGAACCCGCACTGATGCATCATAAAACAATGCGCCAAAAAAAAAACCGACCAGTGTGTTCGTAAGAAATAGCATCAGTGCACCTATAAAGCACGCGCATCGAAAAAGGGTTAAAAAAATTTACAGCAAAAAAACTGGATTTTTCACTTTTTTCAGTGCTCTAGAGCTCTCAATTACCGGTGCGCTCTACAAGAGAAGGCACTGGTGCACACAAAATCTTCTGCGTCGGTGCATCATAAAACACCGCGCCAAAACAGAAGCGGACCAGTGCGTTTATATGAAACAACACTGGTGCGCCTATAAAACATGCGCACCGAAAAAGGGTTAAATAAATTAAAAAAAAAATTACGACCAAAAAACCGCATTTTTCACTTTTATGCTCTCAATCACTAGTGCACCCTACAAGAGAAAGCACCGGTCGCACAAAACATTGGCACACCAGACACCGTGCGCTCTGTACACACACGCCCGGTGTGTCCTATTACTGTAAAGCACCGGTGCCTCACGATTATTCTGCCCCGGTGCATCATAAAACACCGCGCCAAAACTGAAACAACCCAGTGCAGTGTTAAGTAACCACTCCAGTGCATCATAAAACAACACACCAAATCTGAAACTACCCTGTGCGTTCTTAAGAAACCGCACTGGTGCGCCTATAAAACCCTGTGCACCATAACAGGGTTAAATAAAAAAAACATTACAGCCAAAAAACTGCATTTTTCACTTTTCTCAGTACTCCAGAGCTCTCAAGCACTAGTGCAATTTCTCCTTCTCTGAGCCTCCTTGACATCGGTGCTCCCATTGCACCCATTGCATGCACTGCTGTTGTGCATTGGCCACCAATCTCTAGCTTTCATTTTGCAAAACGGTGGGAAAATTTTCTTTTGCAAATTATACAGCCAATATGCCTCCTTGACGGCGAAATGTACAGGTATTTTTCTAGTTTTTCCATAATTAAGCTTTCTAGTGGATTAGAATTTGAAATAACCTTAAAATTAACCATTAAAAAATAGTTTAATTTTTTTTGTCAAGCGATGTGCACGAGCTGTTCGGCTCGCATCTGTAAGTGATGCTGCCTGTAAAATTTACAGGCCAAACCGCAACCAGTGCTAACGGTATCTGCACCGTGTTCGGGTGGTACCGAAAGGCGCCCCGCATTATTTAAAAAAATAAAAAATAAAAAAATTGTGGTGCGGTCATTTAGCGGGGCGCACCGTTGACCATGGGAATAGCAATGCGATGCGTTGATGGATATATCTAGCCTAATGTCTGACAGTGCACTGCATTCGACATTCCGATAAGGTCAACGGTGCGGCCAGGTAAAAGACCACACCGTTGACTATATAATTTTTCAGGAAGTCAGTGCGCTGACACGACTATACGCGTTGAGGTGTATATTTTCGTCAGCGCACTGCTCTTCTGACACCATATATAGTCAACGAGGCTTGAAAAATTTTTAGGTGCACCGCATACAGTGCGTTTTATGTCATCTAGGGCACCGCCTCCGGTGCTCTACAAGCAAAAGCCACACCGGAACCGGTGCATGACTATTTTTGTGGTGCATCGACTGGTCTGTTTTTTTTTTCCAAAAAAAATTATATATGTATATTCCTAAATACATGTCTGATTTAATAAAAAAAAATCATTTAATATGTCAATGATTCAGAGAGAAGAGGAGGAACAAAAACAACAATAGGCAGAGTAGTATGACATGCTTCGCCAGTGGGAGGCACGAGAGAGGGAGAGAGATACGTACCCTCGCCCTATTACAACAAATACCTAGGGGCTCCTAAGGCAGGTAGGCCTCCTCAAGTTATATGAGGAGGCTACTCCCCTAAAGGCCCATAGTGTCTTTTTGAGACATCTTATCCGCAGGTGGAATGCCCACCAACAGGCTTTCCAGGTTGGTCCTAACCAGCGGTACACACCCACTGAGGAGGATATTTATTTCATTACAGGGCTATCGAGGAGAGGGGTGGATTTTCCCTCATTCCCAGAGGTTCCAGCTGGTTGTGTAGCAGGGAGTCAGTTAGTTTACTCCCAGAGATACATTGGAGCAGATGTACTATCTCCTTTAGAGTTTTAGGTCCCTGGAGGTCAGCTATGTATTGGTGCATTTGGTAGACAGGACATGCAGTGCCTCTCACTTCTCATTTCGACCATTTCACGCAAGACCAATGACGGGCAACGCATTAGTTGCCCGCTTCTATATTATGTTGATTCTTTAGTACAGGAGCCACGACTTGTCAAGTGGTCTGCCATTTTTTTGCGGTAGTTTTGTACGGCCTTAGATAGATGTCATGTTGATGCACAAGGGAGGCTCAACTTACCTTTTGCTTCAGATATTTTTTGTTTATTTTTTAAGAGGTTTCCAGAGATGAGGCCTGCTTTTGTTCAACAGCCTCGTAGGCCGATGTTGGAGGCCCAAATGCACATGTGGGGGCAGATGATTCCCAAGAGGGGAGAGACTATGCTTCCAGCCAGGATATCGCATGATGCACTGGACTTACTAGCCAGTGTTAACGAGCTGCATCCCTTCATTATGGTCCCATGTCCTTATGCTGGATTGGATTGGTGAGGGTGTGCCAACATCCTCTTCACAAATGATGAGTCGCTAGATGATAGAGGTAATATTATTGTTTTATTTATATTTATTCTAACATGTTATTTAACTTGCTTTTATTAAATTGTGTAACAAAATTGTCTAATTATTGTTGTGTACTTGTATATATTTTGCAGACATTAGCTCTTTTGATGGAGAGGAGATGCCAAAACCACCACATGATCTAGGTGTGGATCCTGGTGATGATCAGGACATGGCAGATGCCGAGTACCATGATCAGGAGGCCAGTGGAGAGATACATGCTCCTCATGCTAGTGCGTTAGTACCGCCTTTTTCTAGGCGTGGTTGACCTGATACTCGATACAGGATGGAGTTGGGTGACCAACTTAGTGCATTGATTTTTGAGGCGGGCATCAGACCTGCTCATTACAGAGACATACATGCCGATGATAGGCTAATACAGATGTGGAGAGGCATGCCGCGTGACATGTACAGCCTGATGTGGTATGTCGTAGGAGCTACAACAACTGTTACGCGGCTAAGGAGGATTGTTGCACGTTATAGGCATGGTCGAGCCGCAGCACATGATGGACAGTCCGCGAGCAGCGACTCATCTCATGATCGTTCACGTCGCGCCACGCCTGATGAGCATGAGGCTCCACTAGCATATAGCAGTCATCATGGAGATGAGGATGGACCATCGGCCACGTCTAGTCATCAGCAGCTTGCAACATCCATCAGTACTAGTCGTGATCATGAGCAGGCTGGACCATCAAGCGTCGAGGCTGCACCATTGATTGAGCATGACTCCACTAGTACTGCTTATATTGATGTTGTACTACCACCAGCTAATCCATCCATCAGTACTAGTCATGATCATGAGCAGGCTCGACCATCGACCATCAAGGCTA
Organism: Pinus albicaulis; assembly: GCA_034641835.2. NCBI lineage: Eukaryota > Viridiplantae > Streptophyta > Pinopsida > Pinales > Pinaceae > Pinus > Pinus albicaulis. The sequence goes on from CM076582.1 coordinate 1,427,065,796, forward strand.
CACCATTGACTGAGCAGACATCCACTAGTACTACTATTAATGTTGTATTACCACCAGCTGATCCATGACATTTATATTATAGTTGTATATTTTTAACATTTTTCAGTTATATATATATATATATATATATATATATATATATATATATGTGGTCCATGTATTTTATGTTCATGTTGCAGTTGTGATTTATTTACATGTTGGTGATCATCATGATGTATATATTATTAGGTCATGTTAGATAGTTCATTTAATGTTTAGCTTGCAGATAGATGTGTATGTGATATCATGAGTTATTTGACATGAGATGTATATTTGGTGTTTCTGTTGTGATGATGTTAATATATAATGTTAATTTGATGTTTGAATGTGTTTTTTAGTTGAATATGATGTTTGTACGATGGTTATCATGATCGTGATGTTTATTAATTAATTTAATATTAAATGACCATGATATTTATTAAATATTATGCTGTGATTGTAATTGAAATTGAAATTTTAATTGCATGTAAAATTGTAAAATTGTATTTGTATATGTAATTGTAATTTTAATTGTAATTGTATATAAAATATTTAATGTAAAATTTTAATTGTAATTGTAATATTTAATTTATTGTGAAATGATTGTAATTTTAATTTTAATTGTAATTGTATATATGACAAATTGTAAAATTGTAATTCTAATTCTAATTGTATCTAAAATTCTAAAATTATAATTGTAATTGTAATTGTAATTCTATGTAAAATATTTGTGAAATTGTAATTGTAATTGTAAATGTAATTCTAATTCTAATTCTAATTCTCATTGTATATTGTAAAATATTTGTAAAATTTTAATTGTATTACCGTGAAATGTAATTGTAAAATTTTAATTGTAAATGTAATTCTAATTCTAATTCTAATTTTAAGTGTAATTGTATGTAAATATTTAATGTAAAATTTTAATTTTAATTGTAATATTTAATTTATTGTGAAATTATTGTAATTGTAATTTTATATATGACAAATTGTAAAAGTGTGATTCTAATTCTAATTGTATGTAAAATTCTAAAAATTTTATTGTATTTGTAATTGTAATTTTGATTGTAATTGTATGTAAAATATTTGTAAAATTGTAATTGTAATTATAAATGTAATTCTAATTCTAATTCTAATTGTATATAAAATATTTGTAAAATTTTAATTGTATTAATGTGAAATTGTAAAATTGTAATTGTTATTATAATTGTAATTGTATGTAAAATGTTTGTAAAATTTTAATTGTATTAATGTGAAAATTTTAATTGTATTAATGTGAAATGATTTTATTGAAATATTTAAATTTGTAAATTTGTAAATAATTGTAAAATAAAAAATCTAGAATAATACGAATTTTTGTAACATAATAAAGTTTAGAAATAATGCAAATAAATTCATGTACTTTAGAATTATCATTATTTTATTATGATCTTACACACAAAAAAAAGAACTTTATACGGTTTGGTGTGCTTATCATCATAACATGCACCGATGCGTCTTATTACTCAGATGCACCGTGCTTCAGAACTCTTCCACACCGGTGCATCATAAAACACTGCGCTAAAACAAAAACCTTGATCTTACAAACCGCACCGGTGTGCATATAAAACAACGCACACCGGAACAAGGTTATTTTGTAAAGTGCAGTATTGGAGCAGCGGAGGGTTCGAATCGTGAGCAAGAATTTTTCTGAGGAGATGAGGGTTTGAAAAGACGAGAGTTCGAATTTCGGCTGAGAATTTTATAGCAGACAAAATGAGTGATTCAAACAGAAAGACAGACAAAGACGCTTACAGGGATGCAGACGGCTACAGAGCTCGACATAGTACAAAAGGAGTACAGGTTGAGATCGGCAGAAAGCATTCGGTTGAGGCCGCCGATAGGGTTAAGAGGTCCCATGATAGAGAAATGGAGAGAAAAGTTTATGGCAGAGAAAGATCAATCGAGGCAGTTGATAAAGCCAAGAGGCACCATGAAGGGAAGGATTCTCATTCCCTTAAGGACAACAGAGAAAGATCAATTAACGTTTTTAATCAGGCTTGTAGGTCTCATGAAGGGAAAGATTCTCCAGAATGCGTTTAAAAGCAACTAGGAGTATTGTCCGAGCTTCGTTTGGCTTACATAAACTTTTACCGGCAAATCTGATGTCGCATAAAATCACATCTTCGGCTTTCAATTGAACCAGAATGGAATCTCTAACTTGTCTGAGTTGTGGTCCTATGGATGAAACCAGTAAAAATTCTGCTTGTATTATAAATGGAAATCCAGTGACCATTTCTCTGGGAATAAAAGCATAGATACCTGCAGCTACCATATTTCCACCTGCAAATCGGTTTCCCATTGGAAAAACTAATGTAATAGCCTATTTTTCAATGTCTTTCCTCTGCTCAACCCTATACTCATTTTTTATAGGAAACCATTGCCTCCACATGTAATAACTGCATCGTCTAGTTGAAAATCGGTCTTCTTCTGCTAACAAATGCAGAATGAAGGAATCATTTTCATTTTTCCTAGAACATTACCCTTCTGCAGATTATATGTACTAATTGCTGGCAGGCCATCAGTCTATCTGCAGATTATATTCTAAAACATATTGGTTGCAAATAGTTAAGTGCCAATTATAATAGGTTCACATGCCACAATTGCCCACATGGGCCCTGTAGTATTGCATCTTCAAAAGCCCCACATTGCATTCTCTCCACATAATCAGTGGGGACCTCCTGCAATAAACAAAATGCATTGGAAGAATAGTTATTTCCATCAAGAATTTATCCAATTCCAATTCTCAATTTTAATTCTAATTCTAATTCTCAAGAATAAACAAAATTATAATTCTCAATTTCTATGGTTGGAGTTCACTAAATTTTGGTGTACACACCTAAAAGTAATTTCGGTGCCTTAACCGCAGATCGATGATACTATACATATAACCACACTGGTGCTGGTGTTACAAAAATATGCATCGGTGAGGTGCTATTAAGTGACGCACTGGTGATGAATAAACGCAAATAAAAAAAGCGCAACTCTATTTTCTTTAAGTGAAAAAAGCGGCAAATTGAAAAATGGGAGGCAAAATATTTTCGAAAATCTAATTTCATAAAATAATTATTTAAATACTAAACACTTTTCATTATTTCACTATTTTTGCTAAAATTTTCTGCTAGATATTTGTAGGAGACATACCTGGAGCAAGAGAGCACGAGGGCACTGTGGAAGAGTAAAATACGTTCGAACAGAAGTATTTAGACAATCAAAAATCAAACCTCTGGTGATTCAAACCCTGTATCATAGAATTTCAAACCATCTCGAGATTAAATTTGATTTTTTGCTTTTACTTTTTCTGCAATTTTATCCATTTTTACCCTAAACCCTTCATTTTTTTTGTTTTTTCCCTTTCTTCTTCCTATTTCTGTGATTTCAGAATTAGGGCTTTTCATTTTAGATTGACATCCAACCCATGGGATGACTTGCATAGTCGGATCCTAATACATTCAACCATTGCGTGAAAATGGATTTTTTTAAATCGATGTGCCCTGTGTAACCTAGCGCACTGGTGCGCTGTATTATAAAGCGCACTGCGCAAGTACTATATAATAAAAAAATTGAAAACAATTTTTTTAAATCAGTGCGCCATATTTGAAATAGGGCACCAGTGCTAGATGTTACGAGGATAACACCGTATGGTCTATTACACTATCTGTGCGGTGCGTTTATAATACCCCACGCACCGTACGGTCTATTATACTATTTTGCGGTGCGTTGGTAATACCCCCACATACCGGCGACGGTGCGTACATCAAGAAAGGCGCACCGGTGACTTGAGATTTATTTTTTACCTGAAAAGTTGACAGTTTATTTATAAATATATTAATGAATGATATGGTACAGGTTTCATATTGATAAAGAAATGATTTACAAGAGATCAAGTAACAAAAATACTGATAACACATCAAGAAAAGAAAAAAAGGCAAGTTCTTTGTAAATTTTTTATAAAAAATATTATTTTTGAACTATATGTAAGTTTAACTAATATGTATTGTTTACTGTGTATCATGCAGAGCCAAAAAGTGACAAAGCTCGATAAGATTATTTCTGATATAGGACCAAAAGAGCGTAAAATCTTGATGGAAAAATTGCAAAAGGATGAATAAGGTGAATGAAAAAATACTATCGATCCAATATGAGTTTCTTTTTTTATTTATCATTAATAATATACTTAAAATTTTTAGATAACATGTGTCAAATAGTCTATTAATTTACATCTGTTTAATGTTCTACAGGGACCAACAACTCAGAAAAGGAATGTTGTTCTAAGAAAAGAAAAAAAATAGAACATGCAAATGAAAATGAATTGCTCCTTATCTCATCTGGAGTGGTTTTGGAAGTTAACAAAAGGGGGAAAAACTTTTACAAAAGTGTGAGGGATCTAGTGGAACGAATGTATAGACGTTATTTCCACTTACAATAAAAAAATCAATCCAATGATTCCAAGAACCAAATTTTATCTAAACTATAGGAAGAGTTTCCAGAGAATTGGTCAATAAGATATGTTAGACTTTTAATAGCAAAAACGTACAACAACAAAAAAGAAGGAATGAAAAAGTAATATTCCTTTAAATGTTTGTCTAGAATTATTTATAAATATCACTTTTGTGATATTTACTTTTCAAATATCAATATAAAAATTATATATTTTATTGTCATGTTACATTTTCAGGAATATTATGAAAATCTCAAAAGATGAAAGAGTTGATATCAGAAATATGCCAGTAGGAATATCCAAAAAGGTATACAAGGAGATGGTCAAATAAATGGACAAAATTGCATCGCAGGAGGAGCCATCTCAACAACAATGTGCTTCAAATGTAATATGTAATCATTGAATTTTTCGATCATTAGGTACAATAAATAAAAAATTTAGCATTAAATATTAATTCTCAAGAATTTTCTTGCAGAAAAGAAAAGAAAATGGAACCCATTCAACACATAAAACAGGACGACAAGGAAGAAAAGGGTTGATATCTATGTTTCTGATTAATTGTTACTTCCTTATAACAACTTAATTGTATTTCATTTCTGTATTTTTTAAGTTGTTTTACAAAAATCATCATTGAATGTCTTCAAACAGGTGCTAACATACAAAGAGGAACCATTAGACGAATTGATTGAAATTGGGTTAAATATGGGTTGTGAGTATATGTTGGCATATCAAAAATTAATTGTGGAATTTGTAAGCATCTATTGATCTTGTTTTACTTAGCTCCGTCTATAATTAATAGAACAAAAACATCTTTTATATTAAATATTCGATTTGTTATGGGGTATAAAACTCAGAAACAAAGTATGGAACTCGTGCCAATGCATGAAATTTTGAAATATGGCATGGTACATGGTTTTGAAAGAATGTGTATAGTTTATTAGTCAATTGTTGCTATGGTACGTCATTTTTATTTTCTATTTACATTGATGTATATTATTTAATATTGCAATTTTCATTATTCTCATCAATGTATATACACTCACTTCAGTTCATTTTTATGTTTGTAGATGGAAGGTGAAGAAGAAGAAAACAATCAACACCGTGAACAAAACATTATTGAAAATAAACCAAGTCATGGAAGTAGCTCTAGCAGTGACAGCAGTTCAAGCAAAGAATGATGATCACTATGTTTGGATATCAAAGCAAGGCATTGCATTTTTTGAAATATGTCTGTGAAATCAGACATTTTGTTTAATTTAATGGACATAATGTCCTAATTGAAAGACAAAGGGATACCAATAACTGTCCCATTTTGTATGATAAAGACTACCTTATTGATATATATTATATATCATAAAATATGTTTTAATTTATTCTATTGCATTCTCCATTGTCACTATTGCGTTCTCCATTGTAATTCTCAAATGCACTAATAAAAATTTAATTCATATGAATATTGTTATAAGATATATATGTGTCGACTTTTGATGAATAATGAATTTTAAAAAACCACAATAATTATGATATCATATAACAAATTAATCCGAACATCACATTCAAATGCATTAATAAAAATTTAATTAATATGAATATTGTCATAATATGTGTCGAATTTTGATGAATAATGAATTTAAAACAATCACAATAATTGCACTGTCACAGGTCGATGTTTCTAAAAAATAAAAAATGAAAACTTGTGCGTGTCAGTAACTGTACACCGGTGCGTTTGTATTAAGAAGCGCGTTGGTGCGTTTCTACGACCTATGAGCACCAAAAAAGCACCAAAACCAATTAAAAATATTGGTGTGTTTGTGCGGTATGACGCACCGGTGCCTTTATGTGTCTATACACACCGATGTCGTTGTATGATCTATGGGCACCGCACGAATACCGATACCAATTATAAATCTCGGTGCGTTTGTGTGATACTGCGCATCAGGGAATTTATGTGTCTATAAGCACTGGTGCATTTGGACTACCTATGGGCACTGCACGAATACCGATACCAATTATAAATCTTAGTGCCTTTCTATGATACTGTGCACCGGTACATTTCTATATGTCTACACACCGGTGCGTTGATACAACCTATGGGCACCGCACAAATCCCAAGACCAATTAGAACGGCCCCGTGCATTGTGTCACCAACACGATGCCTGTTGCGATTTTATACCTTAATGGCCCAGTGCATTTTCCTTCGACCGCCCTGGGGCGCCTTCTACATGTACGCACAGGTGCGTTAAAGCCAAAGTAGTGCACCGATGAAAAAAAACATCCGTAATAATCTCCGGCCGCCCATTTTTTTTTAGTTGTGTTGAATTTACGTTAAAAGCTTTGCCAAAACCTCCGTAACCATAAACAAATGTTGTAAAAAATGTTTTTTTGACAATTTTGGCCAATTGTATAACACTATAAACCTCCTTTATAACCTCCGCTAGTGGGTCTTTTCCTTGTAGTGAGTATTTAAATATATGCACAATTTCATATGGAAAACATGTTTATATATATATATATGAACATATTGAAGATGTGCATATCTAGAAGGTATATTTTGTATATAATCCACTTCCGTATATGCATTTGCAAAAATCAGACATATGTAGATGTCACACATATGTGGAAATAAAAGTGCATATACAAGATTAACCTTCTATAAATGCATATACAAAATTTGACTTTTATAAATGCATATATGAAAGATAGCTTCTACATATGCGCAACTAGAAGTGTACACATATGGAAGATGGCTTCAACATATTTGTTACTTTCATATATGCACACTTTCATATATATATATATATATAATGCAATATATGTCCACACTTTGATGAATGAAATAGTAAGTGAAAGAGTGGAGCCAATTGTTTTCACATGCACAATCCTAATATCTGCATTTGGGAAGGCAGGGAGGGAGGAGAAAGCCTTCGAGTTCTTCACACAGATGAAGAATGTAGGTTTTCACCTTAAAGTCTGCATTTCAATGTTATCATTGCTATGTATGGAAAGGAGGAAAAATTTATAAGGGTGATGTTAACATTTTATGAAATGAGTTCTAGTGGATATAGCCACATGAAACAATATAATGGTCCTTTATGGAACAAATGGTATGCATATGAATGTTTCTAATGATTTCAAGGAAATGAAGCAAGTTGGATTTGTTCCAGATCTAGACACTTACAATGCCTTAATTAGGGCTTATGGTAGGAGTGGATCATTTGAGATGGTTCTAGAAACATATGGAAAAATGATAAAAGTAGGATTTTTTCCTAATATATATAACTTGCATTGTTCTTTTGAATTCATTTTCCAAGAAAGGTAAGTGAGATGAAGCCGAGTCTATTTTGGAAGATATGAAGGACAAGGGTTATAAATCAAATGAAAGTGCTTCCCTATTGCATGCTTATGAAAATGGTAAACATACATTGTGATTGAAGAGATTTACATAAGATACACATTTGGGAGTCATTCATCCCAATTGGGTACTCTTGAGAATTCTTGTGATTCTGCATGAATGTTTCTTTAATATTTTTCCATGTGACCTTGGTGTGTTTGTAAGAATAGGAATGGTTAGCTTTGTAGTTCCACTCCTTCTTTAGTGATTTTTTCTGAAGCTTATTTTGAGGCCACTCGATGGGTAGAGGGAGGCATCGTTCCAAAATATGATGATGGAGTAACAATACTAGTAGTTGGAACATTTGTGCATGGAAGCACACTCACAGAAATAAAAAATATCTTAATGAAATATTCTATCTATTACAAGAAATGACTTTGTAAATCTTATTCAAAAGGCTACAAAATGTAGCTGAAAGTATAAACCTATCAATTACGAGACATGGTTACATGTACAAGAAATAAATATGCATTAAAATAAGGAGGGTGAATTATTGAAGCACGAAGGGAAGGTAAAGGATCATTTAGGCCTTAAAGGTGTGCTCATGTGCTCAAGAAAGAGAGATAAAGATCATCAAGATCATCAAGGGTGCAAGGTACACTGTCGAAGCACAAAGGAGTTCATTCATGGGTTTGAGGTGTGCTCAGGAACTCGAGGAGGCTAAGAGGGCACAAGGGCGCATGTTGAAGGGTCAAAGGGGTCAAGATTTAGTCCTTCCCATGGCACTCATGTGATCAAGAGGAACATGGAGGTCGCATGGAAAATAGTAGAAGCACAAAGGGAGTTCATTCGTCAGTTTAGGGTGTGCTCATGCGCTAAAGGATGGCAGAGTTCTTTGTGTCGAAAGAGTGTGTTGTAGAGGAAAAATTGTCTTTTTGCGAGAAATTTTTTAAGATAATCATGCCTTCATATTCCAGAAGTATGCTCGTGCTTGAAATGGCTCAAAAAAAATCTAAACAACAAGATAAAATTAATTGAAATGTTGAGAGGAAGGATCTAAATTTTTTATATATTATTCCACAATCATGAATTGTATATGAAGAGTTAAAGAATGTCCAACCCAAAAGAGTGCACTCAAGTGGAGTGCAACTCTTTCTCATCTTGAAGAGTGCTTTTTTCCAAGTAAAATGTTTTTATTATTTCTTTTGTATGTGTGTTGCATGGTGAACAAACCTAGTTGCTAGGTCAAGAAAATCTATGTCTTCTCTACCTTTGGATAACATAACATAAGCGCTCTTAAACATAAGTGAAGACACTTGGAAAACATGACTGAGGATTTTTCACATAGAGAAAAAACATGGATAGTCAAGCAAAGAACGTGATGATACTAAATAGCTTAAAGCGACAATTCACATAGGCTACAAAATTGTATTAGACTAAAGTTTTGGAGGGTCATTGTCATAGCAACAACAAAGTAGCACAAAAGAATCATAATATACACATCTATATCTCCCAAAATAATAACAATGAGGCTATCGAATTGATGAAATTCAAGGTATTGAACATAGGATCCATCCCATTCCTAGTAGGAGATGTGAAATTTGGACCAAATCCTTATCTACCCATGATCCCATAAAATATCCTAGTACACTCATTAGTTGTAGTTGTTGAAAACCACTTCTGAAGAGTCATCTTGATATAGTGGCTGAAGCTGCGCATAAATTATATATATGTGCATCTTCCATATATACACAATTTTTTTATATGTGCATCTACCATATATGCACAACTTCCATGTATGTGCATATATGAAAGCTACGCATATAAAGAAGCTATGCACAAATTCAACCTTCATATATACATATCCATTGTTTATGCACAACTTCCATATATGTACATATACGAAAGTTGTGCATATATGGAGTTGCGGATACAAAATATGTGCATATATAGAAGTTGTACAACTTCCGTATATGCACATTTTTCGTATATGTACATGTCTTCCATATATGTGTATATCTTTCATATATGCGCTTCTTCCGTATATACACATATTTGGAAGTTTTGCATTTACAGTAGATGTGTATATATGGTAGATGTGCATATATGAAAGACATACACATAAAAAAAAGTTACACATATATAGAGGATATGCATACAAAATTTATACATATATAGAACATATGTGCATATAAAGAAGACATGTGCATATACAGAAGCCATGTATACTATCGTATATGCATATTATGGAATTTGCACACAACTTGTGTACATGTGCATATACAAAAGTTGCACATATACAAAGATATATGCATAAACAGAAGTTGCGCATATAAGGAATATATGTAAATATATGAAAGTTGTGCATATATGGAAGATATGCACATCTTTCATATATGTGCAACTTCAATATATGCACAACTTCTGTATATGTGCATCTACCGTATATGCGCAACATCCATATATGTGAACATACAAAAGTTGTGCGCAACTTCAACTTCCATATATACATAGTTTCCATATATGCATTAGTTGGACCATATATGCGCATATCTTGCGTATATGCGCATATACGCAAGTTGCACATATACAGAACATATGTGTATATCATATATGTGAATATCTTCCGTATATGCACATATACGGAAGTTGCACGTACAAGGAATATATGTGCATATATAGAAGTTGTACATATATGGAGATTGTGTATATACAGAGGCTGAAGTTGTGTACAAATTATATATATGCGCATATATGGAATTCCACATTTATGGAAGTTGTGCATATGCAGTGGATGCACATATACAAAAGTTGTGCATATACGGTAGATGCGCATATATGAAAGTTTCGCATATAAATAAGATTCGCATATCTTTTGTATATGCACAAATTTCGTATATGTGCATATGTTCTGTATATGTGCATATCTTTTTTATATGTGCAACTTCCGTATATGCACATATCTTCCATAAATGTGAAACTTATGTATATTCACATATCTTCTTAACAAAATTTAGTTAGGAAATATCTAAGTTGGGAACTTTGAAATTTCAAAAACAACATAAGTTCTCCCAATATAAATATCACTTTATTTTGGGTAATTTACTCATTAGGAAACTCACTTTAGGTATAATATCCTAAATTTGCATGAAATTGTAGCTCTAATAAGTTATCTTCTCTAACCACTATGGATTCCTTTCTTTCTCAACAACAAGCTCTCATTTTCCTCTCCTCTTCCAAGTGGAAAAATCTACCCTATATTTCCATTTGAGTGTCCTTTTCACCTATTATTGATACAATTGGATAAGTAAAATCACTTTTTGGAGAATTCAAAGTGTCAAACATGCATGAAATAAAAGGACACTCAAATGGAAAAATAGGGTAGATTTTACGACTTGGAAGAGGAGAGGAAAATGAGAGTTTGTTTTTGAGAAATAAAGGAAGCCATAGTGGGTAGGGAAGATAAATTATTGGATCTATAATTTCATGGAAATTTAGTCTATTATACCTATAAGCCAGATTCCTAATGAGTAAATTACCCAAAATTAAGTGAGATTTCTATTGGGAGCACTTACGTTGTTGTTGAAATTTTGAGAGTACCCAACTTAGATATTTCCTAACCAAAATTTTTTAGAAAGATATGTGAATATACAAAAGTTGCGCATTTAGGGAAGATATGTGTGTTGTAACATTATTTGGTTTTGATAAGTTAGCATATTAGTTTAAAAAATAAAAATAAAATGTTAAGTTAGGATATGGATGGAAAAAGAAAATAAAAAAATGTTAGGATAATTATGTATTTTATACATCCATGTCAAATAAAATGTTAGGATTATTTTCCCTAAAGAATGAAGGAAAAGAAAAAAAATGTTAGGAAAGAAAATAAAAATATATATAAATTCTTTAGTCTTGAAAAATAAATTTCATATCCACATGTATAAATGCACCATTTTCCAAAAAAAATTAAGAATTAATTAATGGTGATTAAATTATTTAAAAATGAGTTTAAATTTTCACTAATTATTTGAAAAAAATCATATGGCGCATTATTCTTTCTAACCTAAGTCGCAAAATGACAAAAGGTCTTATCGCGCTCAATAAATAGACCGCAAGTTGCAACAACGGATCTTTCTCCCACTCAAGATCAACGACGAAGGTTGACTTCGCACCCCCCCACGACCATTTTTCGTTAACTCAAGGGAGAGGGGGGGGGGGGGGACGTCCGAAAAGCGGTTTTAATGGTTGTCGCTACTTCATACGTATTACCGCCATATGATTTCGCACCCCCTCTGCTCAAAACCACAAACTGCTAGGTACCCCCTCCGAAATTTGCCAACGGTAAAATTTTGCAATGGTACTCTTTTCCCTTGCCTTAATCGTTGTCCACTCCACCAATTAAATCATGCCACGTCATATAACCGTTATCCACCTGCACATCTGCTCCCTAACTATTTGTACCCGATCCACTTGTTCATTAAATCCTCTCCCAAGCCATTAAACCGCTACGGTCGTAATCCAATCGTTAAACACATTCATAACCTATAAAACACATTGCAACCTGCATTTTACCAGTTTTACCTTATTTTCGCTGTTGATTACAAGTCACTATCTTCACACACTGTTCCCTATCAGCAGATTATTTTGTCACCACTTTTTTTTGTTGCTCAACCATCATATTCTCACCATTAATACTTTCTCTCAGTTTAAAATGGCCCCGAAAGAAAAATCCAAAAAGCAAGTTACCAAAGAAGAAAAATCTAAGAAACGGGTTGTAGAAGAGACAAAGTCCACCAACCAAGTTGCAGAGGAAAGATCTGCTCCCACATCTCTTCGCAACCTGGACCTAATTCCTCTCGTAAACACCTTCTTCAAGATTGCAGACGCCTAGTGTGAATTTGCTTTTTATGAATTACACTTATGGATCAAATAGAAGCACATTGATAAACATGACCTCATCAGGTTTTGGGAATCACTGTTACCCCTTTTTTCCTTTCCATAAACCCATCTGTTTCCTGACCTCATCTCCTAGTGCCAAGCCTAATATGATCATGTAAAGAGAGCAGTGGTGGCTTAGAATGGAAACATTCTGATCACCATCTCTCTGGAAACCATTAATAAAATTCTTCTTATCCCTTAATCTGATTCTTTGACTCATTTTTCACCAGCTGCACTTATGGATCTCTACCATAAGTTGAATTTCTCATAGAGAGCCCAGATTTTCGAAATCTTCTTACCTAAGGATGTCGAAATGCCTAAAAAGAATCCACCATACTCCTCCTCCATTTTTCTTGAAGCTTCTAAACATTGTATTTCCCTTCTCTCTTACCTAATAGGATACTCAGATGACCAGCCAGTTGATGAACCCATCATGGGGTTCCTTTTTATTTTTAGCAAGGATAAACAACCATTTTTCATGTATAATTACATCCACTTCTTGGCTGAAAACATATATGAAAAAATTATGAATTTCACAACTCAGTGAGTGTTTAGTTACATTTATGTAATTATACACATGTTTCTTTTTCAACAATGAGACCCTCTACCTATTCAAATCAACAAAAAGGATGAACAAGGAGAGAATCAATCGGTGTTTCATTAGATTGAACTATTCAAGACTACATCAGCAAAAACAACATTTTCAGAGTTTAGTAATTATTTCACACACCCAGTAAAGCAACTGCTTACTAGTCAGACAGAACCAAGAATTGGAGAAGAAATCAAAATGATTTTACATTTGAGTGAGCAAGCTAAAACATGGGATTGATATTTATACCAAAATTAAACAGAAATTAGAGTGTATGGATGGGAACTCCCACCATACAAGCTCTCCAAATATGTTCCTTTGAGATTATTTTCTATAGATTACATTCGACAGATGATAAATATGGATGATGTGCACTTTGTGTCAAGGAAAATTAAATCACAATTCAAGCTCAAAGAAATTATTGGATCTTCATTTACAATACCAGATTAGTTGGTGCTGAAGCTAATGCACTGTTGAAGAAAATGGGTTTTCAACCAAGTTTCACCTGGTCTTATGACCCACATGGTATCATTTCTGCTCTGAGAGTTGAACTAAAAACAACTTCATATAATCATACCTCCAGACTAGAAATAGAAAAATTTATGAATCAAGACCAATGGGTCGAGGGAACACTTCAAGAGGAATATGAAGAGGTTTTTTCAACTTCTAATGTGTAGACCCAAGTCTCTGAGAGAAATCAATAGAAAAGGATGAGAGAATATCCTCCACCTACTAAATAGATCATGAAAGAATTCATTTTGCAACAAAAGAAGTTGAAGATTGGCTCAACTATATTTACAGAAGGAGGATAACCAAAGGTAATTGATCTTGGAGATACTCAAGTTTCTACATCAGCAAATGTTTCAGTTATTCCTCCATCATCATCACCTGCTAGAGAACCTCCGGAAATAATCCAGCACTCAGAATCCAGTTCTTCTGATGAACAAAAAAAATTCTCTAGGTTCCTAGACATCAAACATAAGAATGAAGCTTTAAAGTCTAATGTGTACAACCAATTTTGGAAATAAACATCAACTTCTCAGCACAAGCTTCTTACTACAATTGACAGTGAGAAAGGAAGAATGAAAATGGCCTTTTTGGAGGCAACAATTCCTTTTCCTAAGTCTCATTCAGAATATAAAAAAGATTCTTTTTTTCATTCGATGCAAGTCAGATCCATCCCATTGATCAGATGGACATGCACAGGAAATCTGGAGAAATTCTCTTTTCAACTATGACAACTACAACTATGTCACTCTCCAAACTCAAAACTGCATTATCAAATGTTCAATCCTAGCTCAAGATTCAATTTCATTCTCCACCTCCTTCTTCCCCATCTTCATCTTCAAATTCTACTTCTTCCTCTACAACCACCACTACTCAATCTTCTTCATCTACATCTTCAAGTATGGCTGGTTTTAGACCCATTGTACAAGAAAGATATGATGCCCTATTACTCCCTAATCTACTCAATGATTTTCCTACTGGATATCTAAAACATCTCCTCATATTTAATGGAGAAATTGGTTTGTCAGCTAAAGATCATCTAGTAGAATGTTTAGATTTTGCTGATAACATGAACATAGAACATGAAAATGTTTATATGAGATTGTTTGTGCAATCTCTAGAAGGAAATGTCAGGATTTGGTTTAGACAACTACCAGCTCATTCTATTATATTCTGGGAGGAATTGACAACTATCTTTAAAAATAAATAGGTTGTGAAAAAGGATCATGTTTATTTCTTAACAGAGTTTGAAGAACTTAAAACAAATTATGGTGAACCAGTAGCTAATTTTATCAAGATATTTAATAAAATTTATCACAAGATGCCTCCTGATTGTAAACCTCTTGTAGCAACAATGAAGGTTAGATTTTAAAAAGCTTTTGAAGATGATTTTGTTTTCATGTTAAGAGAGAGAACAACTCGCACCTTAGAGGATATGCAAACAAATGTTATAGAGGTTGAAGAAAATAGGTTTGCCTCAGCTAAGTTAAAAGCCAAAGCTGAAAAGCACAAAGAAAATCAAAATCAAATCAAGAAGCTTCTTCTTCCTCTAAATTTAAAAGTGAAGACTCAAAAATAGATGAAATCACATCACTTCTTAAAAAAAATTCAAATAGGATTTCTAAGATTGAAACAAAACCTAGAACAATCCAACAAATTGTTTCTAGACCCCAAATGCAGATTAAAGGTCAGTTCAAAAAGGCTCCTCCATTAAAAATTCTCCAGTTACCAAACAATGATCAAAAAGTACCTACACCGTTGTTGATTGATGACCAACAACCTGATGATAATACTTTAGTAATCACTTAATATATTAATAACATAGAAAATACATCTATTCAAACTGCCATTGTCCCTATCCTTCAAAGTCAAATCTCTCAAGAATACCAAGAAACTTCTCAAGTCTCTAAATATCAAGCCTTTCTGAGTTTTTGATTGCAGAACTTAACATAAGGTATGACTTAATACCTAGAGCAAGTCCTGGTAGACCTCCTAAAAACCCTGTCATAATTGAGCCTTACGTGAAAACTGCTGAAACTCAAACTACTTCTATTCAACCTCTAAATCAAAAAAATGATATACTACACAAATTGATAAAACTATATTGACTTATTTTAATGTTGAAAAAGAGCTAGAAAGAGTTAAAATTATTATTCTACTTTCATAACTTTCTAAAAACCCTAGATATAAGAGTCAAGTTTCAAAATGGATCAAATACTCTAGTGTGGATGCCGAAGGGGATATTATTAGTTTGCAAAATGAAAGACCCATAATAGCTTTTGGTCCTAGTTCTGACATGATTGATGAATCCATACCACCTTTCTACATGACTTTGAAAGTTCATGACTCTTTATTATACAATTGTATGTTGGATTACAGAGCTTCACACAATCTAATGCCAAAGGTTATTATGGAGCAACTTAATTTGGAAATCACTCGAACTTATCATGATCTATATACCTTTGACTCTAAAAGAGTACAATGTTTAGAACTTATAAAATACTTAGTGGTAACCTTACACCAAATATCAGTCAAAAGTGTTGTATTAGATATAGTAGTCAATGATATTCCCCCTAAGTTTGGAATGCTTTTATCAAGATCATGTTGTGCCAAACTAGGATGGAGTCTTCAAATAGATATGTATTTTTCCACTATTCCTGTATATGGGAGAGAAAACCTTAGGTTATACAGGGAAGTCAGATTCTTAAACACTGTCTGCAAAGTAGATCAAGCTAGAAACAATCCCATTTATGCAGTTGACCAAGACTTTAGTTGCTTCCAACTATCTTCAAATACTTCACATAATTCTCAACTTAAGATTAAGGATGTAGTTGAAACTCCTAAATCTATTCAAACTAATATTTTGAAACTTTTCTTTGATGGATCTTGTACCAAAGATGGAGTTGGAGCAGGTATTGTTTTAATTTCACCTAAGAAAGATAATATCACTCAATCATGCAAGTTAGATTTTGAAGTCACAAATAACGTTGCTGAATATGAAGCTTTTATTTTAGGATTACAGTTTACTAAAAGTTTAAAGGTGCAAAATTTAAGTGTCTTTACTTATTCAGAACTTATAGTAAGACATGTTATGAATCTTTGTCAAACAAAGCATCCTAGGCTTAGGCCTTACAGAAATGAAGTTTGGGATACAATTGAAAACTCTTTTAATTATTTTAATATAACTTTCATTTCTAGAAATGAAAACATTCATGAAGATTCCTTAGCTATTTTTGCTAGTTCTTGTAAGATACCAGACCAAATTCAGATACAATACCAAATTCAAGTCAAATATAGGCCATCCATACAGGATAATATAAAGTATTGGAAAATATTTGAAGATGGTGAACAACTGAAATCCTTTCTCCAAGTTATTGATGAATTTTCTGTCTTACAAATTGAAGAATATAAATCAGACATGAATGAGGCTACTAAAAAAAAAAGAAAATTAAGATCTAAGTACAAAAGTAGTTGATCATGATATTATACAATTGTCAAATAATTGTATTCCTAAAGGCCTTGGTCCTTTAGAAAAAAACTATTTGATCAAAATGATGTTCCTAGAAATCCACTCTCTGCTTCTCCAGGAAATGATATTGAAGAAACTAATATTGGGACTAATGAAGAGACTAAAAATATTAAAATTTGTGCATATTTAACTCCTAAAGTTAAAACTTAATACATTAAACTTCTTCAGAATTACAAAGATGTTTTTTCTTGGTCTTATGCTGATTTGAAAACTTATGACACATCTTTGATAGAGCATAAAACCCCATTAAAACCTGAAGAATAAAATTATCAATAAAAACTATGAAGAATTAATCTGATTCTTCTTCCTAACATAGAAAAAGAACTTAAAAATATTTTATATGCCCAGATAGTTGTCCCCTTAAGATACTCTAATTGGGTAGCCAATTAAGTTCCTATCAGAAATAGGAATGGTGAAATTAGACTCTGTGTGGAATTCATAAACCTTAATAGATCATCTCTAAAAGATAACTATACATTACCAAATATGGACCAGTTACTTCAAAGGGTTTCAGGTGCTAATAGACTTTCCATGCTTGATGGCTTCTTTGGTTATAATCAGAGAATGGTGAATCCAGAAGACAAAGAGAAGACAACCTTTACTACACCCTGGGGTACATTTATGTATGTCAGGATGCCTTTTGGCCTATCAAATGCAGGAGCAACATTCCAAAGAACTATGGAATTAGCCCTTGTTGGAAAGGTAAATAAATTTTTTGTTATTTATCTTGATGATCTAACTATTTTTTCTGAATCAGATCAGAAACATTTAAAACACTTGATGAAGGTTTTTGACAGGTGTATAAATTTTGGAATATCTCTCAATCCTAAGAAGTCCTTGTTTGCCATCAAATAATGAAAGTTGCTAGGCCATATCATTTCAAAGGATGGAGTAGTTATAAATCCCAAAAGGGTCATTTCTATTCAATCATTATCATTAATTGGAAATAAGAAAAAAATTCAAGCCTTTTTAGGAAAAATTAACTTCTTGAGAAGATTAATCCCTAACTATGCTGAAACAATTAAAGACATTACAGATATGCTAAAAAATAATCATGAAGTTAAATGGACCATTCCTACTAGATATGCTTTTGATAAAATAAATAAGGCCATCTCTGAAGCTCCTACCTTAGCCAACCAAAACTACTCTGAACCTTTCAGTATATTATCCTTTGCTTATGAAACCACCCCTGCTGCTTTCCTTTTGCAGAAAAATGAAGATTGTCATGATCAGCCAATAACATTTTTTAGCAATGTCATGCGAGATGCTGAACTCAAGTATGATATTATTTAAAAACAAGCCTATGTCTTAGTTCAAGCCCTAAAATCTTTCAGAATGTATGTCCTCCATTCTTCCATTATTGCTTATGTCCCTAACAGTGTTGTAAAAATTGCTCTTACGCAACCAGACACTGATGGAAGAAGAGGAAGGTGGATCACTCAAATCCTTGAGTTTGACCTAACTATTAAAACCACTAAGTTAGTAAAAGGAAGAGATTTAGCTAAATTGTTAGTTGAATCCAATTGCAAAGTGTTAGGCATAAATTCTATTTTTGAAGTCTCTTAGAAGCATACACAAGAACCTTCTTCAAATTTAGAAAGGGAGAATCCACAAGAACCTTCCTTAAATGCAAAAGGGAAGAATACACAAGAACCTTCCCAAGATTATCAAGGAAAGAACCCACAAGAACCTTCTCCTTCAACTAAAATAGTTCCTTTTCACATTGATGAAAAGTTTGTACTATCAGTTTGGTATGCAGATATTGTACATTTTCTAATAAATTTTGAGTTTCCTACTGAGTTTTAAAAAATCCAATGAAAAACACTTAAATTGAAATCTATCAAATACTGTATTATCAATGCTAACTTGTATTGGAAAGATCCTCTCAGCATTATGTTACTCTGTTTAACAGAAACCAAAACAGAAGGAATCATTGATTAGTTTCATGCAGGGATATGTGGGGGGTATTATGCTTGGAGAGCCACAACATACAAAATACTAAGTGCATGATTCTATTGACCCACTCAGTTTTCACAAGTGGGAGCAAATGTTAGAGCCTGCGTTCCATGTCAGATGTTTGTTGGTAAGCAAAAAATAGCAGCCCTTCGACTACTTCCAGTAGTTGTCTCAAAACCATTCCTTCAATGGGGACTATATTTTATAGGGGAAATTCACCCAACTTCAAGTAATCAACACAGATGGATTTTAACTACCACAAACTATTTCACCAAGTGGGTGGAGGCCATTCCAATCAAAAACGCCACAGATGCATTAGTAATCAAATTTATTGAAGAAAACATTCTCTCTAGATTTGGTTGCCCTCAACAAATAGTGACTGACAATGCCACAACATTCAGTAGTATAAAGATGATTGAATTTTGCCAAAAATATTAGATTTTACTACATCATTCAACTCCTTATTATCCTCAAGGAAATGATCTTGTTGAATCATCTAACAAGAGCCTAGTTAAAGTGATCAAGAAAAATTTAGAAGATCATAATAAAAATTGGGATGATCATCTTATCTATACAGTTTGGGCAAACAGGATTTCTCCCAAAAGATCAATAGGTAAATCTCCATTTCAACTGGTCTATGGAAAATATGCCATTTTTCCCACAAATTTGGCTTTCCCCATGCTTAAGTTTTTACAAGAGTCTACTGATGAACTTGATGATTTATCTAGAAGAATAAATTAGATTATTGAATTAAATGAAAATAGAGATGATATTCAATACAAATTGAGAAAGTATCAGAATAAGATGAAGAGTATTTTTGACAGATAGGCTAGGGAAAGAGATTTCAGGGAAGGAGATTTAGTTTTAAGATGGGATGCAAGGAGGGAAGACGGTAAACATGGAAAATTTGACAATCTATGGTTTGTACCACTTAGCATTGCAGAGGTAAAAGGGAACAACACATTTGTTCTACAAAATTTGGAAGGATAGTTCACTACACTTCCTGTCAATGGCAGATTTCTAAAACATTTTATATATTGTGGAAGGAGATCCAAGATCATCATTGTACATTATCATTTTTCCTTATCATTTCAAGTCTGTTTTTTTTTCCACAACAAAGACTCCATACCCTGAAGATAAGGCACGTGGATCTGTATTTTCTCTGCATCCACAGGGGGAAGTAGTCCCCAACTGGAGCTGATGTTGTAACATTACTTGGTTTTGATAAGTTAGCATAATAGTTTAAAAAATAAAATTAAAATTTTAAGTTAGGATGTGTATGGAAAAATAAAATCAAAAAATTCTAGGACAATTATGTATTTTATACATCCATGTCAAATAAAATGTTAAGATTAGTTTCCCTAAAGCATGAAGGCAAAGAAAATAAAATGTTAGGAAAGCAAATAAAAAAAGTATATAAATTCTTTAGCCATGAAAAATAAATTTCATGGCTGCCTGTTTAAATGCGTCATTTTCCAAAAAAGTTTAAGAATTAATTAACGGTGATTAAATTATTTAAAAAGGAGTTTAAATTTTCATTAATTATTTCACAAAAATCATATGGTGCATTATTCGTTTTCACCTAAGTCTCAAAACGACAAAAGGTCTTTCGCGCTCAATAAATAGACCACGATTTGCAACAATGGATCTTTCTCCCGCTCAAGATCAACAATGGAGGTTGACTTCGCACCCCCCACCCCCCCCCAACCATTTCTTGTTAACGCAAGGGGGGGAGGGGGGGGGGGGGGGCTTGGGTTCCAAAAAGAGGTCTAATGGCGGCCACCGCTTCATACGTGTCGCCACCATATGATTTCACACCTCCTCCTCTCAAAACCACAAATCGCCAGCTACCCCCTCCGAAATGCGCTAGCGATAAAATTTTGCAATGATACTCTTTTCCCACACCTTAAACATTTTCCACTCCACCAATTAAATCCTGCAATGTCATATAACCGTTCTCCACCTGCACATCCTCTCCCTAACCATTTGTACCTTCTCCACTTGTTCATTAAAATCTTCTCCCAAGCCGTTAAACCACTATGGTCATAATCCAACCGTTAAATACATTCATAACCTATAAAATACATTGTAGCCTTCCTTTTGATAGTTTTACCTCATTTTCGTTGTCGATTATAAGTTATTATCTTTGCACACTGTTTCCTGTCAACATATTATTCTGTCACCACTTTTTCTATTGCTCAACCATCATATTCTCACCATTCATACTTTCTCTCTGTTTAAAATGGCCCCGAAAGAAAAATCCAAAAAGAAGGTTACAAAAGAAGAAAAACCTAAGAAATAGGTTGTATAAGAGACAAATTCTACCAACCAAGTTTCAAAGGAAATCTCTACTCCCACATCTCAGCTCAACCTGGATTTAATTCCTCTCACAGATGTCTTCTTCAAGATTGTGGATGCCCAGTGTGAATATGATTTTTAAGAATTAAACTTATGGATCAAATAGAAGCACATTGATAAACAAGACCGCATCAAGTTTTGGGAATCATTGTTACCCTTTTTTTCTTTGCCACAAACCCATCTGTTTCTTGATCTCATCTCCTGGTGCCAAGCCCAATATCATCTTGTAAAGAGAATAGTGGTGGCTTAGAATGGAAACATTTTGATCACCATCTCTATGAAAACCATTAATCAAATGATTCTTATCCCTCAATCTTATTCGCTGACTCATATTTCCCCAGCTGCACTTATGGATCTCTACCATAAGTTGATTTTCCCAAAGAGAGCCTATATTTTTGAAATATTCTTACCTGAGGATGCTGAATTGCCTAAAAATAATCCACCATACTCATCCTCCATTTTTCTTGAAGCTTCTAAACATTGTATTTACCTTCTCTCTTACATGTTAGGATGCTTAGATGACCAGAAAGTTGATTAACCCATCATGGGTTTCCTTTCTATTTTTATCAAGGATCAACAACCATTGTTCATGTATAATTACAACCAATTCTTGGCTGAAAATATACATGAGCAATTTATGAATTTCACAACTCAGGGTGTGTTTAGTTACACTTCTATAATTATACACATGTTTCTTTTTCAACAGGGAGATCTTCTACCTATTCATCTCAATAAAAAATATGAACAAGGAGTGAATCAATCAGTGATTCATTGGACTGAACTAGTCAGGACTACATAAGCAAAAACAACATTTTCAAAGTTTATTGATTCTTTCATCCACCTAGTAAAGCAACTACTTACCAATCAGATAGAACCAAGAATTGGAGAAGAAATCAAAAGGATTTTACATTTGAGTGAGAAAGCTAAAATAGGGGATTGGTATTTATACCAAAATTATACAGAAATTAGAGTGTATGTATGTGAACTCCCACCATACAATCTCTCCAAATATATTCCTATGAGATTCTTTTCTCTAGAGTACATTCGATAGATGATAAATATGGATGACCTACACTTTGTGTCAAGGAAAAGGAAAGCACAATTCAAGTTCAAAGAAAGTATTGGATCTTTCATTTGCAATACCATCTTAGTTGGTGCTGAAGATAATGCATTGTTGAAGAAAATGGGTTTCCAACCAAGTTTCACCTGGTCTTATGACCCACATGGTATAATTTCTTCTTTGAGAGTTGAACTAAAAACAACTTCATATAATTATACCTCCAAACTGTAAATATAAAAATTTATGAATCAAGACCAATGGGTCGAGGGAACACTTCAAGAGGCAGATGAACAGGTTTTGTCAACTTCTAATGTGCATACCCTAGTCTCTGAGAGCAAGAAACATAAAAGGATGAGAGAAGAGCCTCCACCTGCTAAAGAGATCATGAAAGAAAGCATTTTACAACAAAAGAAGTTGAAGATTGGCTCAACTATACTTACAGAAGGAGGACAACCAGAGGTAATTGATCTTGGATATACTCAATTTTCTACATCATCAAATGTCTCTATTAATCCTCCATCATCATAACCTATTAGAGAACCTATAGAAATCCTCCAGTACTCAGAAGCTAGTTCTTTTGATGAACAGACCATTTTCTCTAGGTTCCTAGACATCAAACATAAGAATGAAGCTTTAAAGTCTAATGTGTACAGTCAGTTTTGGAAACAAACATCAAATTCTCAGCACATGCTTCTTACTACCTTTGATAGTGATAAAGGAAGAATTCAAATGGCCTTTTTGCAAGCAACAATTCCTTTTCCTAAGTCTCATTCAAAATATAAAAAGACTGTGTTTTCATTCGATGCAAGTCAGATCCATCCCATTGATCAGATGGACATGTACAGGAAATATAGAGAAATTATCTTTTCAACTATGACAACTACAGCTATGTCACCCTCCAAACTCAAAAATTCATTATAAAATGTTCAATCCCAGCTCAAGATTGAAAATACATCTTCATTGGCCAAAGATAACCGACTTAAATCCTTGGAGGATCTTGTAGTCAAGGTTGGATATGATCTAAAGGATTGCAAAGAAGTTGAAGAAATCATTAAGAAGAAAAATGTAGACATCTTTGCTCTGCACAAACAACTGAAATTGCCTTCAAATGAAGATCCACAGACGAAAGAAATTGCAGAAAATGAATATAACAAGGAGGAAATGCTTAAATTGATCATTGAGAAAAACATACAAATAAGGAAAATGGAGGAACAGACTGAAGATGATGGCAGTGTGGGTGAAGGCGTTAAGGAGAGTTGTTCAAACTTGCTAACAATATTTTCTAACTCTAGGGGAATCTGTTCCAGTTCCTTGTTTTTATTTTCATTCATCAAATTTATGAGATTTGATTAATGAAATGCACATTGATTTTAAAAGTCCCTTAAATAATATTAACTTTTTACAAATCCTTCAGAACCATTCTAACTCACTTGACCAATGGTTAATAATTCTTTAGAAATATCATATTCGATTTTTAAACAGAGCTTTAAACCTTTCAGACTCCAACCTCTAAAAAAAGCTCGTATTGAAATAGTATCAAATCCTTCTCTAATATCATAGCCCACTTGACCAATATGATATTACATATGCATTTTAAACAATGGTAAAGACCATCAGAATGACAATAAAGCACACCAACCAAAGTTAACACCCTTTCAAATTGAGATTCGGGTCCCACACTTTAATGAAACTCTCTTAATTTAAACGTAGTTGCAATTAAACTTTGGAACCATACCTTATCATTAACTTCCACGCAGCTTTTCGGGCGACCACCATCAGATTTCCATAGAATATGATCGGACGGTTTTTGCATTGATCAAACCTTGATCTTTAACACCCAAAGGTTACGCGACACTGGCGGTTTTTTATAATATGACATGTTGCAAATTAATTGGATCGCGTTCCAATTGATGAAACCACTTTTGGGCTCAAATGTTGTGCGAGACCAGTGGTTTCATTCCCAAAACCACTCAACCTGCAATCTTAGTTAAGTTGCATTTAAACGTGATCTCCACCGGATTTTTGCTGCGTAAACGATAAACATGGATCAATTTCAAATGTCGACCTCCAAGAAAAGAAAATAGAGCTCTGATCTCAACCAAAGAAATCAGGGTTCTTCGATTTCTTTGAATCCCTTTTCACAGAATCAAATTATATTAATATTTTGCTCAATTCCTACACACCATATATATAACCAATGAAATTTCGAAGGAAGAAAAGCCTTTTCACATAGAGATTAATTCAATTTCGTATTGCGTTCAACTCCACACAGAAAATATAAATTTCAATAGAATTTCGAAGGTGAACCTTCGGGAAACTTGCCAATTTTACACAGATATTCAAATATTGTAACTTTATTGAAATAGAGGCCAAAACCTCACAATAATTCTTCTACGGCCAATTCCTCCTTCCTCCTCTTCTGAGGTTATGTTTATAGTTCTCTTACAATGAAATTGAGCTCTTTCTGAGGATCGAATTATTCTATTTTGAACAAAATCCTAATTAGCTAATATCTCCCTAAATTCTATCAATTGAAGCTATATATACTCAACAAACCAAAAACTGCTCAATCTTCCTCACACCTATTCAACAAATTTATCTCTAAATCAAATTAAATATAGTCTATAATTTATTACAAAAATTAATCATTACAACTGTTGAGAGATCCAACCCTCTTAGTAAAATCGGCTTTGACCCATCAATCAATGAATTTTAAACTCATCTAGCCACAACATGTGAACAATCTTTCACATTGCTGGCTAAACTCCAATGCCCCTGCATCAGACTCTTGAGGACAAAAATATTCATGGGCTCCTGTCCATGAGCTCCTCCATAGAACTGTCCAGTTTCTGCAACATAATTTATGTCATCCAAGTAGCATCCTCAATTGGCTGATCCTTCCACTTGATCAAGTATTGGAAATACTCCTGTCCTCTGGTTCTCTTAAACACCTTCTTGTCTAAGATCCTTTCTGGCTGTAATGGCTGTGCTGTAGGTAACTGTTTTACCCAGTCAATCTGTTCTCTGTCTTATGGTATTTCATCTGTGCCACCATCTTCATACCTATACAAATCAAAAACATTGAATATTGGATATATTCCACTGTCAGATGGCAATTCAATCTCATAGGCATTTGCAGAAAAATTCCTCAGTACCCTGCATGGTCCTATCTTTTTGAACTTCAATTTGTTATACTGCCTCTTTGGAAATATTTATTTCCTCAAGTGTGCCAAAACCAAATCACCAACTTCAAAATTAACTTCTCTTCTGCTCAAATCTACTCTGTTATTGTACTTGATGTTGTTGTCATGTAGCTATTGCTTTACCTGCTCATGTATTGCTTGAATCTATGAAGCAAACTCTTCTCCATTAGCACTCCTCATTTCTGCTTTTCCCAAGTTCCTCAATTCAGATACTCCTCTTGGGTGCATCCCATAAACTATATGGAATGGACTCTGTCCTGTACTTCTGTTAGGTGAATCATTGTATGCATATTCTGCTTGTGGTAAGATATGAGCCCACTGCTTAGGATGTTCTCTTGCAAGACTTCTCAAAAGATTACCCAAACTTTTGTTCACTACTTCAGTATGACCATCAGTCTGAGGGTGATAAGCTGAGCTGAAACTCAGTTTAGTACCAAGATTTTTCCACAATGTCCTCCAAAAATGACCAACAAACCTGGTATCTCTATTAGAAACCATACTTTTAGGTAACCCATGTAATCTAACAATCTCTTTGAAAAACAAATTGGCAACATGAGTAGCATCATTGGTTTTATAACATGGAATAAAATGTGCCATTTTTGAAAATCTGTCAACAACAACAAAAATTGCATCATTCCCTCTTTGTGTCTTAGGCAATCCTAAAACAAAATCCATACTTACCATATCCCAAGGTCTGTTTGGAATAGGCAATGGAATGTAAAAACTTGCATTTTGACTTCTCCCCTTTGCATATTGACAAATTTTACAATTCTTCACAAACTTCTCCACTTCAGATCTCATCTTTGGCCAATAATAAAAATCACTCAGCTGCTCATAAGTTTTATCAATACCAAAATGTCCAGCAAGTCCACCACTATGCTTCTCTCTGATTAAATTCTCTCTCATGGAACAATTTGGTATGCACAATTGATTTCTTTTGAACAAAAAACCCTCTTGCAAGAAATAATCTAACCACTGACTTCTGTCTATCAAAATAGGATTACAGCATGCTTCAAATGCTTCTTTGAAATCCAAATCTATTTTATAGAGTTCCTTAAGAAAATCAAAACCTACCACTTCAATTTGACTTTCTTGAACAATAATGTTTTTCCTACTCAAGGCATCAGCTACCTTATTTGCTTGACCACTTATATGCTTCAAAACAAAGTTAAAAATTTGAATATATTCAACCCATTTTGCATGTTTTTGATTCAATTTAGGCTGCTGCATAATATACTGTAAAGCATGATTATCTGAATACAACACAAATTCTTTAGACATTAAATAATGTCTCCACTTCTTCAATGATTGTACAATTTCATAAAATTCTTTGTCATAAGAAGAGTACTTTCTTCTTGTCTCATTCAGCTTCTCACTGAAATATGCTACAAGTCTATCTTCTTGACTTAATACCGCTCCAATAGCTTCTCCACTGGAATCACACTTCACTTGAAATGGTTTATTAAAATCAGGCAAAACTAAGACAAGTTTCTCAGTTATCTTCTGTTTCAAAAACTGGAAATTCCTTTCAGCTTCAGCAGTCCATTTAAATGGTTGTTTGTCCTTCTTTATGGTTTCAATGATAGGTGCATTAATCTTTCTAAAATTCCTTATGAATTTTCTATAAAAACTAGCAATTCCATGGAAACTTCTTACCTCAAAAACACTTTTTGGTGAAGGCCACTCCACAATTGCCTTTACCTTCTCTGGATCCATCTTTAATCCCTCAGTAGAAACAACAAAACCTAGATATACCAATTCTTCTTTCATGAATGAAAATTTCTTTAATTTTACCAGTAACTTCTCTTGATGTAACTTCCTTAAGATATAATTAAGATGCCTCAGGTGTTCTTCCTTTGTTTTGCTGTAAATTAATATATCATCTATATATACTATTGCAAATTTACCAATAAATTCCTATAATACTTCATTCATGAGCCTCATAAAATTACTAGGTGCATTTGATAAACCAAAAGGCATTACCATCCATTCATATAATCCCTCATTTGTTTTAAAGGTTGTTTTCCATTCATCACCTTCCCTTATCCTAATCTGATGATACCCACTTTTCAAATCTAGTTTTGAAAAATATCTTGCTCCACTCAAACAGTCCATCAAATCTTCAATTCTGGGTAAAGGAAATCTATACTTGATTGTTATCTTTTTTATTGCTCTTGAATCAATGCACATTCTCCAAACTCCATCTTTCTTCGGACTCAACACTGTAGGTACTGCACAAGGACTCAAACTTTCTCTGATCAAACCTTTGTCAATCAATTCCTGCACATACTTTCTGATTTCTTCATTTTTTGTAGGAGTCATTTTGTAAGCTACTTTTTTTGGCAGATTTGATCCTGGGATCAAATCTATCTTATGGTTGATTCTTCTTACAGGTGGTAATTCATCAGGAAAATCATCCACAATAATATCACAATAACTCTCCAACATTTCTTGAATTTCAATTGGAAAATCAGAAATTCTAGTAGAAGTAAATACTACCTTAGGTTTGCAAACTAAAGCAAAATTTACCTCATCATCTTCAATATGCTGCAAGTATTCTATCCCACTCAAAAATAAAGTCTTTGGATCATACTTTTTACTTGATGCATCTCCTTCTTCCATAGGTAACAATGTTTGATTCATACCGTCTTTGAAAAACTTGTAAGTGTTTCTCTTACCATCATGCACTGCTTCTCTGTCATACTGCCAAGGTCTACCTAGCAATATGTGACACACATTCATAGGCATCACATCACACATGATTTTATCCTTGTAGCTACCCATCTACAACTCTATTTCGCATTGTTCTTTCACAATCAGCTGGTGTCCTTTCTGAAGCCATGACACCTTGTAGGGTGTTGGATGTTCCCTTGTCTTCAATTTCAATTTCTCTATCACCTCTATAGAGACCAAATTGTTTGTGCTACCATTATCAATGACCAATTGACAACATTTCCCTTGAAATTTTCATACACTTCTGGACAAAATCTTCCTCTGTGTTGGCTCAGCAACTTCCTTTGTTTGTTTCAACAAAACCTTGTTAACCACCAAGGATTCTCCTTTCTCTGGCATAATTTCTCTCTCTGTTTCAGGAAACTTTGCTGCCTCTTCTCCAGTCTGAGAAACAAGTGCATTTCTCTGACTTATACCCACATTCTCTTTCTCTGGGCATTCATAGGCTCTATGTCCTAATTTGTTACATCTGTAACATCTCACTTCTCTTCCTCTGCTTCTGCCTCCTCTTCCTTTGTAGGAACTCCTTCTGCCACTTGCATCACCTTCTGTGGATGCATGCTGAGGTGAGCTGCTGCTAGCTCCATCTCTTGGTGTTGTAGATCTTCCTCTACCACCTTGACTTCCCTTTCCTCAGAAATTACCTCTTCCTTTGGCAGACTACTTTCTCAGGAGTTTTTCTTCAGCTTTTAAGGCCATTTGATAAGCCTCTTCTACTGTCTTAGGAGACAATATACTTATCTCATCTTGAATCTCTAGTCTGAGACCATTTACATACCTGGAAATCTTCTCTGCTGTGTCCTGGATTTGTCTCGCTCTTATGCTCACTTTGTAAAATTATTCTATGTATTCTTTTACTGTCATTAATCTTTGTCTAAGATTCTGCATTTTTCTAAATAATGAAAGCTGATAATCACTATGCAAAAACTTACCTCTCAGCTTTGCCACCATTCTACTCCAATTTTTGATTGGTTGCTTACCAGCTCTCCTTCTCTCTGCTTGCACTCCATCCCACCAAAGTGCTGCATGTCCTTTCAACCTTGTGACTGCAAATTTAACTCTATTTTCTTCACCCATCTCTTCATAATCAAAGTATTTATTCATCTCATTGATCCAGTCTATCAACTCTTCTAGATTCAATCCTCCTGCAAAAACAGATACTTCAAGTCTAGGCTTAGACGTAGAGCCTAAAACTGATTTAAACAATCTCATATCAGGGGTAAGCTCAATATTGTCTTCTTCTTCTTCAGCTTCAGGTTCACTGACATCTTCAGGATTTCTTGGATGTCCTACTTCAATTGCTTCCAATCTGGCTTGGATCTGCTGCATAGTCTCTAGTACTTCTGCATTAGCAACTAGTCTACCTCTTCTTCTACCAGCATCACCTCTACCAATTCTCACATCCATGCTGGATTTCTTCTTCTGACTCTTAGAAGCCTGTTCAATATCTGAAAAATGCTCTGAAGTCTGCTTTGATACGACAAATGATGGCAGTGTGGGTGTAGGCATTAAGGAGAGTTGTTCAAACTTGCTAAAAATATTTTCTAACTCTGGGGGAATCTGTTCCAGTTCCTTGTTTTTATTTTCATTCATCAAATTTATGAAATTTGATTAATGAAATGCACATTGGTTTTAAAAGTCCCTTAAATAATATTAACTTTTTAGAAATCCTTCAGAACCATTCTAACTCACTTGACCAATGGTTAATAATTCTTCAGAAATATCATATTCGATTTTTAAACAGAGCTTTAAACCTTTCGGACTCCAACCTCTAAACAAAGCTCTTACTGAAATAGTATCAAATCCTTCTCTAATATCATCGCCCACTTGACCAATATGATATTACATATGCATTTTAAACAATGGTAAAGACCATCGGAATGAAAATAAAGCACACCAACCAAAGTTAACACCCTTTCAAATTGAGATTCGGATCCCACACTTTAATGAAACTCTCTTAATTTAAACGTTGTTGCAATTAAACTTTGGAACCATACCTTATCATTAACTTCCACGTAGATTTTCGAGCAACCACCATCGGATTTCCATAGAATATGATCAGACGGTTTTCGCATTGATCAAACCCTGATCTTTAACACCCAAAGGTTACGCGACACCGACGGTTTTTTATAATATGACATGTTGCAAATTAATTGGATCGTGTTCTAATTGATGAAACCACTTCTGGGCTCAAATGTTGCGCGAGACCAATGGTTTCATTCCCAAAACCACTCAACCTGCAATCTTAGTTAAGTCGCGTTTAAACATGATCTCCACTAGATTTTTGCTACGTAAACGATAAACATGGATCGATTTCAAATGTCGAACTCCAAGAAAAGAAAACAGAGTTTCGATCTCAACCAAAGAAATCAGAGTTCTTCGATTTCTCTTAATCCCTTTTCACATAATCAAATTATATTCAGATTTCGCTCAATTCCTACACACCATATATATAACCAATGAAATTCCTAAGGAATAAAATCCTTTTCATTCAACTCCACACAGAAAATATAAATTTATATAGAATTTCGAAGGTGAACCTCCGGGAAACTTGCCAAGTTTACACATATATTCAAATATTGTAACTTTATTGAAACATAGGCCAAAACCTCACAATCATTCTTCTACGGCCAATTCCGCCTCCTCCTCTTCTGAGGTTACGTTTATAGTTATCTTACAATGAAATCGACCTCTTTCTGAGGATCAAATTATTCTATTTTGAAAAAAATCATAATTAGCTAATATCTCCCTAAATTCTATCAACTAAAGCTATATATACTCAACAAACCAAAAACTGCTCAATATTCCTCACACCTATTCAACAACTTTATCTCTAAATCAAATTAAATATAGTCTCTAATTTATTATAGAAATGAATCATAACAACTGTTGAGAGATCCAACCCTCTCAGTAAAACCGGCTTTGACCCATCAGTCAATGAATTTTAAACTCATCTAGCCACAACATGTGAACAATCTTTCACATTGCTGGCTAAACTCCAATGCCCCTGCATTAGAAGAGTTGTTAAAAGAGAAACAATTAGCATAGGTGGATATTTCTCCAATCACAATAGTTAAAATGTATTCTGCAGGCATAGAGCCTTCATTATCATCGACAGAAATTGATACAACAAAGTTAACACAGGATTTGGTCATTTAGAAAAAGGAAAATGAGAAGTTGCAGCAGAGATTTCAGATTTTGGAATCACAAAAAATCAGGAATGACACTCTATATATGGAAGAGATGCAAAAATCCCACAAGCTAGGACTTAAGGTCAAAGAATTTGAAAGTGAATCCTTAATGGCAGATACATTGGCTGAAGCCAAGGAAAACATTTGGGAAGACATCAACAATTCCTTAACAGAGGTATGGCCATCCATACAGATAATTTTTGAACAGCAAGAGCCTATTACCAAGTGAAAAGTAGCCATAGAAGAACAGAAAGAGATTCTAAAGAAAAATCCAATTGAAGCTACTAATATGGTCAAGGTGTTATACTCGAAGAACAAAGAAGAATTGGAAGAGATAAACATAATTGACAGAACTGCAAAAATCTTAGAAATCAAGAAAGTCTTACAAAAGAGGAATTTAATCAATCAATTGTAAACAAAATGTGAAGCTATGAATACTATTATCCAATGGTTTCATACAAAGTTTAATGTTTTGAATCATAAAGGTCTACCAAGATTGGTAGGTCTAGATGACAAATTGATTAAATTAGAGGATTATTGTAAGAAACTATATACTATCGCAGCTGATAAGTCTAAATTTGCAGGTATCAAGAAACAGATTACAGGGAAGGAACTTTTAGAGGCTTTGCAGTTTGATTTGATCATTCAATATCAAATCAAGCATTTTTCATTCACAAACTTACTTTCGAGAGATACACAGAGGTAGACAGAATCTTTAGAAAGATGATGAATGTAGAAATCCCAAGTGAAGAAAAAATGGGATAAATTTTGTGAAACTATTGAGTAAAATTTTTGTATTAACAACATGCTTGCACAACAGATTTTCAAGGGCACAGTCACCAACAACTTCCATAAAAAAGGACACAGTCATCAACAGATTCCACCAAAACCTAGACATATCATCCATCTATTTCCTTCTTCCTACTATTCTATTATATTATTGTAATCAGTTTAGGATATTTCTCAGTTTTAAAAATTAGTATAAATAACTCTCATTATGAGTTATTAAGGGTTGCACTCTTGGATAAGTAAATTTTTGTAAGCAACATTGTACAATTTTTTCAATCATCAATAATAGAAGAAGGATTATGGATTTGTCTCACACAACTTTGTTTTTTCTGTGAGTTTTCCATGTTTTCATTACACTCTGTTTCCACATATGTTTAATTGTTATCAAGATAACCAGGTGAGATTAGTTGAGTTTCAGTCATCTTATAATTCCTCCTGAAGTTATTATTTATATAAAGAATGATTTACTAAACAGTATGTTTGTGTAAGTCCCTTTCATCTATAAATTGTCAGCATCTTGATAATGTTAAATGTATTTTGTTGAACTTTTAGACATTGTTTAAAAGTTTTCAAACTTATGATTAATTAAAACATTCAATCTAAATATTTGGTTATCATATATTCTTACATAATTCTACTTAACCATTTACAAAATCTTAAATCACTGTGTGAGATAAACAAGTGGCCCTTAATCTTATTTTATGATATTATCTGAAATATTTAAGTATAAATGTTTGCAAAAGTTATTTTATACATTGGTCATCCAAAATTTCAAAACAAAACAAAACATTATAGATGCTTTGGCATAATTATTAACCCCAATTATCTCAAAAGACAACAATGTGCATATACAGAAGTTGAAAAAATACAAAAGATATGCGCATATACAGACGTTGCACATATATGGAAAATTTTCACATATACGGAAGTTGTGCATACACAAAAGATATGTGCATCTTATGTAGATGCGAAAATTTCGTATATGTGCATCTACCGTATATTCACAACTTCCATATATGCGCATATACACAAGTTGTGCACAACTTCAGCTTCTGTATATACATAATATTCATATATGTGAAACTTATATATATGCACATATCTTCCTTATATGTTCAACTTACGTATATGCTCATATAAAAAAGTTGTGCATATATGGAAGATATGCACATATATGATATACACATATCTTCCGTATATGTGGAACTCACGTATATGCGCATATATAGAAGATGTATATATGAAAAATATGTATATATGGAAGTTGAAGTTGTACACCATTTTTGTATGTGCACATATATGGATGTTATGCATATATGATAGATGCACATATACAGAAGTTGTGCAGATACGGAAGCTGCACATGTACGAAAGATGTGCATATCTTCCATATATGCACAAATTGCATATATTTGTAAATCTTCAAAGTTTGGGTTTAAGAGCATTTCTTGGAAGCAAATTCATTTTACAAAGAATTTTTTTGGAAGACATTTCTTGGAGGCGGCCTGATTTTGGCAAAAATTGTTTTGAACTTAAAAAACTTTCTTGGACGTACATTCAAAAGACATTTCTTGGAGGTATGTACGTGTTTTGAGTTGAAGTAAATATTTTGAGCTTCGTTTCATTTTTATAAGACATTTTTCTCTCGAATTTTTTAAAGTGTTTTGGATTGGAGTATGTATTTTTTGCAAAAAATTTACACTGAATTTTTTTAAATTAAATCTTTTGTGATATTTTTTGTATTTGAGTTATTGTCTAATTTTTTGAAGGAAATTTTTTGAACTTCATGCCCTATTATCATGGGAAATCGAAGAACTTGTGCGAGAAAATATGATCGAAAAAGAGACCCTGAGGAACGTAGAGAAGAGACAAGACAATCTCACAAAAGAAAGTTAGAAGCCCTCTCAAATATTGAAGAGGAAAATCAACCTCAAGCAGAAATTGAAGCAGTTATGTAAATGTAAATATTATGATCTATTGATATATTTAAAATTTTCCTTATGTAAAATGTGAAGCTTAATTTTTATTTGATGAACTAATTTGAAAAATATTTTGTTTAATGTAAACAGACAGAAATATTCCTCAAAATGTTGAAGAAGAAAATCAACCTCAAGAAAAAATTGAAACAGGTATGTAAATGTAAATATTATGATCTATTGATATATTTAAAATTTTCCTAATGTAAAATGTGAAGCTTAATTTTTATTTGATGAACTAGTTTGAAAAATATTTTCTTTAATGTAAACAGACAGAGATATTCCTCAAAATATTGAAGAATAAAATCAACCTCAAGCAGAAATTGAAGCAGGTATGTAAATGTAAATATTATGATCTATTGATATATTTAAAATTTTCCTAATGTAAAATGTGAAGCTTAATTTTTTATTTGATGAACTAGTTTGAAAAATATTTTGTTTAATGTAAACAGACAGAGATATTCGTCAAAATATTGAAGAAGAAAATCAACCTCAAGCAGAAATTGAAGCAGGTATGGAAATGTAAATATTATGATCTATTGATATATTTAAAATTTTCTTAATGTAAAATGTGAAGCTTAATTTTTATTTGATGAACTAATTTGAAAAATATTTGAAATTTTAGATATATTTATTAATTTAGTTATTTATTGAATATGTACTATTTTTTCAAATATGTACAGATGAAATCACTATCGATAATGAGATGTTAGAAAATGTTGACACTCACACATATGAAGATAAAAAACCTGACCATGTTATACGATATCGTGTTAACTGCATTTTTGAAAAGTATTTCTTAAATGAGCGGGTGACAGATCAGGCTCAAATGTTGAAAGGTCTCCTATCATTAAGGAAATTAAAAGAAGCTACGACACTATTGGGTATTCGAAAATCAACCAAAGATAAAAAAATGAAGGAAGAAGTGATAAAAAAATATGATTAGTGCTATAAAGTCAATTAAGAGATCTAGAGATAAAGATGTTTCAATTGTACGTAGAGGAATACAGATGGCAATGGTTTCCTCAAGTACTCAAGAGAATCGTTTGGTAACATCTATGGCACGAGCACTGGGAACCTCGCGAAAAACTTTGCACAAACATCGGAAATTTCGGTTGCAAATAGATGTAAATAATGAACTCGCTTGTTGGAGAGCTATTTGTAGGCAACTATACAAAGATAGACTTGGAGAAAATGTTAAGAAAATAATATATGAATATTGGAAGAACAATTCGCGTGTTTCACCAACTGCAAGGCATGTGATGCGAAGAAGAATATCATGAAATCAGTACGAAGAACATGAAAAACATCTCTTGGAAACCACTCAGATAGAGTTATTCAACAAGTTCAAAGAAGAGAATCGTCAAATTCATGTTTCACTTAGTGCTTTTGTTCAACAAAAACCATGGTATGTAAAACCTATCATCGTACGCGAAACTTGTTGTTGCCATTATCATGTGGAATTTGAGTTATATTATGACACATTCCTTGATTTCGGTAGAACATTATGGAAGGATTCACCTCCTCCTTCCACTATTCGTGATTTCATATCTCAAATTCTATGTGAAAGAGAAAGCGATGAACTATTTTACAAAAAGAAATGTGTTGGTGGTAAAAAATGCGATGATTGTGGACATTTGACTAAATTTCAAAACAAATATCGTATTGATATAAATGATCAATCATTTTCCAACATGAAAGTGAAATGGAAGAGATATGAATATATCGATACATCGATTCAAAGTGCAAATAGTGTTAAAAGAATTGAATTACTAGAAGATGAAATTTTTCTGATAGACTTTTTGAGAAAGTTTGAGGCAGAAATTTACAAATACACCAAGCATTCCCATAGAGCTCGATGGCAAGACTTGCAATTCAAAAAATCTCGTGAATTTTTTCCACCGGGGACCATTTTGTCAGTGATTGATTTTGCAGAAAACTACACATTTGTTCCACAAAAAGAAATTCAGAGTGAATACTATCATTCTGACCAAGTCTCCATGCTCGTCCATATTCTATATAGACATGCTGAACAAAATGTCGATCATATAGAAAGCATGAGTGAAAATCGACATATCATTAAAGAATATCACTTTTATATCAGTGACGATCGTACACATGAGACATGTTTTGTACAACATTGTTTTGGAAAAAATTATGATTCATTGAAAAATCGTGGAATAACATTCAATGAACATTGCATATGGTCAGGCGGATGCGCAGGTCAATTCAAATCTGCACGATCATTCTTTTGGTTGTGTTGTCTTCATAAGAAAACCTGCATTAAACATTGTTGGAATTTCTTTGAAACTGGCCATGGAAAAGGAGAACATGATGGTGTAGGAGCAAGCATAAAACGAGTACTTCGAAGATATCAAATGAACCACTCTGCAAGCCGACTTGTGAATGCTAAAGAAGTTGTTCAATGGTGCATCGCTGCTCTAAGCCATGAGAGAAACCCATCAAGAGAAGTGCAAAGGTACATTCAATTTAATTTATCTTGGAAATCTAATTTTAAACATTGCACATTTATCATGCAATGATTATCTTTGATTGTATTTTGATATCATATTTACAAATTCTTCTTCTAATTTTCCATATAAAGGTTTTTCTGGTATATTGGAATCGAAGACATAGATAGATCAATTGGAAATGACGTTGAAACAATAAAAGGGACTCGAAAATTGCATTCAATTCAAACAAAGTCGTCTAGAAATGTGTTTGCATTGGATAAAAGAAAATATTCTTGTTTTTGTGATGTTTGCATAGACAACACAAAATCCAATGACGTTTGTGAAAACAAAATGTATGTGAACGATTGGAAACATACATAGCTAAATACAAAGGGAAAAATGTATGTTGCAATGTTTGAAGAAATGCAATCAGAGGAAACTACAATATCATCCGATGGTGATCGAGTTTCTGATCTTGTTAGAGAAGGTAACATTTGAATTACTTTCTAATGATTTAAAGATCTAGAAATAAATTTAAATATGCATAATTTTGTTAAATTCATTTTATTGTGCAGGAGATGTTTTTTCTATAATTGCACCTATTGACAACGATGAAAATGTGAAGTATTATTTTATGCGTTGCACTGAATGAAAAATGAAATTATTACAAAACTATGATGATCACGGATTTCAGTATGACAGAGGGTCTATTATACTGAAAGGTTATTTTTTCAGACAAACTCATCAAAGTGGAGACTTTGTTTACTTTGAAGACTATGAACCTAATTCCATAAGTTGTCAATATAGTCACTTGGTGTGTGCAGCATGCATAAAGTTGATAGAAGTTCAATCAAAGAAAAAATAAAAAATTAAGAGATGGAAAATGTCAAAATCCGATCATGAACGGATTATTGAAGATGGAATTCCATTAGAATTTTTTTGAGTGAATTGTCCAACAATTTATTCTCTTTGGATTAAATATGTTTTAGAACTTCCAGTACTCAACTAAAAATTGAGATGCTTATGTTATTTGTGCAAGTGTTTGCACATGTACAAATTGTTTTGGTATAAGTACATGCTCTAGTATCAACTGAAAGTAGCTTTTCTATACATGTGCATTGATGAAAACTGTTATATGTATTGGATATATATATATATATATATATATATATATATATATATATATATATATATATATATATATGTTCTAGAATGAAATTAATTGTTCTAGTTTTACTATGTGCATTGATGAAAAATTATTTACGTACTCAATATATATGTTCTAGAATGCAATTAACTGGAACTAGTTTTTCTATGTGCATTAATGAAAAAATAGCTGGATTTTCTGGTAAAAAGTATGGACACAATGTAAATAAATCATCTGCAGTATAGTTTTGTACAAAAATTCCTTTCAAACAAGAGACTCGAAGCACTTCTCCGACTTTTGCTGGGATTTGACCCACATCTCTAATCTTGATTGAAAATCTAGTACAAAATCTGCTTGTCCAATGGTCGGATATGTTCAATGTGCATTGATGAAAAATGTTACTTGTCTTGGATAGATATGTTCTAGAATGCACAATTAATTGTTCCAAGTTGTTTTTCTATGTGCATTGATGAAAAACTAGTTGGATTTTTTGGTAAAAAGTTTCAACAATGTAAATAAATCGACAAGGCTACCTATTTGAGTGCATTAACGACATTGACCCAAATTCAACAAACATATATATGTACTAGAGACTTATATTTCCAATCAAAATTAAATGGATAATTTGTACATATATCTACTTCTTTAAACTCTATTTTCAATTAGAGCTCAATTGATAGATGGTTAGTTGCATTTAAAAGCTATGTTCTTCCTATTGGAAATGTTTTCATTCAAACAAAACTACATGGAGAGATCAAAAGCAATCTTAAAATTCCAAATGTACTTCAACCATCCAAAAGGGATCTGTGCAACATTACTTGACATGCCATGCCAATTATAGTGAACAACTATCCAATAGAAACATTTAACATTATATACCACATGTGCCAAATGTAGATTGAAATCATCCAAAACTTTAAAATTTTAAAAACTTTTGATAATATATCGTGCAACATTAAAACATTAAACATCACATGCGAAATGTAGATTGAAACCGTTCAAAACTTGAGTTTAAAAAACTTTAAATTATATATAGATCGTTACTTCACATGCCATGCCAATTATATTTCAACTAGATCCAATAGAAACATTTAACATTATATACCACATGTGCAAATGTAGATTGAAACCATCCAAAACTTTAAGTTTTAAAAACCTTTTGATTATATATTGTGCAACATTAAAACATTAAACACATTAAACATTTAAAGTTCATTAAATATCACATGCAAAATGTAGATTGAAACCATCCAAAACTTGAGTTTTAAAAATGTCACATGCCATGCCAATTATAATTCAACTATCCAACAAAAACATTTAACATTAAATATCACATGCCAAATGTAGATTGAAACCATCCAAAACTTTTAACTTTTAATTTAACAAAAAAATATAGATCACAACATTACTTCACATGCCAAATGTACTCCAAGCATCCAACACTTAAATTTTAAAAACAAAACAAATTATAACACTTAAATTTTAAAAACAAAACAAATTATAACACATGTCATTACATAACATTCCAAATGTAGTTCAGATGACAACATTAATTTATAGATGACAACATTACTTCACATTCACATGCCAAAAGTACTAAAACCATCCAAAAATTAAATAAAACAAATTATATAATAACAATGTAATAAAATATGTCAAAAAATTGTAAATCTCACAAGTATCAAATTGTATCAAGTTTAACAAATTTTAAAACCATCTAAATTTTGAAATCAAATCTACTGTAAATCATGTCCATCAAATGGAGATGGATCTAGCATCTTCCCTACTAGGGTCTCAGTCCGCACCCTATCTTGTGAATGGGAAACCTACATACACAATGCACATGTACTTGAACATTAAAATTTGATGTTTTAAAAATGAATGAGAATATATATATCTAGAACTTCATGTAAAAAACAAAATATAACAAAAAAATCATGCAATACCTCATAAGGTTCCCTCTCCATTTGATGAACAGGTTCTCCCATAAGAATATCCGCAGTGGTAAATTGTACAATATACATGTACAGTTATCTATATATATATATATATATATATATAAATTAAAAACTTTCAAATGAAAATGCACGTGTACATATATAAACTTATTTTCAATAATATTAAAAAAAGGAACTAAAGACAACTTGTTCAAATGCTGTGGATGTTCCTATCTCCGTCGCTAGAGTCCCCGGATTAAAAAAAATCTTCTATAGGAACCTAAATTCAAATTTTTTTAAATAACTCAAAATATAGATCTCTCTCTCTCTCTCTATATATATATATCTCAATTTTTAATGGAACTTTTTGAGGTAGAATATATATATATATATATATATATATAACTTTTAAACATAAATTTTAAACTTGTGAAAAATTGTCCATACTTGTGGCTCATCTCCCAAGGAAGTAGAAGGTACATCTCCTAAGGAAGAAGAAGGTACTGCCATCCCAAAAACATCAGACGGAATCGGTACCTGTTAAAACATTTTATCAAATTATATATATACATACATGTACATGTGTGGCAACAATTATTTATTTTAGAGTCACTTAAAAAACACTAACATTTGCCAACATATCATGATGGTCAGACCCATCTGCATCGTTTGAACCGGAGGTCCCGTACGTGATATTAAAATTTTCGTCACGCATCATGCCTGAGAACTGCAAATGGTGTTTTAACATATAATCATACATTTTTGTTAGATTAATGTACACATACAAATAAATGTATACATGTATATACACATGTATTTATTACAAATTGTACACATGTATATGTAAAATAATTTCAAACCCTAAAGTCACTAACACATACCATTCTGGTGCCCTCTTCCTCATGAAAAATTAGCTCTTGCAAACCATTGCGACAATTTATTGCATATGTTTGGAGATCTTCAACATTCATGTTGTAAATTTCCTCATATGTACAATAAACAAAATTGGCACGTGCATTTTCACGTGCTCTTTGTCGATTTAAACAAAGATCGACTCCACTCAATCCGCTATGAACATTGTCGATCATAACATCCCTTGCTTCTCGAATTATTTTAGAAGTCGCATCCATCTCTGATCGCAGAGTTTCGACTCGAAACGGTCGAATCACCAATGGCGGCTTAGGGCGAGGCAACTCCACATCTCGCTTAGCGCCCTTACGGTCATATAATCGACCTTTCCCCGGGCCAAAAAATTATGAAGGAAGGTCATTGTAGTTGGGTTTCATACCCAAAACAAATTTTTGATAAAAAAATTGTGCAAAATAAACAGGAACCTCATCGTTCCATGGAAGCCATCCAAAGGCCGCAAGATTCCGATCATACAAATAACGAGCTATGTCTGGGTGCTTGAAATACTGCACCTTCAACATTTTTCTTTTTGGCCCTTCCTTATAATTTAAAAATTGACTTTGCCACTTCTCTTGTAACTTTTTGTTTAATGTCCTCCCATTTATCAAGACCCATCACTGTTTCTTTTCTCTTTCTCATCAGTTCTACAAATGAATCAGTCATTGGCCCAAGATTTATGTACACATTTACCATTTCACCCAATGAATGTATAACTATTTCAAGGCTTTGTCGACTCTCAGCAGGTAGAGACAAAGCCACGAGATCTCTTTGCAATTTTGCATGAAGGCTTTCACACCTTTGTAAGGTGCATTCCGCCATGTTGGTTTCCCATGGTATATCAGTAATCTCAGCCGGATAAGTTGTGTTGGGTTGACAGCCTTCTTCTTGAATGTAGCGCGCTGCCCTACGTCTATTTTGACCACTGGCTCGAACATTTTCAGCCTCTGCATCAATATATATAAAATTTCGTATATTAGAAAAAACACGTGTAAAAAAAGTTGTACAAATTTAATGAGAAAATATTGAAATTGATGGCAACCTTGATGTTGTTGGTTAACATCATCTCCAACATGACCCTGCTGAGAACCAACCCCAGAATGACGCTGCTGAGAACCAGACCCACAGTGACCCTGTTGAGAACCAGCAGTCGTTGATT
The DNA here is from genome assembly GCA_034641835.2 of Pinus albicaulis. Classification (NCBI taxonomy): domain Eukaryota; kingdom Viridiplantae; phylum Streptophyta; class Pinopsida; order Pinales; family Pinaceae; genus Pinus; species Pinus albicaulis. Next base: position 1,427,108,050 of record CM076582.1, read on the forward strand.
GCTGGCCTTCGGGGGAATAAATATCACCCCCTTCCCCCAACCTGCTACCAGTCATACCTCGACCGGTTGAACCTTGGCCACGCTCCATGGATGGAGTAGAAAGCCTTCTCCTCTTGCCTCCTAAAAATTAAAATATGAAACTTATTAACAACTAATTTCACTCACAAAGTTAATAAAAAAATCAATTCCATATATACACACATGTATGGAGATTTAAGATTATATTTAAATACTGTGAACATCCTCCGATCCCTGAACCTCCATATGGGATTCGGCTGATCTTCGTCTTTCATCCTCCATGATATATATCTATTGGTCGACATTCACAAAATAGATTTAAAAAAATCAATTTGTAATTTAGTGTACACAAATTATGTAGAACACAACTTTCAAAGCAATAATTGATCATGTGTGAAACTAAATTTAATTGAAAAAGATATTATAAAAATGATAAGTTCACCAAATTGCGCTTTACATGGTGGGAGCACACTTGGTATAAAATTTACTACTTATACACTTTAGTTTTTGGAAGAAATGACACATGTACATAGTTTACCTTAAAGTTGTTGTGTTTTATGGATATTAAAATGAAGAACTTCTATTTAGATCCATTCCAGAGATTGACTGTAGGGGTATTTACTAGATATGTCACCTTTCATAAAAGATGAGATCCAGAGGCTACCTGGCCCTTTACAGACTCTGCCTATAGAACTTGTAGAAGTAAACACTAGAGGCATTAACAATATCAAATAACGTTTTCATGCTCAGACATGGGAATGTGTCTCTTTCCCTATGCAAAAAAATAGTTCAAGGTAGTTAATCTTCATAGACACGTCATCAAGCAGGTCAATGTGATCATCCCCAACTTACTTTTCATGAAATTAGGCTTGGGATCCTCTACAACCTGGTGGATGGAGTTGAATGGGAACTAGGTCAAGGCCTTTACAAAATACATGCTAGTGAATAACACTTACAAGATTATGCCAACAAATAAAGTGGCAGAAATGTTTTCTCCTTGAGGTTGTCCAATTGGGTGTGTAATACCAACTTCACCCATTTCCTAACAGGTTTCTCTCTTAGGTTACAAATGTCTTCCACCTTATTAGTTATATATTTTTCAATTTCCCATGGATTCCTTGAATTTTTCTCCTACCTAACCTCTCTCACTCCCCAAATTATTGTCATCAAACATGCCCCATTAAGGATCTGGAGCAATGTTTGCACCATAATTAGAACTGTCATTGCTGCTAATTGAAATTGGAGAGTCATGTATACTAGATTGCTTGCTTAAGTGGCTCTTACTTGGACAATATCCTGAGATGAGTTTGACATGATGGTCATATGAGGTTGGAAGCTACTGTAATTTTCCTTAAATCTTCATTAAAAACAGCAAAATGTCATTTTCATCATTTTTTATTAGCCAGATACAACAGATAAGATCACAATTTTGCAACACAATCATAAACTCATGATGAATAATAACGCCTGTCAAATTGCAAGGAAATTATCCATTTGAAAGAAAAGGTGAAACTAAGGTCCAGGCGAGTGGAAATATGCAAAGAAGGTTGCTAAGTCTTTTACCACTTACTCTTATGTGTTTCTAAAGCTATATCTAAGGTTGTCAGAGCGCCTCTCAAAGCCTGCCTTGAGATGAAATTTAATCTAATGTCTTCCCACTGTTAATATAATAAGAACGATAGAACTATTTGATTTTTTTACCATAGATGGATATCTCCTTTCATCTATACCTTTCTCTACCATCTTATTTTCAATTGAAATGGGAATTTTCACATTTTTAATGCCATTACCATGTAATTTGGTAGTCTGTTAGCTAGACCTATCACAAATAAGGTTGTCATACCAAACTATTTCTCTTTCTCAACTCAGTGACCATGACTCTCGTCTCACACTCCTTACCATATAACATCTTCAATTGTACATGTCACACAAAGTTGGGGGTTCTAGGTCTACACCTATTAGGTAAAGTTACATATTTTATGTCATTGTGGTCCTTAAATTTGGAGGTGTTCCACCTGAAAAAGTTGGCATTAAATATGGATGAAAAGGATTTGTTTTAACTTTGATAGAATTTCCTCATGGAATTACTGAATTTCTTGATGACATCATGCTAGATTTGCTTAGAGAAGAAGGTTTTGGAGGAGAAATTGAATTCTTTCGACTTATTTTTGGCATTGAAGTTTGAAATAGTATTTTTGATGACTCCATTGATGACCTTGCTGAGGAATTTGATGCACACAATATTGACTTTGAAGATGGTTTAGAAGAGTTGAAGACGTTGTAGATTTTGGTTTGTCACCCAATGTTTCTTTGTTGTTGGACTTGATCAAGACACAATTTAACTTTACGAGCAGATTGAAGACCTTGAAGAGGTTTTAGATTTTGTTGTTGTCACTGAAGGTTTTTGTCTAGAGTTTTGTTTCTTAAACCATTATTTCCATAGGACATTTTTGGTGAATAGATTCTTGACCTTGATGAGAGGATATGATACCTTGAAGAGGCTACATCTTTTGGTGACGTCACTGATTGTTTCTCTATTATTATGTTTGTTAAACATCTCGCTTAGGACGAGGCAACTCCACATATATTATACAGTTTATGGGACAAAAATCAATATGTAGAAATATTCACTTGGTTTTTATAATTGGATAGAAGAATGACTTAAATTGACCTTGTAGGTCTTCTCGTTTTAGAGCCCAAATTGAGTCATGTGCTACTAGATTGCTTATTAAGTGGACTTTTACTTGGACAATATCCTGAGATAGTTTGACACGATGGTCATATGAGGTTGGAAGCTACTTTTTTGGTGTAATTTTTCTTAAATTTTCAAAACAGAAAGCAAAAATGTCATTTTCGATCTTTGTATTAGCTTCCTCAGATACAACAGATGTTATCACACTGCGAACACAATCATGTTCCATGAGCATGAATTAAGGAATGTCGTAAGCCACTGGTATGAAATTTGCATTCATTTTAGGCAAAAGAAGGCTATGACATTAAGGTCCATGCTAGAAAAATGATGCAAATAAGGTTGCTAAGTCTGATACTTACCAGTCTGATATTTACCATGTGTTTCAAAGCTATGTTCAAGGTTGGCTTTGAGAGTGTCCTCTCAAAGCCCTGTCTTGAGATGAAATTTAATTCAATGTCTCTTAGAGTTGCAAGGTGGAATTGATAGAACTATTTGATTTCTTTACCATAGATGGATATTTCCTTTCATCTATACCTTTCTCTACCATCTTATTTCCAATTGAAATAAGAATTTTCACATTTTGAATGCCATTACCATGTAATTTGGTAGTCTACTAGCTAGACCTATCACAAATAAGGTTGTCATACCAAACTATTTCTCTTGCTCAACTCAGTGACCACGACTCTCTTCTCACACTCCTTACCATATAAGATCTTCAATTGTACATGTCATGCAAAGTTGGGGGTTCTAGGTCTACACCTATTAGGTAAAGTTACATATTTTATGTCATTGTGGTCCTTAAATTTGGAGGCGTTCCACCTGAAAAAGTAGGCATTAAATATGGATGAAAAGGATTTGTTTTAACTTTGATAGAATTTCCTCATGGAATAACTGAATTTCTCGACGACATCATGCTAGCTTTTCTTAGAGAAGAAGGTTTTGGAGGAGAAATTGAATTCTTTCGACTTATTTTTGGCATTGAAAACTGAAATAGTAGTTTTGATGACTCCATTGATGACCTTGCTGAGGAATTTGATGCACACAATATTGACTTTGAAGATGGTTTAGAAGATTTTGAAGAAGTTGTAGATTTTGGTGTTGTCACTGAATGTTTCTTTGTTGTTGGACTTGATCAAGACATGTAATTTAACTTTACAAGCAGATTGAAGACCTTGAAGAGGTTTTAGATTTTGTTGTTCTCACTAAAGTTTTTTGTCTAGTTTTGTTTCTTAAACCATCATTTCCATAGGACATTTTTGGTGAATAGATTCTTGACCTTGAAGAGAGGATATGATACCTTGAAGAGGCTACATCTTTTGGTGACGTCACTAATTGTTTTTCTATTATTATGCTTGTTAAACATCTTTTAAACATCTCTAGGAAAGGCACTCCACATATATTGTACACAAACTTTATGGGACAAATCAATATGTAGAAATATTCACTTGCTTTTATAATTGATAAGAATGAATTAAAATGACCTTGTATGTCTTCTCATTTTAGAGCTCAAATTTTTAGGAAGGATTTAACTATCCACATTTCAAGAATCACTAGAAGAGGTTGATAAAGAATATAGGAAGACAAAAAACTAACCAGTGGTGTAATAAATGGATTTCTTGGGAGGTAGATTGCCATATGGACTTTTGGTAGCTAGAAATTTTCCAACAAGGAATGTATTTGAAAACCAAACCCTCTAGTTTTATTTTGGTTTTAGACAAGGTCTAGAATTTGAAAAGTGAATTTCTCTTCTTCCTCTTCTTACATGTCCAATGATCTAATCGAATGAGGGAAAAATTTCCTAAATAAAAATTTTGCATTTATTTTTTGTACACCAGTTTAAAAGCTAATTAACTCATAAATTTCTCACAAAATACACTTAAAGCTTGACACAAACCCCTTCCCAATTGGCTAACTTTAGACGATCCTAAACACATTTTTATTTAACTAATGAGGGAGATAGACCAATAAAACTAGTTTTTCCATATTCAAATCAAGTTGGTATCAAAATAAAATTTAGCTCATTTTATTCAAGGTTAGTTAGAAAAATTAGCTATTGGTTTATGTCTTCAATTTCCTCTCAAAATGAATGTGTACGTGCTTTTGAGAGACACACTAGAGGAATAAGGTCTAAATTTTTGATGAAAATGTGCTATGAAAAAGTAAATGTTTAAATGAATAAAGCATATTATTCAAAATCTATTGATGAAGGCTCAATTTATTTGGGTCTTGGTTATGGAAAACATGATGGAGAATGCTCCAAAGCCAAGGAGGCACATGAAGCTGTTCCAAGAAGGAATTTTATTTTCGTGGTTCATTACCCCAAGCTTGTGAAGTTTGTGTTCATGATGAATGGAAAAGTTTGACAATCTACTTTGCAAGAAGATGTTAATAAAACATACCAATGAGAATGTAAAAAGAGAAGGGTGTCAAAGCTCCCATCTAGTGGTTGAATTCATTGCTAGTATTCAGAGGAGAGCCACTACCTCATCAAATTCACCCTCCTCAAGAAGGCTAATAATGGTGAATGTTCACAGATAATCACTTTTAATCAAATTGCTGATTATGATAAACATTGTAAATATTCACATAAGATATATAAAAGAACTTGCACATGTTCCTTTAGTGGTTTGAATAATCATAATGTTTATAGATGTTGGAAGAAGATATCCATACACATTGAAACTTTCTAAATAAATTAGGCAAAAAGTGAAAGGCCCATTGGACAAGGAAACTGATGTTCAAAATAAGATGCAATTGTTTATTACTCATTGCCATAAGAAAGGTCACCTTGTGGACAAGTGTTGGACTTTGTATCCAACAAGTCATCCACAACATTTGAAGAAGGTGGAAAGAGATGACAACAAGAATGGAAAAGAGGATTCCATAATCGATGAGGGTCAAGATGATTCACATGATGAAGTGTAGCTAAAAGAAGCCATTGAAATGGTTTGCTAAATATATGGTTAAATTTCTTTATCTAATTAAGGCCTGGTATTTATTTTTGATTTCATGAATTTCTTTTGCAAATTCAAAGTACGCTGCATTTTGCATGAAGCAAGATGTTGAAAAAGTAGAGTTATGTTGACACACTTTAAATGCAACAAATATGGAAATTTGCAGAAGAGTTATTTGACTTGAGAGTCAATTGTTTGAAGAGGCATGTTTTGTCAACTTGTGTTTGGTTGATGGTTTTTTACACCTTGATATGTAATAGTACATGGAGACATTCACATGATGTGAATTTTTTTTCTTTGAAGGAGAAAAATGATATGTCAGTGAGCTATGTTTCTTGCATGTTGTGTTTTTCAGTTTGATGGTTTTGTTTGTGACAAGACGTTACAAGATTTTGGGAAGGTCCACTCTTGAGCGAGAGCCTCATGATTACAACCTAATAATGAGAATCAAATGGGAGTGGATCCTTATTTTGAAAACAAATAGGATTCTAAGCTATCTAGGACTCAAACCATTATATTAAAATTTGAAATATCATGGTGTGTTGTTTCAATGCCTTAATCCACAACCCTAACATTTGTTTTATTCTTTTTTTGCAGGATTTAGTTGGTTATATTAAACTTCAGTTGAATTCAAAATTGGCTTAGTGGTATAAACCAAACATATTGTACATATTAAATGAGGAATTTCGCTCTCCCAATCATTTCTAAATCACCCATATCACCAAGAAAACGTGTTTTAAAAGAACATACTTTGGTATGGGAAAGACCTTAGGTTTCAAATATTATAAGAAGGTTTTTGATATGGTTGAGAGAATGTGGAAAATAGAATCCATAAACAAGTTGTTTTTCAAAACGTATTACTTTCAAAGTATCAACAAGGAACATGTACAAGGGTGTTCAATGAATTAACGCTATTTATTTAAATTCCATGATGTATATCTTACTCATAATTTTAACAAATTATTAAATAATGATCTAGATTGGATAATTATATTATTTGTCATATATTTTGATGCTTATATAGTGAAAAAACTGTAAGAATCAACTTGTAGGGTCATTTTAATGGTGGGTGGATAATTGGGGTCTAAAACCTTTTGGAGTCATTTTGAGGCATTAAATGACATTTCTAGGGGTCAAACGATTATCCCTTGTGCTGAAATCTTGACCATTATTCTACACTTAAAGACATATCCAATGGTGCAAGAAAAACATCAAACGAAGTTCATTCAAAATTTATGCCTTTAGTAAGTTGACCTATCATGTTGACCACCATGGTACAAGATAATGACATTTTAGCCCCATTACTCATGCATGGCAAGCTAGCTACATGTGGAAATTTAACAAGACTCTAAAAGGTCTAAAATCACAAACCTCGTTAATGGTTGACAGAGTCAAATCTTACACCTAGTTGGCTATCACGCTATGTTAAATACTTGGCCACTAGGAGGAATAAGATTTCCATTTTGTGTTATTGTATTTTGTTCCATAGTTGAAAATACAACTAGGAGTGTGAAGTTAGAGAGAAAAATGTACGAATTTAAGTTTTTATAGCAACCTTACACTCTAAAAGTCTTAGCTAACTCTAGAGAGATTACCTCTTTCTTTGTACTCACATATTTTCCATACCAGAAAAGAGATAGTAGAGCATGTTTACATTTTAGTGTTGTTTTTCTCCCATAAGGATTTCCTAGGGAAAAAGGAGTCTAGAGCATCATTACTTTTTAGGGTTTCTTGTCTCCCATATAAGGTTTCCTAGGAAAATAATTGTGTTGATTGTCTAGAGATATGTACGTGTGTGTTTCATTATGTTCTCTATTTCTTACGTTGTGTTTCATTATGTTTTATATTTCTTATATTTCTTCCCTCCTATTTTTCTTTCCAATCAAGGTTTATAAAATAACATGAGAAGCAACATGAGACTTGGAACAATAATTTTCATTATATATATGGAAGGAAAGAAGGATTATATCCCCTTAAGCTTAAGCTTATGTAGTTTGTCAATTTTTATCATATATTTTTTGGTAAGGGTAAATGTTTTTTATCTATAGTACAAGCCATGAGTTCCCCAATTTTACCTTATATAAAGCATGATTCTAGGATTACTACAATTTGTACTTGGTTTTTTATTGTGATGATGCCCTGTCTCAATCACTTGGCCATCTCTCGATGGGTAGTTAAATATTTATAACAATACTTAAGTAAAATTTATCTATTTGTATTATGTGAAATTATGTAAAAAATGGTATACTATTTTCCATAAAATTGGGTTGAGTTTATCATATATTTCAATGAAAGTTGATTAAATATGTTTTCTTTAGAAGGATCTAACAATTTTGTTAAGGTATGAATTTGCAATTTTGTGTGGCTCTCTATCAACCTTCACTTCCTCATTTCTAGAAAAAATCTACTCGCTCATTCGTATACCCACTTTCTATTCAAATGCATGAGTTTTGAACTCTCGGTAACTATGTTTTTCCACGCAGGAAAATTATGTCACATTTTATACTAACTCTAAATATTATTTTGAAGTTTGGATTATTGTTATTCTTTTATATAATTTAACATTAGATATAAGTTTAAATTGAAAGCTACTTAGATGAAATATAGCTTAGATATGGAATTTGCAAATTATTATCTATTTATTGAACTAAAGGACATAATTATTACACATGTTTAATTTACATTCAAATGCTTCTTCGATTTATCTCCTATATCTTAATGTAATGCTAGATATATAATTTAAGTTGAAGGCCCATGAGATAAATATGACTTCTATGTGACATTTGTATTGAATCATCTATTTGTTGTGTTATATGAACATAATTGGTACGCATATCTAATTTGCATTACTAATATGTCATGCTTATTTAATTTATCTTTTATAGATGATTAGAGCATCCATTTTTAATCTATCCCTTTTGACTTCGGGTATGTGGGCAATACTCATCCGAATATTTTTCTATCATAAAGCAGTGAGTAAAATTGTATTCCATTTGTGTCAATGTTAAGGTTAAGCACATGGATTAAAGTTTTATATAAGATACATTGCCACGGTGTACATTTATATCTAAAGAGTCCAAAACCTCATTCAAGACCATATGTTTTGTTGATGTAGTTTGATTGGTTATATTGCATTGCTTTTGCAGTTGTTGCTGTGGACCTCACCATCTAGTGATTTTAGGTAAAAAATTATTTACATGGAATTTTGAAGTATCCTAGAATGTTTATTATTTATCACTACTAGCCTTGGTGATTTAGTTGTTTGTTTTGATGCTACTTGGTTACCCATATTTAATAGTTGTTCATGTTTAATTCATTGTTAAGGCTTTTTATTGGCCTATGAGGATGTATTTTTCTCAAATCCATAATGGCTAAAAGAATGAAATTTATCTATGAAAAAGAGAGGTCATATGGAAAACAAATTGTTTGCAAGTGTTCTTTTGAACCCATAGAACTTGCAACCCCAATATGGATACAATACTAAGTAATACATAGCCTCCTCATCTAACTTAGCCATGGATTTGCAATACTATATTTGAGTTGGCTAGCTCCATTTCAAGATATTATAATGTTAGATTATTATTTCTATAGATTTTGATTATGGTAGTAAAATGTTACAAAAAATCGGAAACTACAAATAATATTATTCTAGATATATGTAAAAAGGACATGGTAGAGAAAATAAAACAATATTAAACTTTTCATAAATAGTTTATATATAAATACATTTTCTAATTTTGATTGTAAATTCCAAGGCTTAAAGAAATCATTTTTCTAATAATTTTTTTTTAATTAATAAATAAAAAAGAAGCATTTTCAATCAAAATCACATCCAACATATAATAAAAATAATAAAAATAATTTAAAACTTCATACACTATGACATTACTATGGCAAAGAGCATAAAAATATACAAGCAAAAAATTCTTTTATATAATAATGGAGAGCTTCAAATATACAAGAAAAAAAATCTTTCAGCCTTCTTGTATCCTAGAGAAAGAGTTGCTCAAACAATCATATTTTAAACAATTTTAAAACTTGGAGAAAATCATCTGTTTTTGAATTTCAATTATATAAAAAATTAGACAAATATTTCAAATCTGTTTTTTGGCTAGTTGCAGAGTGTAGGTGCAGTTCTAGCTAGGGAGAGACTCCAAGAAGGGGTTTCAAGACAGAGCGGGTTTCCAACATTCCAGTCAAGAAGGGAGGCAAATATTTCCAACAAAAGAGGCAAGAACAAGTTCCCTAGTGGTAGTGCTATGCAACCCAGTTAGTCAGTGCATGTTGTAGGCAAGAGTGCGAGTAGCTGGTAGTCTCCAAAGAGAGTTTCTAGAGGTAGAACGAGTTTCCCAAAAGTAGTACTACACATTTTATTAGGTAGGACTGCATCTAGCATGGAGACAATCATCTGTTTTTGAATTTCAATTATATAAAAAATTAGTCAAATATTTCAAATCTGTTTTTTGGCTAGTTGTAGAGTGTAGGTGCAGTTCTAGCTAGAGAGAGACTCCAAGAAAGGGTTTCAAGACAGAGAAGGTTTCCAACATTCCAGTCAAGAAGGGAGGCAAATATTTCCAACAAAAGAGGCAAGAACAAGTTCCCTAGTGGTAGTGTTATGCAACCCAGTTAGTCAGTGCATGTTGCAAGCAAGAGTGCAAGTAGCTGGGAGTCTCCAAAGAGAGTTTCTAGAGGTAGAACGAGTTTCCCAAAAGCAGTACTACACATTTTATTAGGTAGTACTGCATCTAGCACGGATAAAATCATCTGTTTTTGAATTACAATTATATAAAAAATTAGTCAAATATTTCAAATTTGTTTTTTGACTAGTTGCAGAGTGTAGGTGCAGTTTCAAGACAGAGCAGGTTTCAAGACAGAGCAGGTTTCTAACATTCCAGTCAAGAAGGGAGGCAAATATTTCCTATAGATGTTTCGCCCTTATTACTGTGGTGCTTCTTAACCTCCTGCTACGGGTGCTACTAATGATCCTGCTGGTGGTTCTTAGTAAAAGTTAAAACTCAGAACTGTGACGCTATAATGTCTAGTGTTTAAAATTTAAAATTTTAATACAAAACAGTGACAAATTCAATGTAATTCACATATAAGATGATGTTGCACTTTAAATTACAATTTTTTTTAAAAAAATCTCATGTATACTTATATAATTCATCCAAACGATTATCATTAATGAGAAGTTAGAACAAACTAACTTCAAAATGAAAATTTCAACATTTAGTGTAAAATTGTAAATTTGATTCTTCCATGTCAAAATTGAAAATAAGGTCGGTTCCAAAGAAAAGCACGCACAATGTCACACAGATTTAGTGGCTAATGAGAAACCCAGCACGCACAATGTCACACAGATTTAGCGGCTAACGAGAAACCCGCACAATGAACTTCCAATCTGTCATATCAGAATTTTGAAATTTCAGAAAACTTAAAAGTTAAAAGGGATACAAATCGGTGTAAGTCCCAATTGAGCTCATTTCCCTTCCACAAGCTCCCGTAGAAAAAATTCACAACTACATACTTGGAAATATCAGTGGTAGAGTTTAAAAATTTAAACTTTAATGCAGCAATGGAGAGGGATACCAGATAACTTGATAACTGACAACCCATTCAATAAAAAAATTAGAAATACAGAGTGAGGAGCAGTTTCAGACGGTCGACACAGAGTGAGCAGATTGATTGGAATTTCAGAGTTCACAGCCATAGAACAAGAAAATTTTAAAATTAAAATTCGATGGAGTGCAGCTACACACATGATTATATTAAAGTAGCTTGCTCGAAGCTTTATCTAACTTCCAAGCCTTTAAAAAAATTTCAGAAACTGAGAAATGAGAAATCGATTCAACTTGCAATTGTCGAATAATCATAAAAATTTAAATTTAAAACTAAAAGCAGCGATGTAAATATAAATTTATAAGATGGATCACAATATCTTTCATACAAAATTTTGAATTATATTTAAAAAAATTGACATGCGACATTCTAAATAAGTCTTTTTTTTGAAAGAGCCGAGAATTTTAGTAACATACACAAGAAGTTCTAATGGATGGAGAGTAACATACTCGACGGAGTCGACGAGCGCGGACGATAGGAGCACCAGCGCGGCCAGGAGCAGCAATAGCGCGAACAGAGCGAAAACAGTCAACCACAATGAAAACGCGCGAACAATGAAAACTGTAAACCATTAACCTTCGCGGGCAATTTATTTATAGAAAATAGTTCGGTTCGGCCGAACTATTTTAAAAGTAAAAGTTAACTCACAGTTCGGCCGAACTTTTTTAGCAGTTCAGGCGAACTTTCATTGCTGGTTTTCTAATCTCCAGAAAAAATTATGTTTGCCCGCGCCTTCAGTGTGCCGTCAATCTAAACGGAATCACGAGTTCGGTCAAACTTTATAATAAAGTTCGGCCGAAATATTACAAAGTTCGGCCGAAATTTGTAAAATGTTCGGCTGAACTATTGTCGAAAAAAAATTTCGGCCCCCGATTCTCACAAAAGTGTAACCCAGCTTCACGTTTCCGCCCGCATATATTTCGTATATGCACAACTTCTGTATAAGCCCAAATTCTGTATATGCGTATATATTTTGTATATGTGCAACTTCGGTATATGCACAACTTCTGTATATGCACATATACAAAATTTTTGTGCAACTTCCATAATATGCATATACAAAAGTATACAAAGCTTCCATATATGCACATTTCTTTTGTATATGCACATATCTTATGTATATGTGTAACTTTTGTATACATATCCTCTATATGTGTGTAACTTTCGTATGTGTATATATTTCGTATATGAACATCTACCATATATGCACATCTACTGTAAATTCACAACTTCCAAATATGCACATATACGGATGAAGCGCATTTATGGAAGACATGCACATATACAGAAGACATGTACATATACGTATGTTGTACAACTTATATATATGCACATCTTGTGTATCTGCAACTTCCATATATGCACATATCTTTCGTATATGCACAACTTTCGTATATGTGCATATATGGAAGTTGAGCATATACAATGACTATGTATTTATGGAGGTTGAATTTTTGCATAACTTCTTTATATGCGTAGCTTTCGTATATCCACATGTATGGAAGTTTTGTATATACGGTAGTTGCACATATACATAAATTGCGCATATATGGAAGATGTGCATATGCATAATTTATGCGCAACTTCAGCCACTAAATCAAGATGACTCTTCGAAAGTGGTTTTCAAGGCCTAAAACTAATGAGTGTACTGGGATATTTTATGGGATCACAGGATGATAAGAATTTTGTCCAAATTTCACATGTCCTACTAGGAATGGGATGGATCCTAGGTTCAATACCTTAACTTTTATCAATTCGATAGCCTTATTTTTATTCTATTGGGAGATATAGGTGTGTATATTATGCTTCTTTTGTGCTACTATGTTGTCACTATGACAACGACCCTCCAAAATTTTAGTCTAATTTAATTTTGGAATCTACGTGAATCATCACTTTAAGCTATTTAGTGGCATTACGTTTTTTCCTTGACTATCCTTGTGTTTTCTCTAATTGCAACATCCTCCTAAGTCATGTTTTCCAAGTGTCTTCACCTTATATTTAAGAGCGCTTATGTTATCTTATCCAAAGGTAGATGAAGACATAGTTTTTCTTGACCTAGAAACTAGGTTTGTTTGTCATGCAACATACATACAAAAGCAAGAGAAAAAATATTTTCCTTGGACAAAAGCACACATAAAGATGATGAAGAGTTGCACTCTAGTTCAGTGCCCTCCTTTGGGTTGGAAATTATGTAACTCTTCATTTCCAGGAGGGGATTCTTATCATATATTTGATATGCAAGATGACGGTTTTTGGGATCCAGGTGGGATTCCCCACCACATCAAGGATGTGGCTAGTGAGGGAATTTTCGGTGTGATAGATCTAGTGACTGAGCATCCACACACTTTCAGATCTCCATCAACATTAGTGAGGGGTTGGGTTTACAAGGGAGCAGGTAGACTCCGCAAGTTGTTTAAGCATGGTGGTTATGCATAGAGTCATAAGATGATCAACATGATCTGGCAAGAGTTTATCGGAGAAGGTGGCATTGGAAGTACCCTAGATAGTGCCTTGTATGGGGCTGAGGGTTCTCCCCAGTTATGTGGGGCACAATGGTCATGGAGGAGCATCACATCAGTGGCATCGCCACTAGTACATAGGGGGATTTACCCATCGTGTCTCTCAGGGATATTTTGGAGGTAAGGCACATACATAAGAGGGTATGATGACGCAATAGTGGAGGTGGCGATGTCGGTAGGGTGCGGGCCGATGCGTACTACCTCACCTTTAGATCATGTAATCTAGTGGCATGTAGTAGCATGCAACATCGAGGAGTGGTTTGCAGGTGATCACATAGATGCATGGCAGTGTGTTGTGGTGTGTGTATTTGCACCATGGAGTGGGATGAGTGACTTACACCACATCAAGTTTTCTAGTGGAGTGGCAAATGCATTGAAAAATATGGGATGCCATATGGTACAGGGTGGTATGGCAGTGAGCATTGATACGGAGTTGTGCCTTGGAGTTAAGTGTTATCTAGAGGAGTGCAAGGGTGCGTATTTATGTACAATAGAGCATGATGACGCACAACAGGTTGTTGAAGTGTTGCCACTGAAGAGATATCTTGGCGGGGACATCAGACACACCATTAGGTTTGGCACACCCAAATTTGGAGAGTGAGTTGATCATAATGGTTACCGTGAGCTTCTTATCACTCTCCAACATTGCACACTTGCACAGGGGACTTGCCTATTATCTCTTGATGCTCTCATCATAAGCAACAGGTCTCATGATGTTCATCTGACATAGTTGGACAGGACATAGTACATCAGGAGAGATTATTTCTAGTCATGGCATATGGTCAAGGTGCGAGTTGGCAGGTTCAAGCTTAGGGATGGTCTGATTTGCTGTAAGGGTAGCACATGCTCCACCCTTGAGACCACATTTAGGGGGATGCATGAGACATGTTGGGAAATACATTCTAAGATGTTTTAGGATCACATACAGCGGTTGGTGGACCCATCTTTTAGGTGGATGTTTAGACACCAGGCAGTTTTGGGTAGAACCTATAGGAGATAGGATAACAGATATCACGACGTAGTATAACAAGAATAGGGAAATATTGCACACAATAGACTGATTCAGGATGTATGGAGTACATATATTGATTGCATGAAAGGACAAGGGTCATGGTACGAGTGGGTGTAAGTATTTTTCATGACTTTTCCACAACCGATATGGTTATGGGATCCAAGGATTTGATTGGATGATTGGTCACTCTATTTTGTGATGAGCAAGATTAGGGTAGAAAGTGACTCAGATCACTCTTGGTTTGACATATGGGGGAGCACCAAGGCCTTCATCACATGAAAAGGCCTATTTTCCTTGTTATTTATTCAGACCGAGATTGGAGTAGCTGGCTAGACATGGATATCATGGAGATGCCAGGGCAGGATGAGCTTGGCCTTCATATATTTTTCACCATCAAGTTCTAGGAGAGGAGTATACATGATATGCACAATGAGCAGTATGTCATAGTCAGAGTGGTGCAACTTCAACATGGTAGCACCCTTTTGAGACTGGCATGGGATCCAGGCATCACATTATTTGACGGTTCAACTACCCTTAGGGGTGATCTCGTTCCTATAGGGGGATATCATTTAGATATCCCATTGGGTTTTAGTGGTTTTCTATTGGTGTGGGGGACTTCACCAACATGGCAGGTTGGTTAGTAGGATGATACTAGGGGAATTCCATGTGGGAGAGACTTCATCCACACAGGGATTATGTTTTGTCATCAGGAAAATTACACTTGGAGTGCACGAGGTGGAGTACTCAGTAGGGAAACTTCATGGGGATTTTGACTGAGTCCTACATTATCATGATGTTCTACTTATTTGTAGTATGCAGAGGGCTTCTAGTACCTGTATTTGGTTGGATAACGAGTGGATCAAGGTGTGCTTCAAATTGATTAGGATGGCTTCAGATCCTGGTATTGAGGGATTCCTTCATGTCGAGAAAATGTTGAGATTTGGGATGATACAATGGTACATTTGGTACCCTAGTATTATTGGTGGTTACAGTGGTGATCAACAGTCAGAGAGGGCATTTGTTCAGGCATTGCTTGAGGACAATAAATTTTTGGCGGGGAGGACTCTGATGTCCCCAATTAATAATTTTACTGAGGGAAATTCTCAATTTTGTAATTTTGGTGAATAATAAATATTTTTAAGAGAATAAAATTAGGAGAAATAAGTTTTGTAGATTTTAAATAAATTCTGGAGAAAATACAATGGTTGGGACTTAGGAATAGAAGAAAAAATTAAAGTGAACATAAATTGTCGAGGTTACCAAAAATGGAAATAGAACCATGGGAAGAATAAAACCATTGCATCAAAGTATAGTGTGAGATAAATCAAACCATGGTATGAGGAAGATAAAGCAGCAATTGAAGGAAAGATAGAATATCGTTTAATCATTCTATTTCGCATTTCATTTCATAATTGGAGAGTTTGCTTGAGTTTCTTAGCCAAGTCAACCAGTGTTGTTTAGCTCAAGGAATTTACAAGTGGAAATTCCAACCTCATTTTGCAAAACTTCGAGTGTCTCCCTAGTGAGGAATGAGGGGAGTCTATTTTCGGACTTTCATTGGAGTTTATTGAAGAGTATTCACTAAGAAATTTTTTATTTCTGGGCATATAAGAAAACCCCCAGAAGTTATTTGGAGCATCATATTTCTATTGCAGGTTCTAGGTATTTTCAAGAGATTCTCTACTGGTTAGAGGAGGAGTTTGGTACCACTTTTCAGATTTGTTCATGTATCATTTAGTTGGGTTGAATTTTCTCTTATAGATCCTTCACAGGGGTTGGAGAACAAAGTTTTTGTTCATTTTTGGTGCTTGTATTTGTCGGGATTTTTTAGTTGGGATTCACAACTATTTGTCAGAAGATATTTGTGCACAATATTTCTCAGCCATTTGCAAGAGAGTTTATAATTTCTCAACAATTTCTCTTTGGTTGGGTGTAAAATTGTGTAGCTGGGAGTTTTGCACTATTTTTCTAGGTTTATTTTGGGCTTTGTGAGAGGAGTTTTTCGTTAAAATTTAATAATTTTTAGATCATTTTTTAGGGAGGATATTCCAGTTCTTCTCCAATAGTAGCAACAAAATTTCTGGGCAATGCAAGTTACCAATTTGAGACATTATATTTTGGAGGCCCGATTTATTATTGCAACAGATCTTCTGTGGTCATCACTGCAACTATTTCTATTGGGAGATTTGTATGTAATTGCTTCAATAAATAAATAAAGTTTTTCAATTCTCCAATTCTTGTGGTATTTTCAATTATGGCATTTATTGCTTATTTGGAAATGTTATTTTATTTTTGCAACAATCTCATGGTTCTTTTTCTGCAATTGATTGGAGAAAATTATGGTAGAAATTTTTAAGCAATCTCCCAAGAAAATTAGGAAAAATGGTTGTTGTTCTCCAATTGCTTGGAGAAATTTATGGTAGAAATTTTTAAGCAATCTCCCAAGAAGATTAGGAAAAATTATGAATTGAGATATTATGAAACTATGTTGATTTTGAACAAAGCACTAATAAAATGTTTTAACTAAAAGAAATTTTTTATTTTCACTAGTTTTATATAATATATGACATTGAAATATTTTATGTATGATTCACATTGTCCACATTAAAATGTTAATATATACCCCTTATATTATGAAATAAAAAATATATATCCTTAAGGTTCATTTCATACTTTCATGTTGGAGAAGTTCAAAACAACTTACTATGAATACATATTTTACTAAAATAGGTAATAGCACATATGTACACAAAAAAAAATTGTGATATTTAAGAAACTACTAGCACCTATATTGCTATAACAATTATCTATCAAATTATACTTTGTGTAAGTTGTAATGCTACAAGTATAACACTTAGTTTTCGATACAAAATAACTTGAAGCAACATTCAAGGTTTTAACCATTTTATTGTTACTTTTCTATACATAAATAATCAAATAATTAGGTATAATTTCAAATAACAATTAATCTTTTAACTATATACATTTGAAAACACTAAGTGCCCATCAAATCATGCCAATAAAATTATGAAAGGAAATAAAATATGGATTGAAAAACAAATAAAATATGGATAAATAAACACAGATTTTTCAGATATATATAAATCATTGAAAGTGAAATCAACATCACAAACTACGTAGAGTTGTAAATAATTCCAAATAATTATATCATAAAATTTTAAGTTTGTTTCATTGTATAGTAATATTTATATTAAATTTTTAAATATATAATCTAAAATTTAGTAAGTTAAATATTTTCTAATAATAATTAAAATGAATTCTGAAATTATATTAAAAAACAACATGTAATAACATTCAATAACATATGTTATAATTCCAAGAGTTAATTAAACTCTAGCATCGAATATAAAATATAATTTTTATTTAATTGAATATTTTACAATGATATTTAAAATTACACTTAAAACAAACTGTAATGATATTATAAATATTATAGTGAAAAAAATATCATTACTTTTCATGACAATAGTTCAAAATCATATTTTTATATGTATATAAATTTCGTAAGACACACGGAAGTAAATAGGGTTAATAGTTGTAATAAAAGTGTATTGGAATATAGTTGTGGGCAAGCCCAAAAAAATATAATATCGGTGATGCATAGAAAACAAAAGTTGAGTATTAATATGAAGAAAAAGTCATAAAGGATCAATTCTTAAGTTTGTAATGATTAATAAATAAATATTATGATGAGATGTAGATTAATTTTGAAAGTTCATAGAGGATGAGGAGGAATTGGTGAAAATATAAATGAAAATTAATTGATAGATTCATAGACGGATTTGAGGAGATATTATAGAGATATTATAAAGATCGTTGAAGAGAATGTTATGGTCACATATGGCTATATAAAAGACTATTTTTATAATAGTTGTCATACTCAAGATTGATACCAGTAATAGAATTTATTCCTTTGGGGGAATTGCGTGAAATGTTTTTGATGTCCTTGGCTTTGCTTGAGTTTGAAATAAAGTAGGTAATTGTTATTTATTTATTTTGCTTGAAATGATCTTGATATCCCTTGCTTCGTTTCAGTTTGCAATAAAGTTTTGGTAGTTGCTTTTGCTACTCAAGGAAATCAAATTGTAGAAGTGACTTTAATAAAAAAGTTGAAATTAAAATGTTTTATCTATTTGTAACACCAGGAGATTTTCCCTTACTGGTAGTCATTGATTTGCTTCCATAATATATTTCTTTTGGAGTGTTCCTAAAGGGAGAGTGTTATGAGGGAGAGCACCTGAACAAGAGAATGCTCCTCCTGAGAGAGCATGTTATGGACAATGTCTATATGGTGATATTGCATCAATGGATTTGAATGAAAAATGTAAAGAGTTGTATCTTTAGAGAAATTGTTTATTTAAATAGATTTATAATATTAAAAAGAGAGAGAAAGAGAGAGAATCTGAGAAAAAAGGAATTGAAGTGGAAATTGAGAAAACTTTTATAAAAAAGTAATAGAGGGAAAAAAATGGATTAGAAAACTGCTACAAAAAATGGAAGATAAAAATCATTAAAGAGAAGTAGAAGAGAAAATTGCTAAATAAACACTTAAAAAGAAAATCAAATAAAAAAAGAAATTATTCCAAATATTAAATTAGAGAAAAAATAAAATTAGTGAGATTTGAAGTTTCTATTAAAAATAAAAAGTGAGAACAACTAAATAAAAATAAGAAAGGAAATTGCTAAAAATATATAATAGAAAAAATGAATTTAAGAAGAAATAAATAAATAAAAATGAAAAATAAAAATAAAATAGTAATTTTTTTAGTAAACAATAGAAAATAAAAATAAATAAAAAATGGAATTGTAAAAATAAACAAAAACTATTAAAAAGGAAAAATAAAATTTTAAATTACTATTTATTAAAATAGGAAAAAGAAAATTATTTTTTAAAATATTAAATAAAATGAAAAGAAAGAAATTTGAAACTAAAACTTGTTTGAACTTATTTAAATGAGATTATTGTTTCATCCTTATTCAAAAATAAATAAAAACTATTAAAAAGGAAAAATAAAATTTAAAATTACTATTTATTAAAATAGGAAAAAGAAAATTATTTTTTAAAATATTAAAATAAAATAAAAAGAAAGAAATTTGAAACTAAAACTTGTTTGATCGTATTTAAATGAATTTGTAAAAAATTAAAAGTTTTAAATTATTGTTTCATCCTTATTCTGGGGTGATTGGCAATGACTTACTATAAATTAGCCGCTGCCTTAAAAGGTGCAAAGAGAGGCCAATAGGATTTTTAAATCAAAAAGTTGATATAATATTTTAATTTACAAAAATTGAGTGTGTCAAGGATCCACTTATGCATAGAGTGGTTCTAATAGTTAAGAATGCATGACTTCTTGTAAAAGGTTAAAAGTTCAAATTCAGAAAGATAGAAAATAGACATCTAGGAATCAAATCACTAGGCAAAGACATTGAATTCATATTTAAGTATAGCTTCCTTCATAAATCCGGATCATACATTGCAATAAAAAATAAGCTTTATCATAACAATATAGCAACAAGATGTGGGATTCAACTAATATAATTATCCCAACTTGCAAAAAGATTAACTGAAATTTAATTAGTGTAATGGGAAAAAATCCAACTTGCAGAAAAATTCGTGGAAATTCAATTACAATATAATAGAAAAAAATCTCAATCCCAACTTGCAGAAAGACATGGTAATTGGAATTCCATTCCATTGCAAAGGCCTTATAGCTTGGATTTCATTTAGAGTATTTGTTACTAAAGCGTTTACAACAAACTACTGTAAAAAATCAATGGAAGCTTCAATGCAATGCCAATTTACAAAAGAATTAAATTTGTACAGAAAAATGGGGTGAATTTTTCAGTAAATTTTAATGCCAATATTCTGCAATAGGAATGGACAAAAATTGAGAGTATTCTTCTTTATAACTATAAAAATTCACAGATAAACACTAACAGAAACAGATGCTAAGTGCTCTCAGCAGTCGATCATATATTACAGGCCTTCAAATAATAAATGAGCACCATAATTATGATATAATATATCAGCTGGCTATGATCAACAAACTGTTAGCAATATGACTAATAACAGAGATCCCTAATACTCATCAATATCTCATCAACGACTACTATCTTAGTGTATCTCAGATTTAAAACTAAAAATCAGCACCCTGTAAAAATTTAAAGAAAACCCCCCCTGCTAAAAAAAACTAAGCAATGGCATTTCACAACAAAGACAAAAACCAACTCGGAACAAAATCTGAGATTCGCAATACTGTAACAGCATGATCCTTGCCTGTTGTAAATTTATGAATGAAATAACAAAAAATTAAGAAGGTCGAATCAGTAATATTTCCTACTTACTATTTAGTAAAATTTACTAGTAAAATAACTATTTACTATTAAGATAACAAGAAAATTGAACGGAGCGATTATTTGGAGAAGAGGGCCGACATGTTCTTTCTCAAATCGATAGGGATTTGGAGCATCCCTTCTGTCCCCGATCTTAGATCTTCGTGACACGTGTTGATCACGTTGGATGTTGAACTCCAACCAGTAAGGGTTTCGGAAGTCCCTTTTCTTTTATTAGAAATTATGTATGTAGCACATAGATAACTATTATTACAATTATGTATGCAGCACATAGATGAGTGGCATATCCTCACTAATACTGGTTAGTATCTTCAAATGAAAATGCACAACTTGGAGAAAGAAAGAAACTGAACTCTTTTTAAGGTGGCCTGAAGACATTGCACACAAATTAACTGATATCAATAGTTACTTCTTCTGGGGAATATGATATAAAAAGTGAATATCATTGAAATTGCCTTGACATGTTTACAAAGAATTTCTAAAATTGCAGTAACTAAAAATCTGCTAGAGCAAGTCGGGGATCAGTGATATTGCTCCCGAATTGTGATATTGCTCCCAAATTGTTTTTTCTGGTCAGAAGAATTACATCCCTGACAGTTGTCAATGTTATTTCGAGACTATACATTTTTTGGATTTCATGGGGATGGCTTCAACTTTTAACACGGATATGGTGCATCTAATTGGAAGCACCTTGGCTTGGATTTAAATTACTCCTCGTGCAAAACAAATTTAATTGTAAAAACTTAAAAGCAAAGGACAACAGACAAATTAGTGTTGTGATTGAATCCTACTTATGATACACGCAGTAAAAGTACAGTTGTGTAGCAATTGCCTGCTTATCCAGAGTCACTATCTGCATTCCACATGCCCTTTAAACCCCTCGGTCTCTGCATCAATGGCATGGTGTATTTGTTAGAGAAAAAAAGATAAAGATAGAAGTGAACCAAGATAACACCCATACATCTTATCAAGATTGTAACAATGCAGAAAATTTAAATTTACCTTCTTCATGCATAACAGACTGCAAAAGGGCATGCCAGTTATAATAAATGAAACAACTCCACTTTCTCGCAGCTTATGCATGTATTTTAATAGCATCAATTGCAATATTAGTTATTGGACGCACATATTCTAAACATAGGGTAGTATTAAAGCACAATAGTGACCAAAAAATTCGGTGATTTTCTGTGTTCTTTGGTATTTTAAAAGATATCTAATATTGACTTAAAAGATGCATTGTAGATGAAGGATACATAAACATCAGCGGCTGAAAAACACAATTCCAGTTATTGTAATATTCATCTCAGCAGCAAGATATTCACCCTTACGATGAACTCGAGGATAGACGAAATTGAGGAAAAGATTCAATGAGAGGAACGGAGTTGAAGAGAAAACAACAACTTGAAAAAACATTCTTTGCATGTGCATATTACACCATGTAAATTTTAAATAGGGCCATTTTAAAAATCTTAAAAAGAAAGAAAAATTTTCGTAACCCTTTGTAATAAATTTAAAAGCCTATCTGGTAAAAAAAATACAGAATACTAAAAACTTTGTGCATAGGGAATTCTTATATGGTCAATAGATCTTGCTTGTCAACTCTATCCTTAGGCACCCACTTCTCATAGTAGCTTGCGAGGTCTTTCTATGGAATTTAGATCATTAAATATCAAGATCATTCGGTTAAAATCTCACCCATAAGCATCTTCATGACCAGGGCACTCCCCATTACATAGTCTTTGTATGCCCTAAATAACAGTTAGGTTATAACCATATGGGCATCCCAAAATGCAGTGTCAGATAATACTAGTTTGTACCCTACCCTTGCATGCGGCTATTTTAAGGAAAATATGCAAAGATCTGCATTTCTAAGCTAAATTGATTGAAGACTGTGTCTTAAGATCCCAAGGGTCAAAAAGAGAACAGCAAGAAAACATAGCGTAGACCGAGAAGTTACTCTGCTTTACTTTCACAATTGTATGGTTGTAGATTCAGAACGTCAAACAGAAAAAGAGTTTGCTAAGAAATACTTACATGGATGGCCCTCTGAATAAGCTTGGCGCGCTTTTTAGGCCTTATTGGTAATTTCGTGCCCTTCATTGTGTAGAAATCTTTCTCTTTCTCGTTGCGAGACAGGGTGAGAAGGAATTTCTTCTCCTCCTCTGTGTTGGGTGTGAAGGAATTTAACGTTGGATGTTGAACTCAGCCAGTAAGGGTTTCAGAAATACCTTTTTTAAATTAGAAATTATTATCTTATTCAAGTTTAGAAAAGAATCGGAAGTAACATTCTTTTTCTTTTTCTAAAAAGTCGATTACTTAAACTTATACTCAAATAAAGTTTAAAAGGGATTATTAAGTATCTTTGCTTATACTTTAAAATAACTATTTAAGTTTATTTTAGAGTACTGTAGGCGCAGGAGTGGATTCCTCTGGATTTATTAAGGAAAAAAAAAAAAAAAACAGGTCAAAATACAACATTACGAAAACGCTTAGTATAAAATTTTATTATCTCACTGTCGATGTGAGCTCAGTGTAAAACTGCAAACTGTGTAAAATTAACATCAATTTAAATCAAATGTCATTAAACCCAAAATTATGTTCGCGACCATTTCAATTATCCAGATATATAGTATTCAGTATAAGAACTGAATACAGATGGCCATGGTATGGAGGCATTGGCAGCAACATGAGTGCCGAGTCTATTGCACTTTGGGGATTTTGTTGTTTGCTCAACATTTGTGTATTGATATACTGACTATATTCGGGGATTCACAAGTCTTAATCCACCACTTTAATGAGGGCACTACTTTGAATCCTGAACTCCTAATGTCTTGGATGGGTAGGATAAAGACAATGCGTGAGAAATTCACCTCTATCTCTTTCAGACATATTTACAGGGAGAAGAATGGTCAAGTCTACACATTATCAAAAAAAAGTTACAGGGTAGATTCGTGAAATGCATTATGAACTTATTGAAAGAAATGGCATTGGAGCACAGGGATCGGTCTTTTTTCTTAACTGTCATTGTTCCCTGCAGATGGTTGGATGGGCCGAGGGACGTTGGCTTAATATGACTGGGTTCTGTATATTTTACTTTTTTGCTATATGACAGCTGCATTTTGCCGTTTCGTTTCCAGAAATATCTGCTGAAAAGGTTCTGTCAATAGGCTAGGTAGATTATTTTTGGATTTTGATCAACTGAATAGGAACTAAGATAGCTGTAGTGGAATTACCATTTCGACCCTTGCGATCTTTTGAAAGCGGTTAAGGAGATCATGATTAGTTTCTGGTGATTAGATTCTGGCCTCAGGAAAAGGTCAGTGTAAATGAATTTAAAGTTGATGGTTTTTATATGTTATATAACAGATAACAAAGAACATTGAAGCTTATTGCACTGGTACTTTATATAAACTAGTAGTTTTTTTCATCTTGAAAAAAATAGACAATCAAAACTATATAAGAAGAAAATAATAGCCACCTCTAAAAGGAATCAGAAAAATGAACCTCAGAACAGCCGCAAGACATCTCAGTAAAATCGACATGCCAGAAAGGGAATGAAGGAAATAAAGGAAATAAGAAGAAAATAATAGCCACCTCTAAAAGGAATCAGAAAAATGAACCTCAGAACAGCCGCAAGACATCTCAGTAAAATCGACATGCCAGAAAGGGAATGAAGGAAGCGACGAGGGCAGGGAATCTTGGAGGGAAGGGAAGGCATTGAAGCAGCCCCCTGTCTCCATTGTGGGATTGGGGGCAGCTGCCTTTACCTCTAATGCTTTTACTTCTCCCACCATCATCATCATAATAACAACCAAGAAGGCTGCATATGCGTATTTGCCTGCACCTACCATTCTTTCTCGCACTCACAATAAAACTGCTCCTGCTAGCAGATACTGAAATGTTCAAACACTAAGCACAGGCCTCGCCCAAAAAAATGTGAAAATCAGAAAGACAAAAACCATCCAAATGTGAAGTGACAAACTTCTTCTCTGGGATTCAAACCCTCGACCAAAAGGACCGACACATGTCAAGCTTTACTCATTACTTAATATTGCTCATTCCATGATAGTTTTATTAACTATTAAGTTCGAATTCGAAATAAAAAATTTGATTGTATACATCTTAAACATTCAAAAATATATAATTTTTTTTCTATAGCAACAATTATTTTTACTATTTTTTATTAATTGTTAAATTTAAATAATTTTTATTAAATTTAATTATTATAAAAAATTAAAAATTACAATACCTAAAAATAAATTCACTTTTTCTCTAAAATTTATCTTATTTTCAAAACTTTAATTTAAAATCACTAATATTTTAAAATTAAATATTAAATATATATATAATTTCTCATTATATAAATATATTTAAAATTTCAATTAAACATAAAATTTCCTTACTTCAGAAACCTAATTCTTCATTTTCTTTTCTTTTCAATTTGGTAAAACCTTAAAAACAATAGTGAAATTTCTAAACCCTAAAAGGCAACAGAGAAATTGAAAAACAGAAAGATGCCATAGTGCCGCTATTAATTTTGACTTAAAATTGAAATTGAAAAACATAAAAATGCCATGTGCCGCCATTAATTCTGGCCTCTGCCAAAGTTGAAATTGAAAAACAGAAAAATGCCATTGTGCCGCCATTAATTCTGTTCGATATACGAATCTAATTGCCCAATTCTTGTATTTTTTTCAGCAATGCGAGCGTATTTGGTAACTATGCTTCAAATATTTAAAATAACTTGAACCTAAAAAATGACAGCCTTTCGTGCGGCTTCAAGATCAGGTATAATGATATCTTGACAATGGCTGTTGTACAATTACTAAAATAAATGGCAGTTTAAATGCGGTAAGAGCGGCACCTTGAGAACATCTTCACTGTGCTTTGCCAAAGGCTCCGATGCATGCCTCCATCGCCAATGCATATAGTGTAATAAAAATTTGACTTTCATCTCCCAGCAAATGTTTGGCTTCCTCCAATGGCTTGGCTACTATAACCCTGGACGGAAGGAATGCAGTCCGTCAACGTCATGGTGAAGAAGTTGTTCCACTGTGTTCCTAGAAGATTTGCAGACACAAATGACGCACAAATCCAATCCTTTTCCACATTCAAAATCTCGGAATTCCTTGTACTCTCCTCTGTCTCTTCAAAAAGCTTCACAAAATATGCATCTATACGCCCTTCAGACCTTGCCGCGCTGATTCTTGGAGCTGTCCTTTTACAGGTCCCAGAGCTTCCTTGAGATATAGCTCGAGAATGCATCACCTACACTTGCGCTAGAAACCCCATGTCTCTTTTCACATGGCTTGGCATTGTGGCAACGGGGCGAGGGTATCAAAACAAGAAATAGTGATCTCTTCTCCGTTGTTGATGAGCTTGGATGCATGAATAGCCATGGGGCTTAGCACTTTCAGCCTGCTCGAGTTCCCACTCAATTTCAATTTCAAATTCAAATGGTATAGTTGCAAATTCAAATTCAAATTCAAATTGAGCATTAAAATTTAATTTCAAATTGATTTTTTATCTAAGTGTACCCGCCTAAACATCTACCACCTCAACTTTGGTGTGGCATAACAAAGAGAAAGAAAGAAACAAAGTATTTTTAAAGTCTATGAGGCTAAAAATAGCTGATGAGACAAATTGTTTCTTCATCTAGCTCTTATATTTGGCCCTTTTCTAGTGGAGTTTTACAATAAATGCTCCCACATTCTCGACAAACTCTTCGCTGAATAGATTATCCCAAGAGCTAGCTGCTATAATACCTAAATAATTTTCCCTGTTGTCTTTGAAGGCCTCGCATCTTAAAATGAAATGTTTTTATGTTTCCACTTTCCCGGAAGAGCAAAAAATACATACTCTTTCCTCCCACATTTCTTTTGGCATTTTTTAGTGCCTGTTTCATAACAGAGTTGATGAGAATTAGTCCTAAATTGAGCAATAAGAATTTTATATCTCCAAGATATATTGGCCCCTATGTACGCTTTTTGCTGATGATTAAATGAGTGGGGTTAAACTCTTCAATGTAGTACTTCTTCTTTCTCCCTATCTCTTTCTCCCTAGTACGTTTGTGGAACTTATCCAACACAAAAAAAAATTATCTTTTTATTGTTTGTAGGATACATGCTCAAGAAAATACCCCATTTACTAAACCATTTGTTATTTTTCCGCATCCAAGTCTTCTTTCTTTTGCGCAATCTGTCATTAAACACAAACTTAGGCCATCTACCCTCTTCCATTTGCTCAATTTTTGTAAATACCTTATGACTCGCACCATAGCAATTACTTCAATATGAGCAGCCCCTGTTTCACTTAACAAGATAGCATAAGGAACTGCACTTTTAATTTTGAATTTGTCTGTAATCAAAATTTTCTAAATTTCCTCAATTTTTCCATTGCATCTCGGTTGTGCTATTGGCCCACAGTTCACAACCGCAGAGAATCATTGGAATCACTAAAAGCCCAAAAAAGGTTAGAGTGGTTTTCTAGTCCCACAACTCTGCCTCTCTACGCCTATTTTGGAGAGCATAAAATTCTTTCCAATCCCCCAAAGTTATTTTCTTTATACAACCATCCCAACTTAAATTTCCATTGAAGTCAATTCTGAGGTATTTGTAGTCTGAAACTTCTTCCAAAATGTTGCCTTCAAACTAGAACTCATGTTGGTTATGCTTTCTTTTGTTAGGGAAAACCACTACTTTCATTTTTCTAATATTGACTTGCATCCCCACCCTTCTACAAAAATTCTCAAGGGAACATAAGTGCTCTTGCAAATCAAGAGCCAATTTAGCAATCAGTATAAGGTCATCTGCGTACAAAAGAAGCCTTATAACAAACTTGCCCAAATCGATACTGTCACCCTCTTGCAAATTTAGCCACTCTTCAAGCTTGTCAACATATAAACCAAAAAGGGTAGGAGACAATGGGCAACCTTGATTGACCCTGATAACGCTTCTAAAACTTTCAGAAATGCCTACTGAATTTTTAATTTTGACTTTCCCTCTTCATATAGCCTATGCCCAACTGCTCTCAAATGCCTGTGAACCCCGAGTTCCTCCATTCTGCACCAAAGCTTATCCCTAGGAACTGTGTCAAAGGATTTTCTGAAATCAACAAAGAAACAAAAAACTTCTTCATTTTTTTCCCAAACTTTTTCAATGATGTGCCTTAAAATTATATAATGATCAACTGTGGAATGTTTAGGTCTAAAACATGCTTTCCCTTTAGCACATTTATCTCTTTCTTCTGCCTATTTGCTGATTTTCTTTTCTAACATGCTTCCAAATAACTTTGCAAACAAGGGGTTTGTCATTATGGTTCTATAATTGGAGGGATTATTGATGTCACCACTCTTGAAAAGAGGTATTGCCATACTAGTTGTCCAATCTGTGGGGAACTGTATGATGTTGTTGAAATTTTTTATGATGTGAGGTGAAAGAATATTTAAGCCCCACTTTAGATACTCTTCTTGGAGTTCAACTATGTCTTTTGTTTTTCCAGCACCCAACTTCTTAATACCCATCTCTACCTCTTGCACCGTGAAGATTTTTGTGTTTGTGTTGACCAAGGGAGGAGGGTCAACCTTGGGATCTTGCTCGTAAAGTTTTCTTGCATAGTAGAACCATTTAGAAGCTGCAATATTGTTTTCAGTTTGCACCTTTTTCAGTTGGAGCTCCTTCCAGAATAATTTGGGGATATTTTTCCCAAGGAATATTAGTTCTTCTCTCCGCGAAACCATGAAATCGGCCTTTTTCTCTCTTGATATCTGCTTGTAAGCTTTGAGTTTTATGTTATCCTTGTTTGATTCCTTCAACATTCTCCTTGCATTTTTTATTCCTCATCAAACCAAGCATTAACCGGAAATAAATTTGTTTCAGACTTCTTAATTTTTTCTCTTTTGCACTCAGCAAGTGCGCTTTGAATTAAATGTGTTAATTCGTAACTATGAAGGCCATGAAATGAGATTTCCTCCTTCTCGAAGAGCCTCTCTAGCGTTATTTTGAAGGTATTACAATTCTCTGGAGTCAAAAGAATTCTTCCTTTTGGGGGATTTTGTTGAACAAACTGAGTTTCTGACCCTAATTGCTTCTTTCCGATCCAAGAGAAACTTAAATAAATTGACTTATGATCTGATTTTACTTCCCAAATTTGATCTCCAATTAACACTTCCTCCATTTTATCACACAAAATATGTGAGAAAATTACATAATCTACTACACTTGCTCCATTGTAAGTATTGCAAGTGAAATGACCAAACTTTACCATCTAGTCAAACCATTAAAAGTGACTAAATCGAAAGCCCCACATACCTTAAGAAAATGTTCTCCAAAGATATTGCAGCCTTTATCCTCTGAAATTCTTTCCCATTGATTATTACTCTCTTCTTTAAGCCAAATAGGGTCAGAATCTTCTTTACAACAAAGAATGCTAGCTTGTTCACTTGCAATTCTAGCATTGAAATCCCCCACTATAAGGACTTCACCTAGCTGAGAATATATTGCAATATCTGATTTTAGGGTTGCAAAGGGATCTTTGTGGTCAAGCCCTCTACTTTTGTAGATTTTTGAAACTTGCGGCGCAAAATAGCATGCTACAATTCTTATGTGATTTCCATTTTCTGATATTTTAAGCCAGACACATTACTTATTTGGGTCTTTCTAGCTTAATGAAATGACCTTCTTTTTCTCTCACTAATACCATGATACCCCCGTGCCCTTTTCCATTCCCTGCTACTTTGTTCCACACTGCTATATTCTAGTACCCTTCAAACAAAGGTGTCTTGCACCCTTCATGCTCATGTGTTTCTATGAGGCAAATTATGTCTCTACCTTCCGCAATAGGCCCTAACCCAGGTTCTCGTCTCCATGGGTAATCCCTGCAGTTCCAACAAACTAATCTTAAGGAAACCTGGGTACAAATTGATTGCTATTTATTTTGACATGAAAGACTCACAGGTGAGTCTTTGTCCCTGCTTGTCCATACTGACCTTGCTTCCTCATTTCTTGCTAAAGAGTTTGCTGCCTCTTATTTGTTATCATTTTGATGCTGAAATTACTACTTGATACGACAAACTCCCACCTCATATTGAACATGATATGCCACATAGGTTTATAATGTATGTATGACCATATATCAATAAAAATTCCATACACTAAGCCAATGCCAATCATAGTGGCTGGTTTTTAAGAATTGCCAGCAATATTTAATACACTACACTGTCAATACACACGTGACAGGATATTGTCGGCCCTTTCGTGACAGGATATTGATCAGAAATCATATTGTTTTTTTGGTAAGATATGTTTACCTGGTTAGATCTCTTCTCATCCCTGAATTTATGCATTCCAATAAAAGTTAAACAATCAACATCTGCTATCAACATAAAGACATTTTTATATGCCCAGATGTAATCCGAAACTCACCAAGATATTGGTCTCTCTCTTCTTTCCTTGCAGGTAATAATCCATGTTGAGCTTTGAATGCCCACATATAATATATGTTTTCATTTTATTTTAAATATTGAAAAAACGAAGTGTAATTTTTTGTGAATAAACTAATGGCATATTTTTCCACTTTAAATTCCAAACATGTTCTTCAAAGTTTTTATAGTTTCTCAATAACCATGGCTCACCTATATCTACTATTCAAACCATCCAACAAATATTATAACTATGGAATGAAAGAAAATGCATGTAAATATGGAGTCTCGTTGAGCATTATCTTTATTTTCACAACTCAAATTTGGACCTTTTGAATTGGATGTGAGCTTTGAGAAATGTTAATGTTAATGTAAATGTAAGCTGTAATTTTTTTGAATAAATTTAATTATATGTTTTATGTGTGAAAATTTTATGTATTTGATTTTTTTTTTTTTTTAATAATGTGATCTATTCTTTCTTTCTTTTAGGTTAGGCTAACAAATTTTGAAACAAATAATGAATATATTATTTGGTTTTGGTAAAAGGAAATGAATTTTAACTTGAAATTACCAATTGATAAGCTACATAAAATATCTGGATAAACTACATAAAAATATCTATTAAAAAAGAAAATAATTATAATTCTTTTATATCTATACTAAAAGTGGAAATAATTTAACCAAAAAAAATCCTTTGTATTATAAAAATTGTTTATTATTTAAAAAAAAAAAATCTATATTAAATGGTTTTTTTGTTTTCATAAGATTATATTCTTAATCTATATTTTATTAATAATCATTTTGGTAATATATATATATATATATTTATTTATTTATTTTTAAAATACTAAAAAATTTAATAAACATTCATAACTAAACTTATATAAAGAAAAAAACATATTATTTCATTTTTTAAATTTTACAATAAAGAATTATTGTTGATATCCATTTTTTCCAATAGATTTAGAATTTTTATCAATAGAATAGTAGCACAAAGTAAAGATTCCTTTACATACCATATTGTACAAGCTTCTTTTAAGAGGAATGGTTGGGAATCAATCACCTTGATTGCTCATCTTTATTGTTATTATCCTAATCCCTTCACATTATGGTTTTAAAGATTGTTCCTAAGAAAGAAGTCCTTGAAATATGTTTCACAAAATCAATTCAAATAGGTTTGGTTCAAAGTTTCTCACTATGAAATTAGAGAGTTGCAATATGTGCTTGAATTGTAGCATTGATTATCCCCACAAAACCCTTAGTTATATTCCTGATTCCCTTGATTTCATTATAATATTGAACTTGAGTGCTAGATAAGGCGAACTGCTCCAAGTGAGATAAAAGTTTCCCGCGTCACTCCGTGTATGTTTTCACCAATTTCACTTAATCTCAAGCAAGAAAATCACAAAGCACCAACCTATTATGCAATAATCAACCAAAACTCACAACCTCATAAGTCGAATAGACAATGGAATAACTCATAAAATGACTAAAAATGGAAAAATCAAATAATGTAACTAGTGAATGCAAAAATCAATTACTTTATTAATGGAAGAAGATTAAAATTTAAAAAATAAAATGATAAATAAAGAACCATGAATTTTATTTCCTGCACATAAATGCGCAATATTATCCTAGAAATCCTTCTACTGAAACAAATATTGTTAAATTTGGACAACTAGGTCCAAAATCCATGTTGTGATGCTCAGATTAAGTGGCTAGTATTTTTGTTGGATTCCTCTTTCGGAGAGGTGTAAAATCCATATAAAATATATCTTAATCCGATGAGCAGAACATTTATTTTGAATTTATTATTTATAATAAATTATATGTGCAGGTCGGCCTTAAGGTTTCACACCCCCAGCAGATGTGTCACACCCCAATGATGGATATAAATACAGGCAAAGTTGGAGAGCATTTCAACACAACTCAACACACATCTTCTTCTCTCATCTGATTTAAAAGTCTGACTCCTTGGAGGCGTAGTGAAGCCCTGCGATGTGAAGTCACTGGGGAGGATGAATCTGTCCATTGAAGCGAGGTAGAATTCTGCCGGCTAAATTTCTTTGGAAGTTTGACCAGCGTTGACTTTGGTCAACGCATGGTCCGAAAGGGCTGAAAATTGTTGGGAAGTTCGATTTTGGAAGGTCGTACTGTTTGGCACAAAAATCGAGGTCAAAGGGTTGACCAAACTGCTGCTGCGTTGACTTTTAGCTTGCTGCATTGCGTTGACTTTTCTGGACAGTGTTGACATTTTTGGAGTTGACTTGGGTTGACTCGGTCGCTGATTGGAGGACTGTTGTGACACATTCTGGGTTGGTTGACCAAGGAGACTTTGCTGGTTGAAGCATCCTGTTGACCGCCGTAACGCACCACCACATTTTTTTGTTTCTGGTTTGTCTTCTATAAGATCCACTTATATGTTCTATCAACATTTTACTTAACTATTTGTGTGATTGCTGTAAGAAAAGTAAAGTTGCTCCAAGCATAGAACATCTACAAAAATTTACAAATATCAATTCACCAATTACAAATTTCTTGTCAAATAATGTTGATTTAATAAAGTACCATTGATTTTTTAATATACTAAGCATGAATGGTAGCTAACTATGCCTCAAAATTGCTTGACTTACATATAAATGAGTGTAAGAAATATGATGGCATACTTAGACTTGTTCAAATATCAGCTAATAGTCTACATCAACAATGGACAATTCACTTGTTTACTTAATAAAATTTAGCCAACAAATACATACAAATTTATAAACCACCACGCTTAACAAAATAAGGTTGTATTATGGAAAATATCATTTGAGCATACACAATGGGGAACCAATATCCATAGGTAAGTTGTTGACATCTATTCTTTTCTGAGAAGACAAACAAACAACAAGAAATAAAATCTTAGAGTTTAAATGCAAGAAGCCAAACATTTGGAATGAACGCAGATAATGCATGCCTTAGTGAGAGATTTGTTTCACTACAACCTTTCAATTGAATTATAGTTCAAGATAGTATGCATATTTGTCTAAATTAGGAAAATCACTTGGTATGACGTCTAGGATACCACATTTTCCTAAATTAGGAAAATCCCTTGGTCTAATATCTTGGATATTGGTTTCTTGGTACAATAATTTGTTTACCACCTAATTGAGTGATTTTTCTTAAAACAATCTATTTTCAACAATGAAATTTAAAAAGAGATGCTAGCTTGGTTAAAAGAGATGCTAGTTAATTCAAAGCATCCTAACTAGTGACCTTTCTCATATTGATTTTTCATAGGTCTTATAAACTAGTAATTACTTCTAATGTTATGATATTTTTCATTCATTATCAAGAAATTATACATAAGACATAATTACTAACATTTATGAAAGTAGGATATAAAGAGATGGCCAAACAAGAGACACCAATATTTTTACCCTCGAAAAACCCACATGGGGAAAAACCCATTAACCTTTTCCTTAGAGAAATTGTTTAGTTCAATAAGAGATACATCTAGTCTAAAAACAAAATCAATTTGAAGATAACCAAATACAAGGTTGACCTGGTCAAACAAAGATACGTATCCTAAGAAGTTTAGGTCAACTCTGTGACAAGATTGCAGATGCCTTCTCAGCTCAACCTGGATTTAATTCCTCTCAAAAAAACCTTCTTCAAGATTGCAGATGCCCAATGTGAATTTGATTTTTATGAATTACACTTATGGCTCAAACAGAAGCACATTGATAAACAAGACCTCATCAAGTTTTGGGAATCACTGTTACCCCTTTTTTCTTTGCCACAGACCCATATGTTTCTTGACCTCATCTTCTAGTGCCAAGCCCAATATGATCCTGTAAAGAGAGCATTGGTTGCTCAGAATGGAAACATTTTGAGCACCATCTCTCCAGAAACCATTAATCAACTAATTCTTATCCCTCAATCCGATTCTTAGACTCATATTTCCCCAGCTGCACTTATGGATCTCTACCATAAGTTGATTTTCCCAAAGAGAGCCTATATTTTTGAAATATTCTTACCTGAGGATGCCGAATTGCCTAAAAAGAATCCACCATACTCATCCTCCATTTTTCCCGAAGCTTCTAAACACTATATTTCCCTTCTCTCTTACATGTTAGGATGCTCAGATGACCAAACAGTTGATTAACCCATCATGGGGTTCCTTTCTATTTTTAGCAAGGATCAACAAACATTGTTCATGTATAATTATAGCCAATTCTTGGCTGAAAATATACATGAACAATTTATTCATAATTTCACAACTCAGAGTGTGTTTAGTTACACTTCTGTAATTATACACATGTTTCTTTTTCAATAGGGAGATCTTCTACCTATTCAACTGAAAAAAAAAAAAAAAAAAGGATGAACAAGGAGTGAATAAGTTAGTGATTCATTGGACTGAACTAGTCATGACTACATAAGAAAAAACAACATTTTCAGAGTTTATTGATTCTTTGATACACCCAGTAAAGCAACTACTTACCAGTCAGACAGAACCAAGAATTGGAGAAGAAATCAAAAGGATTTTACATTTGAGTGAGAAAGCTAAAATAGGGGATTAGTATTTATACCAAAATTATACAGAAATTAGAGTGTATGTATGTGAACTCCCACCATACAAGCTCTCCAATTATATTCCTATGAGATTATTTTCTCTAGAGTACATTTGACAAATGATAAATATGGATGACCTGCACTTTGTGTTAGGGAAAAGGAAAGCACAATTCGAGTTCAAAGCAAGTATTGGATCTTTCATTTGCAATACCAGATCAGTTGGTGCTGAAGTTAATGCACTGTTGAATAAAATGGGTTTCCAACCAAGTTTCACCTCATCTTATGACCCACATGGTATCATTTCTTCTTTGAGAGTTGAATTAAAAACCAATTCATATAATCATAACTCCAGAACATAAATAGAAAAATTTATGAATCAAGACCAATGGGTCGCGGGAACACTTCAAGAGGCAGATGAACAGGTTTTGTCAACTTCTAATGTGCAGAACCCAGTCTCTGAGAGCAAGCAATAGAAAAGGATGAGAGAAGAGCCTCCACCTGCTAAAGAGATCATGAAAGAATGCATTTTACAACAAAAGAAGCCGAATATTGTCTCAACTATACTTACAGAAGGAGGACAGCCAGAGGTAATTGATCTTGGAGATACTCAATTTTCTACATCAGCATATGTCTCAGTTATTCCTCCATCATCATCACCTGTTAGAGAACCTCTGGAAATCCTCTAGTACTTAGAAGCTAGTTCTTCTGATGAACAAAAGTTTTTCTCTAGGTTCCTAGACATCAAACATAAGAATGAAACTTTAAACTCTAATGTGTACATTCATTTTTGGAAACAAACATCAACTTCTTAGCACATGCTTCTTACTGCCTTTGATAGTGATAAAGGAAGAATGCAAATGGCCTTTTTCCAGGCAAAAATTCCTTTTCCTAAGTCTCATTCAGAATATAAAAAGACTGTGTTTACATTCGATGCAAGTCAGATCCATCCCATTGATAAGATGGACATGCACAGGCAATCTGGAGAAATGCTCTTTTCAACTATGATAACTACAACTATGTCACCCTCCAAACTCAAAAATTCATTATCAAACGTTCAATCCCAGCTCAAGGTTGAAAAGATGTCTTCATTGGCCAAAGATAACCGACTTAAATCCTTGGAGGATCTTGTAGTCAAGGTTGGATATGATCTAAAGGATTGAAAAGCAGTTGAAGAAATCATTAAGAAGAAAAATGTAGACATCTCTACTCTACGCAAACAACTGAAATTGCCTTCAAATGAAGATCCAAAAACGAATGAAATTGTAGAAAATGAATATAACAAGGAGGAAATTCTTAAATTGATCATTGAGAAAAAAATACAAATAAGGAAAATGGAGGAAAGGATTGAAGAGTTTTTAAAAGAGAAATAATCAGCACAGGTGGCTATTTCTCCAATCACAACAGTTCAAATATATTCTACAGGTATAGAGACTTCATTATCATCGACAGAAACTGATACAACAAAGTTAACACAGGATTTGGTCATTCAGAAAAAGGAAAATGAGAAGTTGCAGCAAAGATTTCAGATTTTGGAATCACAGAAAATTAGGAATGACACTCTATATATGGAAGAGATACAAAAGTCCCACAAGATGGGACTTATGTTAAAAGAATTGGAAAGTGAATACTTAATGGCAGAGACATTGGATGAAGCCAAGGAAAACAATTGGGAAGACATCGACAAATCCTTAACAGAGGTATGGCCATCCATACAGATAATTTTTTAACAACAAGAGCTTATTACCAAGTGCAAAGCATCCATAGAAGAACATAAAGAGATTCTAAAGAAAAATCCAAGTGAAGCTACTGATATGGTCAAGGTGTTATACTCAAAGAACAAAGAAGAATTGGAAGAGATAAACATAATTGACAGAACTGCAACAATCTTAGAAATCAAGAAAGTCTTACAAAAGAGGAATTTAATCAATCAACTGTAAACAAAATGTGAAGCTATGAATATTGTTATCCAATGGTTTCATACAAAGTTTAATTTTTTGAATCATAAAGGTCTACCAGGATTGGTAGGTCTAGATGACAAATTGATTAAATTAGAGGATTATTGTAAGAAACTATATACTATTGCAGCAGATAAGTCTAAATTTGCAGGTATTAAGAAACAGATTATAGGGAATGAATTTTTAGAGGCTTTGTAGTTTGATTTGATCTTTCAACATCAAATCAAGCATTTTTTCATTCACAAGCCTACTTTAGAGAGATACACAGAGGTGGATGGAATCGTTAGAAAGATGATGAATGTAGAAATCCCAAGTGAAGAAAAATGGGATAAATTTTGTGAAGCTATTGAGTAAATTTTTTATATTAACAGCATGGCTGCACAACAGATTTTCAAGGGCCTAGTCACCAACAAATTCCATAAAAAAAGGGCACAGTCATCAACAGCTTCCACCAAAATAGAGACACATCATCCATCTGTTTCCTTCTTCTTACTATTCTATTCTATTATTGTAATCAATTAAGGATATTTCTCAGTTTTAAAAATTAGTATAAATAACTCTCATTACGAGTTATTAAGGGTTTCACCCTTGGATAAGTAAATTTTTGTAAGCAAAATTGTACAATTTTTTCGATCATCAATAATAGAAGAAGGATTATGGATTTGTCTCATACAACTTTGTTTCTTCTGTGAGTTTTTTCTGTTTTCATTACACTCTGTTTCCACATATGTTTAATTGTTATCAAGATAACTAGGTGAGATTAGTTGAGTTTCAGTCATCTTATAATTCCTCCTGAAGTTATTATTTATATAAAGAATGATTACTAAACAGTATGTTTGTGTAAGTCCCTTTCATCTATAAATTGTCAGTATCTTGATAATTTTAATTGTATTCTATTGAACTTTTAGACATTGTTTAAAAGTTTTCAAACTTATGATTAATTAAAACATTCAATCTGAATATTTGGTTATCATATATTCTTTGATAAGTCTACTTAACCATTTACAAAATCTTAAATCATTGTGTGAGATAAACAAGTAGCCCTTAATCTTATTTTATAATATTATCTGAAATATTTAAGCATAATTGTTTGCAAAAGTTATTTTATACATTGGTCATCCAAAATTTCAAAACAAAACAAAACATTATAGATGCTTTGGCATAATTATTAACCCCAATTATCTCAAAAGACAACAATGTGCATATACAGAAGTTGCAAAAATACAAAAGATATGTGCATATAAAGACGTTGCGCATATATGGAAAATAGTCACATATACGGAAGTTGTGCATACAAAAAATATTTAGCATCTTTTGTATATGTGAAAATTTCATATATGTGCATCTACCGTATATTCACAACTTCCATATATGCGCATATACACAAGTTGTGCACAACTGCAACTTCTGTATATACATAATATTCGTATATGTGCACCTTATATATATGCACAACTTACGTATACGCTCATATACAAAAGTTGTACATGTATGGAAGATATGCACATATACGATATACACATTTCTTCTGTATATGTGGAACTCACGTATATGCACATATATAGAAGATATGTGCATATATTGTCCAACTAATGCATACCAAAAATATGTATATATGGAAGTTGAAGTTGTACACAAATTTTGTATGTGCACATATATGGATGTTATGCATATACGATAGATGCACATATACAGAAGTTGTGCATATACGAAAGTTGCACATATACGAAAGATGTGCATACCTTCCGTATATGCACAAATTGCATATATTTACATATATTTCGTATATGTGCAACTTCCGTATATGCCCAAATTCTGTATATGCGTATATATTTTGTATATGTGCAACTTCGGTATATGCACAACTTCTGTATATGCACATATACAAAATTTTTGTGCAACTTCCATAATATGCATATACAAAAGTATACAAAGCTTCCATATATGCACATTTCTTTTGTATATGCACATATCTTATGTATATGTGTAACTTTTGTATACATATCCTCTATATGTGTGTAACTTTCGTATGTGTATATATTTCGTATATGAACATCTACCATATATGCACATCTACTGTAAATTCACAACTTCCAAATATGCACATATACGGATGAAGCGCATTTATGGAAGACATGCACATATACAGAAGACATGTACATATACGTATGTTGTACAACTTATATATATGCACATCTTGTGTATCTGCAACTTCCATATATGCACATATCTTTCGTATATGCACAACTTTCGTATATGTGCATATATGGAAGTTGAGCATATACAATGACTATGTATTTATGGAGGTTGAATTTTTGCATAACTTCTTTATATGCGTAGCTTTCGTATATCCACATGTATGGAAGTTTTGTATATACGGTAGTTGCACATATACATAAATTGCGCATATATGGAAGATGTGCATATGCATAATTTATGCGCAACTTCAGCCACTAAATCAAGATGACTCTTCGAAAGTGGTTTTCAAGGCCTAAAACTAATGAGTGTACTGGGATATTTTATGGGATCACAGGATGATAAGAATTTTGTCCAAATTTCACATGTCCTACTAGGAATGGGATGGATCCTAGGTTCAATACCTTAACTTTTATCAATTCGATAGCCTTATTTTTATTCTATTGGGAGATATAGGTGTGTATATTATGCTTCTTTTGTGCTACTATGTTGTCACTATGACAACGACCCTCCAAAATTTTAGTCTAATTTAATTTTGGAATCTACGTGAATCATCACTTTAAGCTATTTAGTGGCATTACGTTTTTTCCTTGACTATCCTTGTGTTTTCTCTAATTGCAACATCCTCCTAAGTCATGTTTTCCAAGTGTCTTCACCTTATATTTAAGAGCGCTTATGTTATCTTATCCAAAGGTAGATGAAGACATAGTTTTTCTTGACCTAGAAACTAGGTTTGTTTGTCATGCAACATACATACAAAAGCAAGAGAAAAAATATTTTCCTTGGACAAAAGCACACATAAAGATGATGAAGAGTTGCACTCTAGTTCAGTGCCCTCCTTTGGGTTGGAAATTATGTAACTCTTCATTTCCAGGAGGGGATTCTTATCATATATTTGATATGCAAGATGACGGTTTTTGGGATCCAGGTGGGATTCCCCACCACATCAAGGATGTGGCTAGTGAGGGAATTTTCGGTGTGATAGATCTAGTGACTGAGCATCCACACACTTTCAGATCTCCATCAACATTAGTGAGGGGTTGGGTTTACAAGGGAGCAGGTAGACTCCGCAAGTTGTTTAAGCATGGTGGTTATGCATAGAGTCATAAGATGATCAACATGATCTGGCAAGAGTTTATCGGAGAAGGTGGCATTGGAAGTACCCTAGATAGTGCCTTGTATGGGGCTGAGGGTTCTCCCCAGTTATGTGGGGCACAATGGTCATGGAGGAGCATCACATCAGTGGCATCGCCACTAGTACATAGGGGGATTTACCCATCGTGTCTCTCAGGGATATTTTGGAGGTGATGCACATACATAAGAGGGTATGATGATGCAATAATGGAGGTGGCGATGTCGGTAGGGTGTGGGCCGATGCGTACTACCTCACCTTTAGATCATTGAATCTAGTGGCATGTAGTAGCATGCAACATCGAGGAGTAGTTTGCAGGTGATCACATAGATGCATGGCACTGTGTTGTGGTGTGTGTATTTGCACCATGAGTGGGAGGAGTGAATTACACCACATAAATTTTTCTAGTGGAGTGGCACATGCATTGAAACATATGGGATGCGATATGGTATAGGGTGGTATGGTAGTGAGCATTGATGAAGTTGTGCCTTGGAGTTAAGTTGATCCAGATTTATGCAGGAACGCAACAGAATAAACATATAACCATAAATACAAAGATGCAGCGGAAATAACACTTCATTTCATTAATCTCAAAGAACTGAAATTTGCTTACAGACAGAACGAAAATAAAACTAGCTAGGGCGCTGGTAGTTATCTCTGAGAAGAGATTTGGTGGCTACAGGCCTTTGAACTGAGTTAAAATGAGGCTCGAGGGCCTATTTATTATTTAGAAACAATGGGAAATCCTAAACAGCCAAAACCCTAACCCTAGGAGATGAAGCACCAAAACTATGGGCCCCGTTTGGGTAAATTGGTGTTTCAACTTCCCGGGGACGTAACTTTGGCATACGATCTCCGTTTGATGCGCACCATACCTCGTTATAAATATCTATCTGAGGACTACAAATTTTGACTTAGCAATATTGGTCAACCCATGTTGCTCCTCGTTTTCCCAAAAAACGTTGTTTAGGGCCTCAAAATGGCTCCAGAAGTTCAGGACCCGAAAAACTGCTAAAAATAGTAAGTTGTGCCGAAACTGAAAAAAATAAAAGAGACAATGGTGGGGCCCCAAGTGGAATAGGAGGGTGACCACCAATATTCACCTGGATCATAAGTGTTATCTAGAGGAGTGCAGGGGTGAATATTTATGTACAACATAGCATGATGATGCACAACAGGTTGTTGGAGTGTTGCCACTGAAGAGATATCCTGGCGGGGACATCAGACAAACCATTAGGTTTGGCACACCCAAATTTGGAGAGTGAGTTGATCATAATGGTTACCGTGAGCTTCCTTTTATCACTCTCCAACATTACACACTTGCACAAGGGACTTGGCTATTATCTCTTGATGCTCTCATCATAAGCAACAGGTCCCAGGAGGTTCATCTGACACAGTTGGACATGACGTAGTACATCAGGAGAGATTATTTCTAGTCATGGCATATGGTCAGGGTGCGAGTTGGTAGGTTCAAGCTTGGGGATGGTCTGATTTGTTGCAAGGGTAGCACATGCTCCACCCTTGAGACCACATTTAGGGGGATGCATGAGACATGTTGGGAAATACATTATAAGATGTCTTAGATCACATACAGTGGTTGGTGGACCCATCTTTCGGGTGGATGTTTAGACACCAGGAAGTTTTGGGTGGAACCTATAGGAGATAGGATAGTAAATCTCACAACATAGTATGACATGTATAGGGAAATATTGCACACACTAGACTGATTCAGGATGTATGCAGTACATATATTAATTGCATGAAAGGACCTGAGACATGGTACGAATGGGTGCAAGTATTTTTCATGACTTTTCCACAACCAATATGGTTATGGGATCCAAGGATTCGATTGGATGATTGGTCACTCTATTTTGTGATGAGCAAGATTAGGGTAGAAAGTGACTCAGATCACTTTTGGTTTGACATATGGGGGAGCACTAAGGCCTTTGTCACATGGAAAGGCCTATTTTCCTTGTTATTGATTCAGACTAAGATTGGAGTAGCTGGCTAGACATGGATATCATGGAGATG
Organism: Pinus albicaulis; assembly: GCA_034641835.2. Lineage (NCBI taxonomy): Eukaryota > Viridiplantae > Streptophyta > Pinopsida > Pinales > Pinaceae > Pinus > Pinus albicaulis. The sequence goes on from CM076582.1 coordinate 1,427,150,528, forward strand.
CCAGGGCAGGATGAGCCTGGCCTTCATATATTTTTTTCCATCAAGTTCTAGGTGAGGAGGATACATTCTATGCACAATGAGAAGTATGTCATAGTCAGAGTGGTGAAATTTCAACATGGTAGCACCCTTTTGAGACTGACATGGGATCCAAGCATCACATTATTTCACGGTTCAACTACCCTTAGGGGTGATCTCGTTCCTATAGGGGGGTATCATTTAGATATCCCATTGGGTTTTAGTGGTTTTATATTGGTGTGGTGGACTTCACCAGCATGGCAGGTTGGTCAGTAGGATGATACTAGGAGAATTCCATGCGAGAGAAACTTCATCCCCATAGGGATTATGTTTTTTCATTAGGAAATTTACACTTGGAGTGCATGAGGTGGAGTACTCAGTAGGAAACTTCATGGGGAGTTTGACAGAGTCATACATTATCATGATGTTCTACTTATTGATAGTATGCAGAGGGCTTCTAGTACCTGTATCTGGTTGGATAACGAGTGGAGCAAGGTGTGCTTCAAATTGATTAGGATGGCTTAAGATCCTGGTATTGAGGGATTCCTTCATGTCAAGAAAATGTTGAGATTGGGGATGACACAATGGTACATTTGGTACCCTAGTATTATTGGTGGTTACAGTGGTGATCAACAGTCAGAGAGGGCATTTGTTTAGGCATTGCTTGAGGACAATAAATTTTTGGCGGGGAGGACTTTGATGTCCCCAATTAATAATTTTACTAAGGGAAATTCTCAATTTTGTAATTTTGGTGAATAATAAATATTTTTAATAGCATAAAATTAGGAGAAATAATTTTTGTAGGTTTTAAATAAATTTTGGAGAAAATACAATGGTTGGGACTTAGGAATAGAAGAAAAAATTAAAGTGAACATAAGTTGTCGAGGTTACCAAAAATGGAAATCGAACCATAGGAAGAATCAAACCATTGTATCAAATTATAGTGTGAGATAAATCAAACCATGGTATGAGGAAGATAAAGCAGCAATTGAAGGAAATATAGAATATCATTTAATCATTCTATTTGGCATTTCATTTCAGAATTGGAGAGTTTGCTTGAGTTTCTTAGCCAAGTCAACCAGTGTTGTTTAGCTCAAGGAATTTACAAGCAGAAATTCCACCCTCATGTTTCATAACTTCGAGTGTCTCCCTAGTGAGGATTGAGGGGAGTCTATTTTCGAATTTTCATTGGAGTTTATTGAAGAGTATTCACTGAGAAATTCGTTATTTCTGGGCATAGAAGAAAACCCCCAGAAGTTATTTGGAGCATCATATTTCTATTGCAGGTTTCGGGTATTTTCACGAGATTCTCTATTGGTTAGGAGGATTTTGGTACCACTTTTCAGATTTGTTCATGTATCTTTTAGTTGGGTTGAATTTTCTCTTATAGATCTTTCGCGGGGGTTGGAGAACAAAGTTTTTGTTCGTTTTTGGTGCTTGTATTTGTCGAGATTTTTTAGTTGGGATTCACAACTATTTGTCAGAAGATATTTGTGCACAATATTTCTCGGCCATTTGCAAGAGAGTTTATAATTTCTCAACAATTTCTCTTTGGTTGGGTGTAAAATTGTGTAGCTAGGAGTTTTGCACTATTTTTCTGTGTTTTTTTTGGGCTTTGTGAGAGGAGTTTTTGGTTAAAAATTCATAATTTTTAGATCATTTTTTAGGGAGGATATTCCAGTTCTTCTCCAGCAGCAACAACAAAATTTCTGGGCAATGCGAGTTACCAATTTGAGCCATTATATTTTGGAGGCCCGATTTATTATTTCAGCAGATCTTCTGTGGTCATCACTGCAACTATTTCTATTGGGAGATTTGTATGTAATTGCTTCAATAAATAAATTAAGTTGTTCAATTCTCCAATTCTTGTGATATTTTCAAATGTGGCATTTATGGTTTATTTGGAAATGTTATTTTGTTTTTGCAACAATCTCATGGTTATTTTTCTGCAATTAATTGGAGAAATTTATGATATATATTTTTAAGCAATCTCCGAAGGAAAATTAGGAAAAATGGTTGTTGTTCTCCAATTTCTTGGAGAAATTTATGGTAGAAATTTTTAAGCAATCTCCCGAGAAGATTAGGAGAAATTATAAATTGAGATATTATAGAATCTGTGTTGATTTTGAACAAAGCACTAATAAAATGTTTTAACTATAAGAAATTTTTTATTTTCACTAGTTTTATATAATATATGACATTGAAATATTTTATGTATGATTCACATTGTCCACATTAAAATTTTAATATATGCCCCCTTATATTATAAAATAAAAAATATATATCCCTAAGGTTCATTTCATACTTTCATATTGGAGAAGTTCAAAACAACTTACTATGAATATTTATTTTACTAAAATAGGTAATAGCACATACGTACACAAAATAAAATTGTGATATTTAGGAAACTACTAGCACCTATGTTGCTATAACAACTATCTATCAAATTATACTTTGTGTAAGTTGTAATGCTACAAGTATAACACTTAGTTTTCGATACAAAATAACTTGAAGCAACATTCAAGGTTTTAACCATGTTATTGTTAATTTTATATACATTAATAATCAAATAATTAGGTATAATTTCAAATAACAATTAATATTGTAACCATATACATTTGAAAACACTAAGTGTCCATCAAATCATGCCAATCAAATTATGAAAGGAAAAACAATATGGATAAAAAAACAAAAAATATGGATAAATAAACATAGATTTTCAGATATATATATCATTGAAAAAGATATCAACATCACAAACTACGTAGAGTTGTAAATAATTCCAAATTATTATATTATAAGGTTTGAAGTTTGTTTAATTGTATACTAAATATTTGTATTGGATTTTTAAATTGAAATGACTTATAGTAAAATTTGTTTAAAATTAAAATGACTTCTAAAATTTTATTAAAAAACAAAATATAATAACATTCAATAACATATATTATAATTCCAAGAGTTCATTAAACTTTCGCATCTGATGTAAAATATAATTTTTATTTAATTGAAACTTTACAATGCCATTTAAAATTACACTTAAAGAAAATGGTAAAGATATTATAAATATTATAGTGAAAAAAATATCATTACTTTTCATGACAATAGCTGAAGATCATATTTTTATACGTATATAAATTTCGTAAGACACACGGAAGTAAATAGGGTTAATAATTTTATAATTAATTGTAATAAAAGTACATTGGAGTATAGTTGTGGGCAAGCCAAAAAAAAATATAATAATAGGTGATGCATAGAGAATAAAAGTTGAGTACAAAGATGAAGAAAAAGCCATAAAGGATCAATTCTTAAGTTTGTAATGATTAATAAATAAATATCATGATGAGATGTAGACTAATTTTGAAAGTCCATGGAGGATGAGGAGGAACTGGTGAAAATATAAATGAAAATTTATTGACAGATTCATGGACAGATTTGAGGAGATATTATGGGAGATAGTTATGGAGATATTATAAAGATAGTTGAAGAGATTGTTATGGTCACCTATGGTTATATAAAAGACCATTTGTACAATATTTGTCACACTCAAGATTGATACAAGTAATATAATTTACCTTTTCGAGGGAATTGTGTGAAATGTTCTTGATGTCCTTGGATTTGCTTGAGTTTGCAATAAAGTATTGGTAGTTATTTTTTTTTGCTTGAAATGATCTTGATATCCCTTGCTTTGTTCAAGTTTGCAATAAAGTTTTAGTAGTTGTTTTTTGTTGTTGTTGTTGTGCTACTCAAGGAAATCAAATTGTAGAAGTGACTTTAATAAAAAAGTTGAAATTAAAATGTTTTATCTATTTGTAACACTAGGTGATTTTCCCTTACTGGTAGTCATTGATTTGCTTCCATAATAGATTTCTTTTGGAGTGTGCCTTAAGGGAGAGTGTTATGAGGGAGAGCACCTGAACAAGAGAATGCTCCTAGTGAGAGAGCATGTTAATGGGCAATGTTTATATGGTGATATTGCATCAATGGATTTGAATGAAAAAATGTAAAGAGTTGTATCTTTAGAGAAATTCTTTATTTAAATAGATTTACAATATTAGAGAGAGAGAGAGAGAGAGAGAGAGAGAGAGAGAGAGAGAGAAGGAATTGAAGTGGAAATTGAGAGAAATTTTATAAAAGAGTAATAGAAGGAAGAAAAATGGATTAGAAAATTGCTACTAAGAATGGAATATAAAAATCATTAAAGAAGAGTAGATGAGAAAATTGCTAAATAAACACTTAAAAAGAAAATCAAATAAAAGAAGAAATTATTTCAAATATTAGATTAGAGAAAAAATAAATTAGTGGGATTTGAATTTTTAAGTGAGAACAACTAAATAAAAATAAGAAAGGAAATTGCTAAAAAGAAAATAATAGAAAAAATGAATTTAAGAAAAAATAATAAATAAAAATAAAATGATAATTTTTTTATAAACAATTGAAAATAAAAATAAATAAAAGATAGAATTGTAAAAAAAAAAAAACTTAAAAAGGAAAAATAAAATTTAAAATTACTATTTATTAAAATAGGAAAAAGAAAATTAATTTTTAAATAGTAAAATAAAATGAAAAGAAAGAAATTTGAAACTAAAACTTGTTTGAACGTATTTAAATGAACTTATAAAAAATTAAAAGTTTTAGATTATTGTTTCATCCTTATTCCAAGGGGTGACTCGCAATGACTTATTATAAATTATATGGATTATGAAGTGTGTAAAATTTGAAGTTAATTTTAGAGTATTGTAGGCGCAGGAGTGGATTCCTCCGGATTTATTAAGGAAAAAAAAACAAATTCAAAACATAACATTACGAGAAAACACTTAGTATAAAATTGTATTATCTCAGCTCAGTGTAAAACTGAAAACTGTGTAAAATTAATATTAATTCAAATCAAATGTCATTAAACCCAAAATTATGTTTGCGACGATTTCATTCATCTAGATATATAGTACTCACTATAAGAAACTAAATACAGATGGCCATGACCTATTCAATTTGAAAAGTTACTACACATTCTATTCAAGGACATTAATCAATAACCCTTAAACGGACAAACCCTAACTCTGTTTAATGTAGCCACCATTGTAATAATCCAAGATTGTTCAAAAGAATTTTATTGGTTCAATAAATGAGAAGGAACTTGAAAAGATTAGATTCCTTTATTTCCTAGAAGAAAGAAAACAGTGTACCAGATACAAAATACTCTGCCTCCAGTTCAGAAAAGAATGGAAAAGAATAATAAGACATAAATCGGAACTATATATGAAAGAAATAGTAGCCACCTCTAAAGGGGATCAGAAAAATGGACCTCAAAACAGCCGCAAGACATCTCACTAAAATCGATATGCCAGAAAGGGAATGAAGGAAATGACGAGGGCATGGAATCATGGAGGGAAGGGAAGGGAAGGCATTGAAGCAGCCCCTGTCTCCATTGTGGAATTGGGGCAACTGCCTTCACCTCTGATGCTTCTGTTTCTCCCATCATCTTCATAATAACAACCAAGAGGGCCGCATATGCGTATTTACCTGCACCTGCCATTCTTTTTCGCACTCACAAGAAAACGGCTCCTGCTAACAAATACTGAAATGTTCAAACACTAAGCACAGGCCTAGCAGAAAAAAATGTGAAAATCAGAAAGACAAGAACCATCCAAATGTGAAGCAACAAACTTCTTCTCTGTGATTCAAACCCTCAACCAAAAGGACCGACAGATGTCAGTGCTACTAATTACTTAATACTGTGCATATTATAGTTCAACTAATTACTTCAAGTCATAGTTATCAAGTTCGAATTAGAAGGAAAAGATTTAATTATATATATGTTAAACATTTACAAATATTTGATTTTTTTTTTATAACAATAATTACTTTTACTTATTTTTTTTATTAATTGTCAAATTTAAATAATTTCTATTAAATTTAATTATTATAAAAATTTGAAAATTATAATACTTAAAAAAAATTCACCTTCTCTTCAAAATTTATTTTATTTTCAAAACTTTAATCTAAAATCACTCCCTAATTAGTAAATATTTTAAATTTATATATATATATATATATATATATATATATATATATATATATATATATATATATACAATTTCTCATTATATAAACATATTTAAAATTTCAATTAAAGCTTACTTCACAACCCTAATTCTTTATTTTCTTTCCTTCTCAACTTGGTAAAATGAACAGAAAGATGCCATAGTGCGGCCATTAATTTTGGCTTAAAATTGAAATTGAAAAACAAAAAGATGCCATCGTGTAGCCATTAATTCAGGTCGCTGCCAAAATTGAAATTGAAAAACAGAAAAATGCCATTTTGCTACCATTAATTCTGGCTTCAGCGACCATTTATTTTGGCTTTAGCGGTAGGCAGAGGATAAACTACTTATCCATTAATTCTGTTCCACATTATGTTAATTATAAGCTGAAGATATTAAGCTCCCTCTCCCAACAGATTCAGATTTCTGGAAACCAACTATAGTTGTTTCCTTAAATTATGGAAACCAACTGCAGTTAGTTCCTTAAATTACGGAAATCAATTGCAGTTAATTAATTTCTTGTTGGGAGCTTCTGAAGTGGTCCATTACTCCCACTGCAGTTCTCTACCATGATATGTGGAACACTTGACACATAGCCAACAGAAGCTTTATGGAAGCTTGGCTATAAATACTTTTGTTTGGTTTTCAAGCTCACTAACTCAATCCCCTTTAGTTTTACACCATCAAGTTAGAGTGAGCAGAGCTTGGAAGTCCCTTCAGATTTTTTGTATCCTTTAATTAAGAAGGGGAAGGAGCAGTTTCAGTTGTGGTGTGCAAGGCATAAGGCATCTTCCTCCTGCAGATTTTCTATATAGTGAAGTAGCCTGGAAGCTTTGCATACAAAATACATTCTGAGTGTGAGTAGCATCAATGGCTGGAGGTATGATTTATTGTGCATTAAAGTTTATTTTTCGATTCTTTTGAAGTATTTATTCCACATTATAGAATCGTTATTCAGCTTACATTTGTTATCAAAGCAATTTTTATCTCTGCCTTGGTGATTATAGACATGTTTGGCTAAATATCATATTTTGAGAATTTTCTGAATTAAAGCATTTATTTGGAAATATGTCTAATTTTTGCTCAATTTTTATGCTTATAATATTTATTTAGATTAATTATATGCAATTTGGATAATTGTTGTGCAATTTAATTTGCATGAATTAATTATTTTTTCTTTAATTAAAACATGCTATTTTGGATGAGTATACGAGACCCATCGTTAAATGTTATGCATGAATATTATAGTTTTATTTATGCAAATTATCATTATTCTGATATCAAGTTAATTTTTATGTAAATAATGTCTACTGATCCATATAATTTTAATTGATTAAAGAATAGCCACAACATCTCTAATTCAATAAAATTATATATTATGATTGATTAGGATCACATAAAGAATATTTAGAAATTAATTGTAATTAATTATACTAAATATAATAAATTTTATCCCACAGGAATTTTTGTTATATTTATGTAATTAATTAGGATAAAATATTCATAACTTACCGACAGGAGTTATGAATTAATAGTTTTATCATAAAGTTCAAAGCTAAGATAGAATTTATATCAAATTATAATCATAATATACCCTTAGAATTATGAATTAAGTGAATAATTTGATAAATTCTATCATAAAGAATAACTGAATCTGCTTGAATTGAAAATTTAGTCCACAAACAAATTTTATGTCGTTAGATTCAATTTTAAAGCATGATTTACATTGGTAAAGCATGAAATTTTATTTATGCCTCAATTTTAACATAAGCTTGTGATTTTTAATTTTATGTAGTTGTACAACCTGCAAATTTCTCTGAAATTCGTTCTGATATCCTTGAACTTAAGGGAGATAACTATAAGGTCTGGAAGGAGAGAGTTCTCCTTCATTTGGGGTGGATGGACATAGACTATGCTATTAGGAAAGATGAACCACCGAAACTCACTAATACCAGCATTGCAGCGGATATCACGCTTTATGAACGATGGGAACGATCTAATCGCCTGAGCATGATGTTCATTAAGACTAAAATTTTAGCTGGTATTCGTGGTTCTATTGATCAGCATGAAAAGGTCCAAGACTTGATGAAAGCCATTGATGATCAATTCGTCACTTTAGACAAGGCACTAGCAAGCACCCTAATCATGAAGTTCTCATCCCTAAGGCTCACCAGTGTGAAAGGTGTGTGCGAGCACATCATGCAAATGAGGGACACTGTGGCTCAATTGAAGAAACTCGAGGTTGAAATATCAGAGTCTTTCCTGGTGCACTACATCCTGAACACCCTTCCGCACCAATACAGACCCTTCAAAATCTCATACAACACACATAAGGATAAATGGTCAATTAATGAACTCATGACCATGTGTGTTCAAGAGGAAGAGAGACTGGTGACGTAAATGGGAGAAAGTGCAATGTTGGCAACGCGAGGAAAGGGAAAATCTCAAGCCAATTGGAAAGGGAAAGGTAAAATACCTCCCCAAGCTGATATCAAGAAGGATTCCAAGTGTTTCTTCTGTAAAAAGAAGGGATACATGAAGAAGGAATGCGCCAAATTTCAAAAATGGCTTGCGGACAAAGGTAATCCAATTTCATTTTTTTGTTATGAATCTAATATGGTTTATGTCAATATTAACACCTGGTGGATTGATTCTGGATCAACAATTCACATTTTGAATTCCTTGCAGGGTTTGCAAAACCTAAGGAAGCCAGTGGGCAGTGAGCAAAGCATCTTATCAGGAAACAATATGGGCTCGCATGTGGAAGCTATAGGAACATGCTATTTAACTTTAAGTAGTGGCTTTGTTTTAGAATTAGAAAAGACCTTTTATGTACCAAGTTTTTCTAGAAACTTGATTTCAGTTTCAAAGCTTGTACCTTTTGGATATTCCTTTAACTTTTCAGAAACATCCTTCAGTTTATTTTATAAATCTGATTGTGTTGGGAATGGTATTTTGTCTAATGGTCTTTACTGCATTAATTTACAAAACAATGTCACTTATGATTCAATACATGTTCACACTGGCACTAAAATATGTGTTATTAATGAAAATTCCTCTAAATTATGGCACCAGAGACTAGGTCATATCTCCATAGAAAGAATTAAAAGATTGGTACATGAAGGGGTACTTAATACTCTGGATTTTACTGATTTTGAGACTTGTGTGGACTGCATAAAGGGAAAGCAGACCAACAAGTCAAAGAAAGGTGCCAATAGGAGTTCATACATATTATAGATCATACATACTGATATATGTAGTCCAGACATGGACTCACATGGTCAGAGATATTTCATCTCTTTTATAGATGATTACTCACGATATATGTATCTCTACATGCTTCATAAAAAGAGTGAAGCATTAGATGCCTTTAAGATCTTTAAGGCTGAAGTAGAGAAACAATGCGGCAAGCAAATTAAAATCATGAGATCAGATAGAGGTGGAGAATATTATGGTAGATACACAGAAGATGGACAAGCACCTGGGCCATTCACAAAATTTCTTCAAGAGCATGGGATTGTTGCCCAATACACCATGCCTAGTTCACCCGACTAGAATGGTGTAGCAGAAAGAAGAAACCGAACATTACTGGACATGGCGCGGAGTATGATTAGCAGCTCCAATATTCCTAAATCCTTGTGGACTGAAGCACTTAAGACGACATTGTATATATTAAACTGAGTTCCAACCAAGGCTGTTCCTAAAACACCATTTGAATTATGGAAAGGTTGGAAATCGAGTTTGCGACATATGCGCGTTTGGGGATGCCCATTTGAAGTGAGAATATATAATCCACAAGAGAAGAAGCTGGACCCAAGGACCATTAGTGGTTATTTCATTGGATATGCTAAAAGGTCTAAAGGTTAGAGATTTTATTGTCCATCTCGCAGCACTAGGATTGTGGAATCAAGAAATTCAAATTTTCTTGAAAATGACTTGATCAGTGGGAGCGATCAAACCAAGAACATAGTTTCTGAGAAGGATCATTCAAAATCTCAACCTTCAACCTCAAGTGATAGATTGGTTATTGTTCACAACACCCCTCAAGTACAAACTGGTGTTGAACAACCAATTGTTGAAGTTCCACAAGCTGCTGAAGACATTCCAGTAGATCAGATAGTTCAAGAATTAACAAGAATTTTTGAACAACGAGTTGAACCACATACTTCTCAGGAAGATGGTGGTACAACATTAAGAAGATATACTAGACCAAAGATATCAGCAATTCCTGATGATTATGTTGTGTATCTGCAAGAATATGACTACAACATTGGAGTTGAAAATGATCCCGAGTCTTTTTCACAAGCCATGAGTTGCAAAGAATCAGAATTATGGTACGATGCCATGAAGGAAGAGATGAATTATATAAAGAGTAACGAAGTCTGGGATCTTGTTGAGTTGCCTGATGGTGTAAGAGCCATTGGATTTAAATGGGTCTTTAAGACAAAGAAAGACTCATTGGGAAACATTGAGAGATACAAGGCAAGACTTGTTGCAAAGGGATTCACTCAGAAAGAAGGAATCGATTACACGGAGACTTTCTCTCCTGTATCTAAGAAATATTCCTTGCCCGTTATTATGGCATTAATAGCCCATTTTGACTTGGAGTTGCAACAAATGGATGTGAAAATGACATTTCTCAATGGAGATCTAGAGGAAGAGGTTTACATGAAACAACTTGAAGGATTCTCCTCTAGTGATAGTGAACAATTGGTTTGCAAGCTTAAGAAATCATTATACGGATTAAAACAAGCATCCCGCCAATGGTATTTGAAATTCCATAATGTAATTTCTTCTTTAGATTTTGTAGAAAACATTATGGATCAATGTATATACCTGAAAGTCAGTGGGAGTAAAATCTGTTTTCTTGTTTTATATGTGGATGACATTTTGCTAGCAACCAATGATAAGGGTTTGCTGCATGAAGTGAAACAATTCCTCTCTAAAAATTTTGATATGAAGGATATGGGTGAGGCATATTATGTCATTGGCATTAAGATCCATAGAGACAGATTTCGAGGCATCTTGGGTCTATCTCAGGAAACCTATATTAATAAAATTTTAGAGATATTTCGGATGAAGGATTGTTCACCAAGTGTCGCTCCCATTGTGAAGGGTGATAGGTTCAATTTGAACCAATGCCCGAAGAATGATTTTGAAAGGGAACAAATGAAGAACATTCCATATGCTTCTGCTGTCGGAAGCCTAATGTATGCTCAGGTCTGCACAAGACCTGACATTGCATTTGTTGTGGGAATGTTGGGACGATATCAGAGTGATCCAGGTTTAGACCACTGGAGAGCTGCAAAGAAAGTAATGAGGTACCTTCAAGGAACCAAAAACTACATGCTTATGTATAGACAGACGGACAATTTGGAAGTAATTGGCTACTCAGATTCTGACTTTGTTGGATGTGTTGATTCATGTAAATCAACATCAGGATACATTTTTATGATGGCCAGTGAAGCTGTATCATGGAGGAGTGCCAAGCAGACCTTGATTGCCACTTCCACTATGGAAGCCGAGTTCGTCTCCTATTTTGAGGCTACTTTAGATGGTGTATGGATTAAGAGTTTCATTTCTGGGCTTAGAATTATGGATTCTATCTCTAAGCCATTGAGAATATATTGAGAAAATTCAACTGTTGTTTTTATGGCTAAGAACAACAAAAGTGGGAGTCGAAATAAACACATCGACATTAAGTATTTAGCTATAAGGGAACATGTTAAAGAAAATAAAGTGGTCATTGAGCATGTTAGCACTGAGTTGATGATCGTTGATCCTTTGACTAAGGGCATGCCACTATTTAAATTCAAGGATCATGTAATGAATATGGGACTTGGTTTCATTATATATTTTCTCATTGTATGAACAATGTTATTTTTAATGAAATTCTTAATTATTGTGATGTTTTTCTCATATTTATGTGCACCTTAATTTGATTTGAGAGAATTCATCTATGTAGGACCAAGAATAAACATAGGGTTTATTCATTAAGAAATTGTTGCCACATCAATTTTAATAGAAATAAATACATAGTAATACATGGAAGATAATACTCGTCATTAGAGGACTTATCGCCATGATTCATGTATCTATTACTTAATACAGATTATCAATGGTTTTTAAGATGAGACTTTAAGATTGGAAGTATGGACCAAGTGGGAGAATGTTAAGCTCCCTCTCCCAACGGATTCATATTTCTGGAAACCAACTGCAGTTGTTTCCTTAAATTATGGAAACCAACTGCAGTTATTTCATTAAATTATGGAAATCAGCTGCAGTTAATTAATTTCTTGTTGGGAGCTTCTGAAGTGGTCCATTACTCCCACTACAGTTCTCTACCATGATCTATGGAACACTTGACACATAGCCAACAAAAGCTTGATGGAAGCTTGGCTATAAATACTTCTCTTTGGTCCCCAAGCTCACTATCTCAATCCCCTTAAGTTTTACACCATCAAGTTAGAGTGAGCAGAGCTTGGAAGTCCCTTCAGATTTTTTGTATCCTTTAATTAAGAAGGGGAAGGAGCAGTTTCAATTGTGGCGTGCAAGGCATAAGGCATCTTCCTCCTACAGATTTTCTATATAATGAAGCAGCCCAGAAGCTTTGCATACAAAATACATTCTGAGTGTGAGTAGCATCAATGGCTGGAGGTATGATTTATTGGGCATTAAAGTTTATTTTTCAATTCTTTTTAAGTATTTATTCTGCATTATAGAATCATTATTCAGCTTACAGAAGAAACAATGTAAGAACTTTAGAAATATCAGTTTTTTTTTGGTACAAAATATAAACCAGATATGTATTTTTCTTGTTGAAAAAAAAAACTACTTATCCTATACACCGAATCAAAGTTTTGCTGAATTATTGATATACGAATCGAATGGCCGAACTCTCATATTTTTTTTCTGCAATATGAGCGTATTGGGTAACTATGCTTCAAATATTTAAAATAACTTGAACCCAAAAAATTACACCTTGTCATGTGGTTTCAAGATCAGGTATAATGATATCTTGCCAATGGTTGTTGTACAGTTACTAAAAGAAATGGCAGTTTAAATGCAGTAAGAGCAAAACCTTAAGAACATCTTCACTATGCTTTTCCAAAGGCTCTAATGCATGCCTCCATCCACAATGCATATAGCGTAATAAAAAATTGACTTTCATCAACCATCAAATGTTTGGCTTCCTCCAATGGCTTGGCTACTATAACCAAGGTTCTAATGTCCCCGGGCACTGTATCTTCAATGGCATGAATTACTTCTTGCGTGGAAGGAATGCAATCCATCAACGTCATGGTGAAGAATTCGTTCCACAAATGACGCACAAATCCAATCCTTTTCCACATTCAAAAACTCGGAATTCCTTGTACTCTCCTCTGTCTCTTCAAAAATCTTCACAAAATATGCATCTATATGCCCTTCAGACCTTGCCGCGCTGATTCTTGGAACTGTCTTTTTATAGGTCCCAGAGCTTCCTTGAGATATAGCTGGAGAATGCATCACCTACACTTGTGCTAGAAACCCCATCTCTCTTTTCACATGGCTTGGAATTGTGGCAACGAGGCGAGGGTATCAAAATAAGAAATAGTGATCTCTTCTCCGTTGTTGATGAGCTTGGATGCATGAATAGCCATGGGGCTTATCTCTTTCAGCCTGCTCGAGTTCCCACTCAATTTCAAATTCAAATTCAAATAGTATAGTCCCATATTCAAATTCAAATTCAAATTGAGCATTAATTTCAAACTAAGTTTTTATTTAAGTGTACCTGCTTAAACATCTATCACCTCAACTTTGGCTCTTGTATTTGGCCTTTTTCCTATGGATTTTTACAATAAACGCTCCCAGATTCTCGACAAACTCTTCGCTGAGCTAGCTACTAGAATACTTGCATAATTTTCCCTATTGTCTTTGAAGGCCTCGCATCTTAAAATGAAATGTTTTTATGTTTCCACTTTTCTGGAAGAGAAAAAAATACATACTCTTTCCTCTCACATTTCTTTTGGCATTTTCCAGCGCCCGTTTCATAATGGAGTTGATGAGAATTAGTCCTTAATTGAACAATAAGAATTTGATATCTCCAAGATATATTGGCCCCTATGTACGATTTTTGTTGATGATTATGAGTGGGGTTAAACTCTTCGATGTAGTACTCCTTATTTCTCCCTATGGAGTTGATGAGAATTAGTCCTTAACTGAACAATAAGAATTTGATATCTCCAACATATATTGGCCCCTATGTATACTTTTTGCTAATGATTATGAGTGGGGTTAAACTCTTCAATGTAGTACTTATTCTTTCTCCCTATCTCTTTCTCCCAAGTACGTTTGTGCAACTTATCCATAGCAATTTTTTTTTATCTCTTTACTATTTGTAGGACACATGCTCAAGAAAATACCCCATTTACTAAACCATTTGTTATTTTTCTGCATCCAAGTCTTCTTTCTTTTGCGAAATCTGTCATTAAACAGAAACTTAGGCCATCTACCCTATTCCATTTGCTCAAATTTTTTCAAATACCTTATGACTTGCACCATAGAAATTGATTTAATAGAAGCAACCCCTCTTTCACTTAAAAATATAGCATAAGGAACTGCACTTTTAATTTTGAATTTGTCTGTAATCAAACGCTTCTAAATTTTCTCAATTTGTTTCCATTGCATCTCGGTTGTGTTGCTCGCCCACAGTTCACAACCGTAGAGAATCACTTGAATCACTAAAAGCCCAAAAAGAGTTAGAGTGGTTTTCCAGTCCCACAACTCTGCCTCTCTACACCTATTTTGAAGAGCATAAAATTATTTCCAATCCCCCAAAGTTCTTTTCTTTATACAACCATCCCAACTTAAATTTCCATTGAAGTCAATTCTGAGGTATCTATAGTCTGAAACTTCTTCCAAAATGTTTCCTTCAAAGTAGAACTTGTGCTGGTTATGCTTTCTTTTGTTAGAGAAAACCACTACTTTCTTTTTTCTAATATTGACTTGCATCCCCACCCTTCTACAAAAATTCTGAAGGGAACATAAGTGCTCTTGCAAACCAAGAGCCGATTTAGCAATCAGCATAAGGTCATCTGTGTACAAAAGAAGCCTTATAACAAACTTTCCAAAATCGATATTGTCACCCCCTTGCAAATTTAGCCACTCTTCAAGCTTGTCAATATATAAACCAAAAATGGTAGGAGAAAATGGGCAACCTTGCTTGACCCCGATAACGCTTCTAAAACTTTCAGAAATTCATTCTAATTTTGAATTTCACCTCTTGATACAGCCTATGCATAACTGCTCTCAAATTCCTGGGAACCCTGAGTTCCTCCATTCTACGCCAAAGCTTATCCCTAGGAACTGTGTCAAAGGATTTTATGAAATCAACAAAGCAAAAAAAAACTTCTTCCTTTATTTCCCAAACTTTTTCAATGTTGTGCCTTAAAGTTATACAATGATCAATTGTGGAATGTTTAGGTCTAAATCATGATTTCCCTTTAGCACGTTTATCTCTTTCTTCTGCCAACTTGCTGATTTTCTTTTCTAACCTGCTTCCAAATAACTTTTCAAGCAAGGGGTTTATCATTATGGTTCTATAATTGGAGGGATTATTGACGTCATCACTATTGAAAAAAGGTATTGCCATACTAGTTTTCCAATCTGTGGGGAACCCCTATTGTATAATGTTGTTGAAAATTTTTGTGATGTGAGGTGAAAGAATATTTAAGCCCCACTTTATATACTGTACTTGGATTTCAACTATGTATTTTTTTTTTCCAGCACCCAACTTCTGGATACCCATCTCTACCTCTTGCATCGTGAAGAATTTTGTGTCTATTTTGACTAAGGGAGGCGGTTCAACCTTGGGATCCTTTTCATAAAGTTGTCTTGCATAGTCGAGCCATTTAGAAGCTGCAATATTGTTTTCAGTTTGCACCTTTTTCAGTTGGAGCTCCTTCCAAAATAATTTTGGGTTATTTTTCCCAAGGAAGATTAGTTCTTCTCTCCTCGAAACCATGAAATCAACATTTTTCTCTCTTAATATTTGCTTGCAAGATTTAAGATCTATGTTATCCTTGTTTAATTCCTTCAACATTCTCCTTGCCTTTTTGCATTCCTCGTCAAACCAAGCATTAACCGGAAAGAAATTTTTTTCAGACTTCTTAATTTTTTCTCTTTTGCACTCAGGAAGTGTGCTTTTAATTAAATGTGTTAATTCGTCACTATGAAGGCCATGAAATGAGATTTCCTCCTTCTCGAAGAGCCTATCTAGAATTATTTTGAAGGTATTACAATTCTCTAGAGTCAAAATAATTCTTCCCTTTGGGGGATTTTGTTGAACAAACTGAGTTTCTAACCCTAATTGCTTCTTTCTGGTCCAAGAGAAACTTAAATAAATTGGCTTGTGATCTGATTTTAATTCCCAAATTTGATCTCCAATTAACACTTCCTCCATTTTCTCACAGAAAATATGCGGGAAAATTACACAATCTACTACACTTGCTCCATTGTAAGTATTGCAAGTGAAATTGCCAGACTTTTCCCATCTAATCAAACCATTAAAAATGACCAAATCGAAAGCCCCACATATCGTAAGAAAAATTTCTCCAAAGAGATTGCAGTATTTATCCTCTGAAATTCTTTCCCATTGATTATTACTCTCTTCTTTAAGCCAAATAGGGTCAAAATCTTCTTTACAACAAAGAATTCTAGCTTGTTCACGTGCAATTCTAGCATTGAAATCCCCCACTATAAGGACTTCACCTAGCTGAGAATATATTGCAATATCCGCTTTTAGGGTTGAAAAGGGATCTTTGTGGTCAAGCCCTCTACTTTTGTATATTTTTGAAACTTGTGGTGCAAAATAGCATGATGCAATTCTTATGTGATTTCCATTTTCTGATATTGAAGTCAGACAAATTACTTATTTGGGTCTTCTTTTTCTAGCTGAATGAACTGACCTTCTTTTTCTCTCACTAATACCATGATACCCCTGTGCCCTTTGCCATTCCCTGCTAATTTGTTCCACACTACTATCTTCTAGTACCCTTCAAACAAAGGTGTCTTGCACCCTTCATGCTCATGTGTTTCTATGAGGCAAATTATGTCTCTACCTTCCGCAATAGGCCCTAACCCAGGTCCTAGTCTCCATGGGTAACCCTTGCAGTTCCAACAAAATAATCTTAAGTAAACCTGGGTATAACTTGATTGCTATTTTTTTTGACATGCAAGACTCACAGTTGAGTCTTTGTCCTTGCTTGCCCATACTGACCTTGCTTCCTCATTTCTTGCTGAAGAGTTCGTTGCCTCTTCTTTGTTATCATTTTGCTGCCGAGATGACTACTTGATACGATGGATGCCCACCTCATGCTGAACATGATATGCCACATAGGTTTATAATGTATGTATGACCATATATCAATAAAAATTCCATACACTAAGCTAGTGCTAATCATTGGCTTAGTGGCTGGTTTTTAAGAATTTCTAGCAATGTTTACTAGTCTATACGTTATTTATTACACTACACTGTTAGTACACATGTGAAAGGATATTGTTGGACCTTTCATGACAAGATATCGATCAGAAATCATATTATTTTTTTGGTAAGATATGTTGCCCTAGTTAGATCTCTTCTCGTCCCTAAATTTATGCATTCCAATAAAAGTTAAACAAACAACATCTGCTATCAACGTGAAGACATTTTTATATACATAGATGGAATCCGAAACTCACCTAGTTATTGGTCTCCCTCTTCTTTCCTTGCATGTAATCATCCTTGTTGAGCTTTGAATGCCCACATATAATATATGTTTTCATTTTATTTTAAATATTGAAAGAACTAAGTGTAATTATTTGTAATTTTTTTGTGAATAAAATAATGTCATATTTTCCCAGTTTAAATTCCAAACATGTTCTTCAAAGTTTTTATTGTTTCTAAATAACCATGGCTCACCTATATATACTATTCAAACCATCCAAAAAATATTTTACCAATGGAACGAAAGAAAATGTATGTAAATATGGAGTCTCGTTGAGCATTATCTTTATTTTCACAACTCAAATTTGGACCTTTTGAATTGGATGTGAGCTTCTGAGAAATGTTTTTTTTTCTAAATAAGACTAATTCTATTAAGAAAGAATATAGTACAATATGAGATTACAATCATGTGTAGCTGAATATCAGGGAGCCAGAAATGATAAACTATCAACCTTGGTCCTGAAGAGTAACCATGGACTAAGCAAAAAGATAACAAAAAGATCACAAAGGATAACAGGAATCAGTAGGTTAGACTTGAGGGTCTACCCAGAATGGGTTGAAACTATTATATATCATTTTTTCTCTTTTTTCTTACTGAATTTGACCCATCCATTGTGGTGCGGCTGGGCAGGAACCACTTGCAGATTATTCTGCGCAGAAGGTGGAGTCTCCTTGTCTGAATCAGATGAGGAAGACTCATGAGTGCATTTCTAAGAAATAGGAGGTTCAGAGGGATCCTCTAGACTAGCTGAAGGAGTGTCCTAAGTGTTCTCAAGATCCTCCCCTTCCGCTTCAATCTCCTCTTCGTCCAAGTTGAAGGACTCTATGTCATCCATGGGGGGTGGATCGCAAGGTTTCCAGCTTTTGGACTTTGTCTTGCGTATGATGTTATTATTTTTTGTGAGGAACGAGTCACATGTGTTCTAGAGGTGCCCTGTCTGATGGCAGTGACGAAATCGGAATGCGGTGTTCTCAAAGTCCAGGGTTTGTGTCCAATGGAAGTCCCCAACTTTGAGGTTGAATTGATCAGGCAGACCTTTTATTATGTTTGTCTCCACGCAGATTCTTCCAAAGGTATATATTCCTTTCTCCCCTATAGAGCTATCTATAGCCAGGAAGCGGCCCAATGTGTTTCCAATCCCTTGGAAGACATAGAAGTGTCATAAATGTGCTGGGAGGTTCGGAAGTCAGACCCAAATGGGAAGCTTGGTGATCGTTGTTGTGGTGGGGTCGAAGTCTGGGAACCAGGGGGTGAGGAATAACCCTGTTGTTCCCCAAAACCATGGGCCTCCAGTTAAAGCTTTCTGATAATGTTTGTTGAATGCAAACACCACAATGAAGAAGCTCTTCGAGAAAAGGAAGACTTTGCTGTTATTGGTCCAGTTGGTGTGGATCCATTGGTATAGATCTGTTGTTTGAGGCCATAGGCCATTAAGCCTGCAAATGGTGGTGGTTTCTGCAAATGTTTGGTATTGATCACCCAGCGATGGATGGGAGATTTCGATGGAGGGAGTTTCCTCCATTTTATCCACCAAGAAAGGCTTGGGAGCCTCAACTGGTTGAGTGGGTTGCTTGGTCGGTTGTGCATGGACCGCAACTTTATAGGAGAAAGCAGGAGCAGAGGATGGCTGCCCAAATGCTCCTCCTCTCAGTCGCAGGGTAAGCACAACCGACGCATCTCTATCAATACTATAAAAAGAAAGGGGAAGAGGGTCCTCTAGTTGTTTACCTTTATAGAGTAGTCTTTGAAGAGCCGATGGAATCCCCAACCTGCATTCAAGCTTGCGTGAGAGGTCTTGCACTAGATCCGATGTGCGCACCCAATGCAGCATGGTTCTACCTGAGAGAAGCGAGATCTAGATTTGATAAAAAGGGGGGAATAGCCTGAGAGCCCCAGCCTGCCAGTGCAAATCTGTGTATGTACTGTGCTTGATATCTTTATTTCCAGATCCGTCAAGTCTACCTGGGTTTTGATTGAGGTATTTTCAAGAAGCCTCACTATGACAGCGCCCCAGGCTTGCAGATCCAAGGAGCTGAGATCCAAGGAGCTGAGTTGCTGGAGGCCCTCTACCATGGAAGAGTCCGCGTCACTACCACAGTGGGATGCATCCTTTCTGTGCGTGGTATTTCCAAGTGGGAGGGCTTCGCCTTCTATCCTAATTCACTTCGTGTCAATGATGCAGCTGGGGGCATCAACTTGTGCCATAGACATAGCGATGTTTGTATTTGCGGCGATGACAGTATTCGCCTCATTTCCCACACCCTCAACGCTATCAACAGTTGTGAAAAATAGTGGAGCACAGTGCCAGAACGGGGATTTGAGGGGCGCCGTAGCCGTAGCCACCTCTAGAGCATCAAGAGCCACTGTGACTGCGGCTGCCTCTGAGGCATCTCGATCGATAGTGATGGTGCCGGCAGAGCCAGGTGAGGCAGGCACTGGACCTGCAACTTCGAAGTCGGTGTTGATGGCAAAGCTCAGAAAAACCCTAGCAGAAACCGTTTTTCTCCTCTCCCTATGATAGCTTCTGAGAAATGTTAATGTAAATGTAAGCTGTAATTTTTTACAATAAATTTAATTATATATGTTTTGTGTGTGAAAGTTCTATGTATTCAATTTTTTTTTTTTTTTTTAATAATGTGATCTAATCTTTTAGGCTAGGATAACAAATTGTGAAACAATCAATGAATATATTATTTGGTTTTGGATTAAGTATATGAATTTTAACTTGAACTTACCAATTGATAAGCGACATAAAATATCAAATAAAAAAATAGATAAGCTACATAAAATATCTATTAAGAAAAAAAATAATTGTAATTCTTTTATATCTATACTAAAAGTGGAAACAATTTAACCAAAAAAAAAAAAATCCTTTGTATTATAAAAATTGTTGTTTATTATTTAAAAAAAAATCTATATTAAATGGTTTTTTTGTTTTCATAAGATTATATTCTTAATCTATATTTTATTAATAATCATTTTGGTAATAACAAATAGAATTATATATATATATATATATATATATATATATATATATATATATATATATTAATAAAATAAATTATTTTTTAAAACATTAAAAAATTTAATAAACATTCATAACTAAACTTACATAAATAAAAAAACATTTTTACTTGCAAATAAGAAAAAAAAATCCTCGATGGTTAATAATTATTTCATTTTTAAAATTTTACAATAAAGAATTATTGTTGATATCCTTTTTCTCCAATAGATTTATAATTTTTATCAATAGAATAGTAGCACAAAGCAGAGATTCCTTTACACACCATATTGCACAGGCTTGTTTTAAGAGGAATGGTTGGGAATCAATCATCTTTTTTTTTTTTTTTTTCACAATAACGGTTGTTGGTTTATATTCAAAATAAAAAAGGAGGGAGACGGATCTCTAGATTTACAAAATGGTAATGGTGACAGAAGGACCAACAACAGATGTGGTTGGAGTCAAAATCTGCTTTACAATTTGCTTCTGTCGCTGTGAAGAAAAAAGATACTGTATAGACTCTGATAAACTGCAGTGAAAGAAAACAGATTTTACATTTCATGTTTTAATTTGCAGATATGTCGCATTTGCCGCCCGTTGTGATGGTAATAGCGCCTCTTAGCTAAATCAAATGGAAATTTGTTTGATGTGCTTTGACTTATCTTCAAAACAGCCTGTGAAGCTGACTTGGACGAAAACGTGATAGCAAGAGGACAAAAAATGGGGCAGAGGAACTCTGTCTGGGCAAGCAGAGAAGCAGAGTTCATGGGGCAGTGTCCAGGATGCGTCTGAGTTCGATAAATTGAAGGTGGGAAGAGATCAACTGGTTTATGAAAGCAATTGGTTGAGCACGAAATGTTGAAAACACAGAGGGCGCAGAGCTTGATGGGGTTTGAAAGGGCGATTTGATTTGATTTTGATGCTGTGAGGATCACATCTGTGAGGCTCAACGCCATTGGACAGAAGGCAGGAGTTTGAAACTTCGCAGAGATGTTGGGTATAGGGCTTCAGTGTCCACGAGCAATGATCTGCTGTGGGATGGAGCTGCTAACGAAATAATCCCTGATCATGGTAAAAAACAGTATTGGTCAGAGCCATTACACCTGAGGTTACCAATATTGTGAGTGCAGGCTTTATTTGCCAATTCGTCAGCAGTTTTATTGAAAGACCGAAGGACATGATAAAAGTGATTGCCTTTCATCTGCTGGTCCAGAGATTGGCATCGCTCAACTATTTGTTGTAAAATCAGATTTTGGGCTTTTCTGTTGCGTATCATCAGACCTATGACAACGGCAGAGTCTCCAATTATTGTAGCCTTAGTTATACCAAGTTTCTGAAGCTGGAGCAGGCCTTGAAAGAGGGCAAGATCTTCAGCCCTGTTGTTTGAAGCAGAGCCCAGACCCCTTTCATAATCAGTTAACATATCTCCATTACCGTTGCAAATAAATCCTCCAGCCCCAGCCATTCCTGGGTTGGATTTGGAGGCTCCATCGAAAAAAAGGTAGTGGGTGTTGCAGTTCCTGAGCCAAGGAGTAAATTCTTCATCTTTCATCCTAATTTTCCAGCTACATCTGGAGCTGTCTCTGCTATTGGGATCACTTCTGTTTTGTTCTATGTTTCTTCTGTCAAGAATATGTCCTATGTAGTTCCTTTCCTCGACATTTAGATCCAGCACTTTCAGATTCCCATGACATTTTGTGGACAGAGTTTCCAAGTTGAGATTCCAAGCTTTGTTATAGAGTTTTCTAACATTAGTTTCTTTACCTTTGAATATCATTTTGTTTCTTGCCAGCCAGATGTTCCAAAGAAGGGTACAGGGCAAGGCATTCCAGACCCTTCGAGCTGTGTTGTTTGTTTTTTTTCCCCATGGGTAGCTTTTTTTCCATATAAGCAGCACTTCAGGTATGCTGGTTCCAGGCACCCAATGAGGATTGTGACTCTGATAGGCTTCCTTCCAGTAGGCAGAAGCAAATGGGCAGTCTATAAAAAGATGATGGCTAGTCTCTTCTTCAATTTGGCAGTTTGGACAGCGAGATGGTCCGATTATTCCTTGCTTTCTGAGGTTCTCAGCAGTGAGGGTTTTCCCTCTTAAAAGGATCCATAAGAATAATTTGATTTTTGGGAGAGTTTCTGCCTTCCAGACAATTCTCCAATGAGCCCAGATTGCCATAGAATACTCATTTATGCAGATCTGATGATAAGCAGCCTTAATAGTGTAGATTGTGCTTGAAGGATCCCATCGAAAGTCATCAACAAGGTAGCGTTTTGAAGGTGCAATACCATGAAGATAGACTTTCAGGTTGTTGAGGCTGATTTCTGTATCTGTTGGTATGTGAGGGAAAGTCCAGCCTTTCCAGGAATGAGAGTTGGCTTCCCATTGAGAAATATGGTCCAGAGTTTGAATTCCTGCACTGTTGAAAAAAGCTAGAATCTGCTGAGTACTAGGCCTTCGACTTATGGGCTGGTGCCCCAATATTTTGTCTTCCCCAATTCTTATGAAGCTGCCGCCTCTGGGAACTTTAGAAGTGTTTTGTTCAAGAAGAGGAATAGCTTTCTTACACATCCTCCAGATTTTTGAACACGCTCTGTTGGGGAGCTCATGATCCAATAGCTGATGCCTTGGATAGTTGAGATATTTTTTTTCAAGAACTGTTTTCCACCAAACATTCCTACCAGAAATGAATCTCCAAACCAGCTTGCCAGCAAAGGCGAGGTTTAGAAATTTAGAGGATCTGATTCCCAACCCTCCATTCTCACATGGCTGAGTGACCTGCTTCCAGCTTACTAAGTTGTATTTTTTTTTCTCAGTTCTTCCTCCTTGCCAAAGAAAATGACGAAGGAGAGCATCCATTTTAAAATGTAAGTTGGCAGGGGCTTGTAAAAGAGTAAAACAGTACAAAGGCAGGGAGGAGAGCCCTGCTTTAAGAAGAATTATGCGCCCTGCAGGATTAAGCCAAGAGGTGCCCCAATGTTGTATCTTCCTTTTCATCTTGTAAATGATAACTTCCCAGGCTGTAGCTTTCAAGTTGCCGGCACTCACAAGCATGCCTAAATAGGTAAATTTCTCCCAATTCAGCTTACAAGGAACCCCAAAAGTAGTGGCAATCCTATGGAGAACTTGTGCCGATGTGTTCCACCCATAAATACAGCTCTTGAGATAATTTATCAGACCTCCAGAATAGCTCATGTATTTATCAAGGAGAGCTTTGAAACGATGGGCTATGATGTTTGAGGCTCCCCCCATTAGAAGAGTATCGTCAGCAAACTGAGAGTGATTGATGTTCTTGACTCCATTATCAAATTTGATCCCGATGATGAGGCCCATGCGGCGATTGTAATCCAGAGCTCTACTAAAAGATTCAGCCATTAAAATAAAGAGATAAGGTGATAGGGGGCAGCCTTGTCTAAGCCCACGAGAGGATTGGAAAGATGGTCCAGGTCTGCCATTAAGAAGAGGGGAGATCCAAGGTCCTGTGATGTAGGCTGATAAAGGATGTGGCAAATCCCATTTTTTCAAGCACAACAATTAGAAAGGAATGCCTGACACGGTCAAAGGCATTGGCTAAATCTAGTTTTAAGATGAAGCCTTTCTCATTTCGGGTTTGACTGGAGTGAATGGCCTCTTGGACAAGAAGGATGGAGTCCGAGATTTGCCTATTGGCCAAAAAACCCCCTTGATTTTCAGAGATGAGAGTGGGGAGGATAGGTTTTAGGCGAGTAGCCAAGATTTTAGTCAAAATTTTATATGAAGAGTTACACAACGATATGGGGCGAAAGCGAGAGAAGGTCAAAGGTCTATTTTCTTTAGGGATAAGGGCAAGATGGGTTGCATTAGTGAATCCTCCGATTTTTCACTTACGTTGGATCCATATTAGCATCTTGACAAGGTCTTTTTTAATTAATCCCCAATATGTTCTATAAAAACAGATTGGAAATCCATCTGGGCCAGGGGCTTTATCTGGCTGAAGGGCCCAGATGGCATCATGTATTTCTTCTTCATTGATTTCCTTAATCAAATCTGCATTAATATCCTCATTGATTCCTTTGGTCATATGCTGTAGGAGGTCTGAGTAATCCTCTGTTTCTTTTGTCTCAGTTAAAAGAGTGCTGTAATAGGCTGAGGCAGTTTGCTTGATAGCTTCTTGGGTGTTTTGAGGGCAGCCTTCCTCATCATTAATCGTGGTGACATTATTTCTGACTTTTCTGACAGTTGCTTGCTTATGGAAAAAGGCTGTATTTTTGTCTCCTCCTTGAAGCCATAACTGTCTTGACTTTATTCGCCACTTCTGCTCTTCTTCTCTATTAACCCGGTACAACTGGTAATATATATCACTTTCTAATGCTTTATCCTCGTGGGACAGCCCGTTCTCCTCTATTTTCCTGTGATTTTCTTTCAATTTATTTTTTAGCTCAGCTTTGGCATTTTCTGGTTCTTTGTAATGCTGTTTCACCCATTCCTTCAAGGCATATTTTGTATTCTTCAGTTTACATTCCCAAATGAAACCCGGTGAGCCTTATATATGATGTTTCCAGGCTGTTTGGACAATCTGATCCACAATGGGGTTGCTGCGCCAAAGAGAGTTATATTTGAAAGGCAACGGCCCCAATGGACAATGTGCTTCAAGAACAGTGCTAATGGGGTAGTGATCGGAAGCTGAATAAGGCAGGATTGCAGCATGAGCAGTGGAGAATTCAGAGAGGAAGGAAGTGTTTACTAGAATTCTGTCAAGGCACTCCATTATGTTGTCTCTGCCCAGCCTGCGATTGCTCCAAGTGTACCTCCGATTTTTTGGAATGATATCTACTAAATCACCCTCTTGCATGATGTTTTCCAGCTTTTCTCTATAAGGATCATGTGTGAAAGTGCCTCCTCTTTTTTCATTGGAGTGTAATATAAGGTTTAGATCTCCCCCAAGGATGATATTTCTGTTGTCTTTAGCTTGGATGTCTTCTTGTAGTGTGGCCCAGCACTGCTCTTTGTCTCTAAAATGGTTTGGTGCATAAATGTTATAAATGACTATTTGCTTGTGCTCTTCTTTCTTTTCTAATATGACTTTGATCCAATAAGGATTGATAGTATTGGATGTGCATATCCAAATATTTTTTTTCTACAAAGTGGTGATGCCACCAGATGCTCCTCTTGCTTCACATATTTGTCCCTCATAATGCCTAAACTGATCGATAATTCTTGTCATCTCTTGCAATCTTTGCTTTGTTTCCTGAATCATTACAATTCCTGGCTTCTCATGGTCTGTAAGATCTTTCAGAGCATCAATTTTTGAGGGGTGCCCCAGTCCCCTACAATTCCATGATATTACTTTCATCATTGGGTATTTATGTTTCGGAGGGATGCTCGTCCCCCTTGCTCCTTATGTGTTTTTTCTTTACTGTTTTGACCCATTATATAAGTTTCGATGGGGTTTTGAGTTCCCATGGCGATGTCTTTTTGAGCATTTTCATCCCTTTGCTGTTTGCTTGATTTCCGGCCAGGTCCTTTTTTTTGGGACTCTTGATTGACTCCATGCTCTTTCGAGGAGCTTCTAGTAGTTCGGGGTGGGGGGGGGTTCGGGAGAATGGGAGGGTGAGGATTGGGAAAGGGAGAAAATGATAGGGGGGTCATTTTCAAGGGGGATCAGGAGGTCATTTTCAGGGAGAGAGAGGGCGCCAAAGGGATTTGAAGAGATCAGGGGAGAACTAGAGGTTGGCCCTGGGGTGGGGGAGATGGATGGGCCAAGAGGAGAGGAGGGAGGAGGGACAACAGAGGATTTGGGCGGAGCTGAAGGGGGGTTAGGCTTGGGAGGGGCAGATTTGGGAGGAGCCACTTCATAGTTTGCTTTCAAACCGGAGGCAGTCTTCTTATTTTTTACAGTTTCCCATTGCTCTTCAGATTGAGCGATTTCATCATTAACTGTTTTAGTGCAGCGATTGGAAAAATGACCGTATTCGTGACATACCTTGCATTTGAAGGGAATTTGTTCGTAGTCTAGTTGCTGAATATGCGTCCATTCATCCACCTTTAGTTTGATTGCTTCTGGAAGACCCTTGCCGAGATCGACTTCGACACAAATACGCGCACACGCCTGCATATTATCCTTGGGCTCACTCCGGTCAATGTATTTTCCAACGGCATTGCCGATGGCTCGAACCGAGTCATCTCCCCAGCAGTGGAGCGGGAGATGCGGAAGACGAACCCAAACCGGAACAGCGTTAGGGACGTCCAGCTCAAGGTCGAAGTCTGGAGTCCACTTGTTCAGATACAGTCCACGGGAGTCCATGAAATACGGCCCATTTCTGAAGATTAAATCCTTGTCTGCTCTGGATTCGAAATGGAAAGTGTAATAACCTTTTCCACAGAAACGAATGGAGATTTTACCATTGACTTTGTCTGCCCAGTTTCTTTCGATCCAGCGTTGAACTGTTTTCGGGGAAGGCCATAGGCCAGTGAACTGACCGATGAGCCCCCGCTCAGCTAAAGAGAGTGCAGCCATTCGTGGAAGTGTAGGAGGGAGGTCGACCTCCTACAACCCATCCAGTTTCTTGACAAAATTGGATAGCGCAGGGCGAGTTCTCTGAGGCTGAAGGGATTTGATTAAAACCGAAAATGCATCTGCTGCTGACTGATCAACAAGGCCCTCCGTAGCAGCATTCAGAGAGGCCATGGGAGGCCAGAGGCCTTGCGCAGGAAGGGGAGGACCAGCAGTCGGCTGCTAGGTCAAGGGAACGCGCAGGCAGGGCGCGCGCTCAGCCAAAGTATTCTCCAGTATACGTTGGGAATCAATCATCTTGATTGCTCATCTTTATTTTAATTACCCTAATCCCTTCACATTATGGTTTTAAAGATTGTTCCTAAGAAAAAAGTCCTTGAAATATGTTTCACAAAATCAATTCAAATAGGTTTGGTTCAAAGTTTCTCACTATGAAATTAGAGAGTTGCAAGATGTGCTTGAATTGTAGCATTTATTATCCCCACAAATCCTTAGTTATATTCCCGATTCCCTTGATTTCATAATAATATTGAACTTGAGTGCTAGATAAGGCGAATTGCTCCAAGTGAGATAAAATTTTCCTGCGTCACTCTGTGTATGTTTTCATCAATTTCACTTAATCTCAAGCAATAAAATCACAAATCACCAACCTGTTATGCAATAATCAACCAAAATTCACAACCTCACAAGTCAAATAGACAACGGAACAACTCTTAAAATGAGTAAAACTGGAAAATCAAATTATGTAGCTAGTGAATGCAAAAATTGATTACTTTATTAATGGAAGAAGATTAAAATTTAAAAAATAAAATGAAAGAACCATGAATTTTATTTCCTACACATAAGTGTAAAATATTATTCGAGAAATCCTTCTACTAAAACAAATTTCAATTCACCAGTTACAAATTTCATGTCAAATAATGTTGATTTAATAAAGTACCATTGATTTTTTAATATACTAAGCATGAATGGTAGCTAACTATGCCTCATAATTGCTTGAATTACATATAAATGAGTGTAAGAAATATGATGGAATACTTAGATCTTGTTCAAATATCACCTAATATTCTACTTCAACAATGGACAATTCACTTGTTTACTTAATAAAATTTAGCCAACAAATACATACAAACTTATAAACCACCATGCTTAACAAAATAAGGTTGTATTATGGAAAATATCATTTGAGCATACACAATGGGGAACTAATATCCATAGGTAAGTTTTTGACATCTATTATTTTCTGAGAAGACAAACAAAAAACAAGAAATAAAATCTTAGAGTTGAAATGCAAGAAACCGAACATTTGGAATGAACACAGATAATGCATGCCTTAGTGAGAGATTTGTTTCACTACAACCTTTCAACTGAATTAGAGTTCAAGATAGTATACATATTTGTCTAAATTAGGAAAATCACTTGGTATGACGTCTAGGATACCATATTTTCCTAAATTAGGAAAATCCCTTGGTCTAATATCTTGGATATTAATTTCTTGGTAAAATAATTTGTTTACCTCCTAATTGAGTGATTTTTCTTAAGCCAATATATTTCCAACGATGCAATTTAAAAAGAGATGCTAGTGAAGTCAAAGCATCCTAACTAGTGACCTTTCTCATGTTGATTTTTCATAGGTCTTCTAAACTAGAGTAATTACTTCTAATGTTCTAATATTTTTCATTCCTTATTTAGAAATTATACATACGAAATAATTAGTAACATTTATGAAAGTAGGATATAAAGAGACAGCCAAACAAGAGACACCAATATTTTTAACCTCGAAAAAAATACATGGGGAAAAATCCATTGACCTTTTCCTTAGAGAAATTGTTTAGTTCAATAAGAGATACATCTAGCCTAAAAACAAAGTCAATTTGACGATAACCAAATACAAGGTTGACCTGGTCAAACAAAGATACATATCCTCAAAATTTTAGGTCAACTCTGTGACAAGAATCTTTCAGCCTTCCTTAGAAATTTGATCTACCTCAGGACTATTTGGTTTTCTCAGAGATTCAACCTTATGCCACATAGAGAATTTTGCCTCAGAGATTCAATCTTCTTCCTCAAGAATTCACCTTCTGCTTCAGAGAATAAATCTATCTAGAAATTTGGTTTTCCTAGAGAATGAACCTCAATTTGTTTCCGTCAGATAACCTTGCATGAGTACAGAATATAAGAAGAGTTGTCAAAATTTTGTCTTACTGTAGATGAAAAAAAGAACAAGTGATCCAAATTATTCTTACTAAGTGATGAGGTCGAATGGGCATATAGATAGATATTGAATGAACCCAAGTGGTGTGTTTACAAGGTAGGTTGGCATGTCCTTCTTGGAGGGTTGACTTTACATTTGGAGGCTAAAATTCAAAATTTATCTTTTTAAGCCGACATGAAGAACATGTCTTGAATTGATTATTAAATTTATTTGAAAGGTTAAAAAATTAATTAAAATTTAGGCTGGCCATAGCTACAAAATTTGACACTCCCTTTTAGTTAGGGAGGTATTCATAATGATTATCCATATGTTCTCTTGTTTCAAAATTTCTCTAAGAAAATGTTATAACAACTCATCATCAACATCAAAATCATCTAATTACCATAATATTAGTTAGCAACTATTGAACTATGGTAAATCAACAACATCAACTAGTCACCATAACTTTGGTCAGTACCTTTGACCATAATTCTGGTCGATACCTCTGATGTATGGTGCATTATTTAGCATCAACTAGTCACCATAACTTAGGTTGGTGCATTTTACCTATGGTATATAGAGTAGCCTTGGTTCACCATCATTTATGTCAACATATTTGACCCATGGTGAAACTCCAAAGGCCTTGTTGTTGCTCAATTTTTTCCTCTCCTAAAAATTAAAAAAAAATGAAAATATATATATGTAAAAAAATAAAAATTGCAAAAGGACTAGATCAAGTTTATATTTATTATTTTATAGTCCTAACCCTTTTAGGATCAACAATTATTAATGCCTGTTGAAAATGGAAACAAGAAATATTTAAAATGGAATAAAAAATGATTATAATTTATTTTTTCCTTATTTAAATTAGAAGGAAATTGTAATTCCACATCTTATGACAACTTGTATGAGTTAACTGAGATGGGAAGACTTAGTTAGCTCTTTCAATTTGAGTTTGGGGTCAAGCTTGAGGCATATAGAGTTCAATATAATTTTTAGGGGGTCCAGTTGCAGTTTATTTTGAGTTGTAATTATTTAACTTAATTATTTGAGTTGTAATTATTTAACTTAATTATTTGAGTTAAAATCACTTTAACTAGTTCTAACTGACGGAGGAACTAGCAAGAGATTCAGTGAACTAAATATGATTCAATTCACATGTAGTGATCAATGCAATAACTGATAATTTTCTATAAATAGTTGTTGCATGTCAGTTCTGAGGAAGACCCAGTTGAGATTAGAGTTAAAGGGAAGTGTACTATGAGTTGTATAATCATCAAAATTGTACAGGTGGTGCATGCAGTGATAAGAAGGCCTAAAATAAATCATTCCTTAATTAGAGAATTTCCTTTAAAAGGAGGAATGAAGGAAAAATTTTAATCATTGTTTTTGTGAGCACGAGTTGGTGAGACCAAGCAATAGGAAGCACAAGTTTGTGCATGGAGCTTTTGAGATAAAGGTGTGCCAAGAGAATATTGTGCACAGATTGATAGTGAGACAGAAAAAGATAGTGCAAAGAGCTCTCAAGAATGAGAGAAGCATTGTATTGTTTCATATTATTGATCTAATGCAATATACAGATAGCGTTGTTTTTAGCTAAGGCTTTCCCCAAATAAATATTTGTGTTGTGTGATTGAAATTGTTTCTCTTTCTTGTTCATGTGATTGTGCGAACGTAATTGGTTTTCGCAATTTGTAGAATAGATTCGTATTTTGTTTTAGCATATTACAAGATCAGTTAAATACATGTGGATTTTCTACAATTCCAATTATATATATGTGGGCTTGCAATATTAAATATGAAAGGGTTAAATTTCATGTAACTTCAAAGGCACATCATATTTTGTTATATCGGCGGCATATCACACAGTGTTACAGTGCGTTAAAGCACTTTAATGTTAAAAATGGCTAGGGATGACGCAAAGTGGTTTGAACAAGTGTTGACCTTCAAATAAAAAACAAATATCGATTATGACACCCCTCCACCATGTTCTCTGAAACCATTGTAGGAGTGTTGCAAAGCGGTTAGTTGTTTTTTTAAAAATCCTTCTATTAAACAACATGTGGTCATTTCATTTGCCATATGAGCCTTCCAAGTGAGCGAGACAAGTGAGCCGGTATCCAAGTCACCTGCCACCTCATCCTCTCACATCACCCTCCACGTTAGCCTTCTGTCACATCATCCATCTAAACTCGTACTCATTATTAAAATTCACTTTCCCACTCAGTAAAAGGGTTAAAAAAACTCATTTTGTTTTTTTTCTTGTCATCCTCCACAGTTTGAAATTTTCGTTGGCTAGCGTCCTAGTCATCGACTAACAATTCCACCTCAACTCATTGTAATTTCACATAATTACTAGGTATTTATAAATTTCATCTTAGACTCTAGTTTTTCACAATGATTAAATTTAAAAGAGCCTTGAAGTCGACCCCCAAGCATTTAAATGCTAATCCTACCACTCAAGAACCCTTAATGGATACTAAGGCTGAAATTCATGATTCATTCCCCCCCTTAACTTCGAAGAAATTCGTTTGAATCTTTTGATAATATATTGGACAAAAAATACAATTTTATGGTTGTTTAGTCTAGTTTGTACTATATCATAGCTCCCACTACCGATCATTTCCCTGAATTCGTAACCTGGAAAGTATCTACATATGTTTATGTTGATGGATCTAGAAATATGTCAACAAAGGGGGTCTCCTTGATGTGAAGTTCCAATTAGACCCCGTACTATTTGGAATAGGAGCCCCATCTAGAGTATCGGCCTGGTTGCCATATATTCTTATAGATTTCCTTGGCTTTAACTGTCAACAAGAGAGAGGATCACATATGTTCCTTCGAGAAGCAAGTGAGTGTGTCTGGTGAATGTTTAGTTATAGGTGTGTCAAGGTTATTCTGCTACAGAAGGAAAAATAGGTGAGCCCCTATGAACGAGCTAATAGTACCATATTAGTAGAGACACACACAAACAATTAAGATCCATCTAACATCCAGTGCAATAGTCCACGAAGGTGCGACGAAAATGAAACCAATACAAGAAGAAAGATCTATATAGAATCCAACAGAATAGTTTGCAAAGATGTGAGGACCATCACAACCAGTAAAATGCATCCTCAATACGATGAGCAATAAATAATCGAAATAGTTCAACTACTTTAGTACAGTTAGAAAAAAAACATGAATCATAAACATTCACAAAATTATCTTATAAACATTCATAATTCACGCATGAAGAATGTGTTGGCCATCAAGCTTCATATATTAATAAAAGTTCCAGGACACATGTATACAACGAACATCACTAGCTCCAATAGTGAAGCATTGGAGCCACAAATTTCTCCCCAAAAGTACTAACCATGTCTCTCTGATGCCTTATGGGAGAATCCAAGGTGAAAATTCCTTTTCTCATACAATGAGGGTGTATATAGAACCAACGGGGTGATGCTTCATCTCCTTGTGACTCTTCGACTACCCTCATGGTTGCTTGACTTCCTATGATTTTTGACTTTACATGACTCTTCATATTATGTATGTGTCCTTTAGACTTCCACTTTACAATACATTTTGAATTGATAATTACATAATCCACAATAATGATGTGACATATGACGACTCATGGCAAGGCATGATATGACATTGCTGACATGGACTGCATGATGACATGGCAATGTCAAGCCATTCTTGTTGCTCCTTGCTATGTGTCTTCTTCAGTATGCTCTTATGTCCACCTCCAGATGGGTTAGAGGTGAGGAGTATTCAATGATATAAAGTCTTGAGTTGTGATTGCAAAATGGTGTCCCTTTGCTTTATGTTGATTGATAAACTTCCATAATCGGCTACAGAGATGTCTTTCAACATGCTTCTCTCCTCCATCTCATTCTTCATCATCCTGTCATGGATTGATAAAGTACCTATATCTACAATTCACTCATGACAAGATGGAATAAGTCTAATAAACCCATAATCTAAGATGATGCATGTTGATCCACTGACTAAGCCGGAACCGGGTTACAAGTTGAAGGGGAGGCTCAGTGACTGCACAATTGTGCACCTCAGGTAGTTAGGGGTGAAGCTTGAACCTTAATACTGTGCAATGCGCAATCCAGGCTAGACTAGGTAGACATATTGCTCAATTTTGGGACTCAATGAGCCTGGATGAGGGGTTTATCACTGTTTTAGCCAATTGTGCAATTCTACGAGGTAGAGCAGACCCGTGTTTATGCAATTTCACAACTCGGGAGATCAAGAGTTGGGCTTGAGCTAAGAGACTGCACAATACACAGTTGGGGACTAAACGGAGGGCTGAATTGCACAATACTTGAGGTAAAGTTAGGGGCTTTGGCACTAAGACTGCACAGTTCACAGTCTTGGGAAGCAAGAACTACACATTATGCAGTTTCAAGAGGTTTTTTTGTAGCTTGGGGGTTGGAACTACACAATGTGCAATTCAGGAGGGTTGGATGAGGCTAAGTTGCTGGAAATTTTCTGGAATTTGGCTAAGTGTGGGACCAATGAAGCTATTGTGAATAGTGATACGACTTGAATATGATTACACACTTATAA
Organism: Pinus albicaulis; assembly: GCA_034641835.2. Lineage (NCBI taxonomy): Eukaryota > Viridiplantae > Streptophyta > Pinopsida > Pinales > Pinaceae > Pinus > Pinus albicaulis. The sequence continues at coordinate 1,427,184,574 of CM076582.1, forward strand.
AACTTAACAACACAATAACATAGATCATCTAGGACACATGAAAAACACATTTCCCTCAATGCAACAACTTTTGGAATGAGTTACGAGAAGTGCAACACTAAATATACACTTCGTGAGGACCATGACGACACTTGTGTGACAGTGCTTACAACTTTGGAAATGAGTGAGAAAGATGTGTACATGGTAATATCAACTCATTTACACTAAGGAAACCCCTTAAAACCACCACGAAAAGCTCGTATACAATGCGCGGCACTTAACATGCGAAAAGACGACACTTTAATTTTCTCGCAAGTGGGACCAAAAAAATGAGAGAAAACACATGCAATGGATCACTTAGAGAAAAAACATGCAATGGATTTCAATGTTTGTGATGACAATATGAAAAAACAAGGAAGGCTCTGAAATTTGGGGTAGGCCAAAATTTTGGAGGGTGTTGTAGCAGCGACAACACTTGGCGACACACTGGTAGAATTCCAACTTCTCCGTCTTGGTTGACTAATTTGTGCATGGTCTCAATTATTCAGGGGGTATTGATTCATCATGAAAATTACTTTGGCTTCCCCACTTACTCCTTGAGTAAACATGGTCCCCCTTTGTGCCTTCTCGGTTGAAAACAATCATAAGGTTCAACATTATCACAATTTTTTGAATCAGAAAGGCTTGCGTAGTTTGCGAGATTTAGATTTTCAAAGTATAGTTTTTTCATCTTTGGTGTTGCTCCATTGCCAAAAGGCTTGGAAAATACCCCACTTCAATAACACAAACATTACTCCGCTACAAGCGAGCCTAGACAATACCATGATGAAGTTGCTTGCTTCACCTCTCTACAAAGGAATGCTTTCTATTCTTTTGCCTTTATTTATATATTCAAAGAGTGTTAAAATTATGGAAATATGGTTAAATTCTACCTTGGACAGCTCAGATGGTCGAGATCACAACTATATTATAATTCTGTTTTCAAGAGGACCAAAATCAACTTATAGATCGCCCCAATCGGTTAAGAAGAAGTTAAATTATGAATTATTTTATTTATGAAAGTGTAATGGAATGGGTCGGCCTAAGAACATGTGGAATTATTTAAGTCGGCCTCAACCCTAAAGCGGGCCCTCACGAAAGTCATAAATAGAAGCAACCTCAAGCTCATTCTCAAACTATTTATCAAGCGATTTTCTTCTTGTACTCTTTTTATTGGTTCTTCTCTTATGTTTTGGCTCGCACACGTTTGACGAAAGAAGCTCGCATAGGTTACAGAATCATGAGCGAGAGGCTCACTCTGATCTAGTTATTCTGGACCATAGTTTTACGAACAAAACTACTGAAATTAGGCCATAGCCATGATCACAATGTGGCAAGGTAGCGGCCAAGCTGCCATAGCCGTGGGTAGAGCGTGACAAGGTCGCGGGTAGGGTTCTGAGGCTAGATCATGCTGATCTGAGCCAGAGTCGCAGGTAGTGTGTGTCTTGCCAGCGACCAATGAGCTATAGCCATGGGCACAATGTCTTGAGGTCCACGACTAAGGGTTTTTATGAGCATATCTATGTTAGGTCATCTCCAGTTTCTTGTGAAATTCTTCCAGACATGAGTCACTTAATGATAGATGTTTGCGATCAGTCTTTGATAACATCCTAGATTCAGATCTAGGATTTGGCAGTCAATATTATTTGGCTTTAGTGATCTATCAGATCTGTGTTTCTTGTTGTTGTAGATCTGCAGATATATACATCTGCTTTATATATTTTTGTTGCAAGGATATATCTTCAATTTTCACTCAGTACCAGTAGTCTTCATCAGTATGTTGCAACCAATGACAATGCATTACAGTTCTAAAAATCATGATCCTTCAACAAAATTATGTTTATGGTTATATTATGCATGTGTTAGTTGTTTTACTACATTATGACGATATGAATCAATGGATCACTGTACCCTTGTTTGCTTAATCATTTGATTACGATTTAAGAAGAATAATTTGCAAGGGTTCTCCCCATAATGGGTTTTTCCCTAGTCTCGGACCAATCCTGATGCATATATGTGTGCATGATTTTCTTCTTATGTTTGTTCAGCTGCATAGATGATGATGATGTTATTGTTCTTTCTACATAGTTGCTCATGCTGATGGATAATAATGTAGATATAAATAATGGTATAATGATATGGGGTGAAATTATCATGTTATTGAAGAAATGAAACTATCAAGAAAAGAAAAATGTATCCCTATGAAAAATTAACATGGTATCAGAGTTGGGTTGAAGAAAATCCATGGAGATCACCCCCATGGAGACACCTTTTATGGAAGCAAAAAAAGGATGGTAGAGACTGAAAAATAATTTTAGGGTATGAAGAAAACCCTAGGTAGTTAGTGCTTTAGGGTTTGATGGTGAGGGTTGTTAGGATATTCTGACAAATAGGAAATAGTTAAGTATAACTTGGTCTAGTGTAGAGTTATGTAAAGTGTGTTTATTTACTATGTACTTTTGTAACTTATAATCTGACGGTCACGATATGTAGTGACCAAATGTTTCATTCTCTCCTTGGTATTAGCGACACTTGATCTATGGCTTAACACCCGATCGTTCCATGATCTCTATTTAAATAGCATGGATGGTCATTTTTCCAGTGATAGTTTATGAGAGAAGCTGATGTAAATTTTCTTTATTTATATTAATAAATTGTCTGAAGTGGTCGCGTTGGCTTAGGTCGTGGAATGTTTCCCTCTTCGAGGGTTTTAACCACGTAAAATACTGGTGTATTAATCTGTGATCTCTTTTCGAGTTGTGACCTTTGGTGTTTGATCTAAGGAACTTACCCTGTAAATTCCTACATGGTATCATAGTTGTTTTGAGGGACGCATCCGTTATTGATCCAAATCCGAAGTCGTTTGACTGCATGTGACTTTCGTTTTCCAAATATACTATTTCTGAACACTTTCAGGTCGGGAGAACTGCTTTGGTGTGTCTGAAGCCTCTGTTCCAGTGATGAACCCCTTTTGTTTCATGTGAAAAGTTTTCCGGTTGGCCATGTTATGTCATTTTAGATCCGGAGATATAAAGTATTTTTTTTTGCTGTTATATTTATTAATCCCTCTGTTTATTTCGGTTTATAGTATTTTTTATTATCGGATCTATACCCTCTTCTCTATGTTTTCTCTTTTATTTGCGCTGTGTGCAGTCTGGAAAACCAAAAAAAGGAAGACGAGATTATTCTGCTATATGTGTTCTTTCCCTGCGACTTTGTGCGATCTTAGGAAATTAGAAATAGCGAGAAAAATACATAGTTTCCGGAAAGGAAGACAGGATTTTTCTACTATTTATGCTATTTCCCCATGACTTTGTGCGATCTCGGGAAATAATAAATAGCGAGAAAAATATATAGTTGTTGGAAATATAACATTCTTCCATAAGGTTTGTATTTTATTTTTTTTGCACGATTTTTTTTTGGTAGAAAAAAAACACACATACCGAAGAGAAAAGAAAAACCCTTCCTCATTTCAAACAATTAAAGAATCCTTTTAATATCTCACTTGGTGTAAAGGTCTTGGTTTCAAGTCTCTTTGTAAGCTTATTTCTTTAAAAATCTTTTTGGCAAGTTTTTTTTTTTTTTTTAAATGGTTTTATTTAAAAAACACATGTAAAAGTAACATTGTAAAAGTGACTCTCACTTATTTATAAAAGTGGGTCACATAAAGTAGTATTTTTTTAAAAGTGAATTACTATATTAAGTTTGGAAAAGGGGGAGGGAAATTTCTTTTACAAAAATTACAAATTCGTCATCAAATTTCAACCTACCACGTGACTACTCCGCATCTACTACGACATTTCTTCAAAAAAACATAACTTCTTCATCCGGAAGTCGTTTTTAGAGATTTTTTTTTTTGGACCGACCTAATTTTTCGAGACCTTTCCATTCAAGAATTTAGTTTTAACCTTTTCAGATTTAGTTTTTGAAAATGGAAATTGCATGCCCGATTATTCTTAACAACACCAATTATTTCCAATGGCTATCCTACATGGTAGAATTACTTAGAAGTAAAGGGATTTATAGAATAGCCTTATGATAAGAATCTAAACCTATCAATGTAGATAAAAATGATAAATGGGAAAATAAATAAGATCAAGCAAAAGGCTTGATAGGAATGTCCATTGCTCAAGATCTTAGATTTTATATCCAATAAATTGACTCTCCCGCTAAAACCTTGGAAAATATAAATATTTTTTTTGGCGTTCAAAATGAAATCAGAGCCCACCATCTTGAAAATGAGTTGCTTACTCTGGACCCCAATAATTTCTCCTCTATTGAAGATTTTTTTGTCCAAATTCAACACCCTTAAACTTATTTTAGAAGGTTGTAAGGTCAAAAAGGAAGATGGTAGTCTTAGTTATTCCATTCTTGCTAAGATGGGCGCTGCAAACTTTGTATTTGTTTCCAACTTCCATTCCACTAGAGAAGCCCTCATTTCTCAAGGAACAACCTACAAGTCCCCCTCTTTTGATGCCTTTTTAGATTCTTTGATAAGACAACAAGAAAAACTCTTACACCTTGGTCTTATTAATAGTGGAAACTCTTCTAAGAAACCCTTAGCAGCCCAATAGAAACCATATCCAAAGAATCCTAAGAAGTAGCATCCTAAAAAGAATGGCCCTAAACCAAACAAGGGTATTAAGCAATTTAGGCCACAAACTGAAAAAGAAACTTGAAAAACTGATAAGAAAAATAAAAACAAAGGGAAGAAGACAAATAGACATTGAAACTTTTGTAACTGTGATAGCCACATAGAGTCAAAATGTTTTAAGAAGATGGAAGCCTTGGAAGCAACAATGAAGAAGCACAACTTCCAATTGGATAACTCTTTAACTTCATCTTTAGGAATGGAACTTTCTGCTTGTGGTTTTCAAGCATCAAGATTTGGTTACGCATTGAATGTATCTTCTTCTTCTCATTCTCATGAGTGGCTCATTGATTCTGGAGCCTCTTACCACATGGAAAAAAATAAAGCCATGTTTTCTTTTTTAAATGATTGTAAAACCAAAAACATTTATGTTGGTGATGATAGATCTCTTAGCGTTGTAGGGTTTGGAACCATTCATCTAGATAATGACTAGTTTAATTATTTATTATGTGTTCCTACCTTGTTCTGCAACCTTCTATCTATTTTTCAGATAAATCATTCAGGTGAAGGGAAAACAATATAATTCTCACCTCATGATGTTGTAATAAAGGACCTAAGAGATCCTAGACATATTTTAGCTACTTACATTGTTGATGATTCCAAAAGGTTGTATAAGTTTGACAAATTTGGGTCATCATGTCTTCCCTCTGTTTTTGTTGCTCATAATGATGAAGTGAGCAAAATTTGGCATGAGAAATTTTGTCACTTAAAATATTGCTCTCTCCAAACTCTATGTAAATAAAATATGGTGACAAGTCTTCCTATGGTATCTTGCCGAGATGGTGTTTGTTCTGGTCGCGTAATTGGAAAATATCGTCGGGATAGTTTTGAAAAATGTGCCTCTTGGCAGGTTTCAGCCCCTTTGCAACTTGTGCACGATGATTTATGTGGTCCACTTCCAGTTGTTTCTTTCTATGGATACAAGTACTTCTTAACTTTCATTGATGATTTTTTCATACGCACTTGGGTATACTTCTTAAAACTCAAGAGTGAAGTTGTTAACATGTTCTTGGCCTTTAATTCCTTTGTTGAGAAACAATTTGGACATCAAATTCTTAATTTAAGATCTAACAATAGAGGAGAATACGTTAACAAAAAATTTATCAACTTTTGCATTGAGCATGACATTAAATTGCAACATACTATTATGTATACTCCATAACCTCCAAAATGGGTCCGCTCTACTTGGGATGTCGTTGGTTCTCTTATAGGTGACTCTGTCGATCAACGACTGATCCGGATTTATGCAGGAACGCAACAGAATAAACATATAACCATAAATACAGAGATGTAGCAGAAATAACACTTCATTTCATTAATATCAAAGAACTGAAATTTGCTTACAAACAGAATGGAAATAAAACTAGCTAGGGCGCTGGTAGCTATCTCTGAGAAGAGATGTGGAGGCTACAGGCCTCTCAACTGAGTTACATTGAGGCTCGAGGGCCTATTTATTATTGAGAAACAATGGGGAACCCTAAACATCCAAAAACCTAACCCTAGGAGATGAAGCGCCAAAACTATGGGCCCCGTTTGGGTAAATTGGTGTTTCAACTTCCCAGGGACGTAACTTTGGCATACTATCTCCGTTTGACGCACATGATACATCATTAGAAAGCTCTGTCCGAGGACTACAACTTCGAAATGATTTTTGCTGGAGGCGCGATGCCAAAAAAACATCGTTTAGGGCCTCAAAACGGCTCCGGAAGTTCAGGACCCGAAAAACTGCTAAAAATAGTAAGTTATGCAGAAACTGAAAAAATGAAAGAGACAATGGTGGGGGCCCAAGTGGAATAGGTGGGTGGCCACCAATATCCACCTGGATCATTCCTCCCCCCTTAGGAAGCAATGGTCCCCATTGCGTTAAGTTCCTCCATGAGATGAGGAAATTTCTGCTGAACTTGGTCCCTGGTGAACCACTTTCCTTGGTGCAGGAGTTGGCCATCTTTGACAACCCGATACAGTTGGATCTGCTATTGACGAGTGTTCTTGATTTGCATGTCCATGATACAATCTGTGGTGGCCTGTTCCATGCAGTCTGGGTTTAACTCTGTTGGTGTGAGTTGTTCTGCAATGTCCGAGGTGTCCAGTAGAGGTGGAAAGTAAGGACGAAGGCGATCCACATTAAAGACTGGGTGCAGACCAAGGAATGGTGGAATACTAAGCTCGAAGGCATTGTTACCTACAACCTTGGTGATGGTGTACGGCCCGTATCGGAGCGGGCGAAGCTTGCGGTGAGGTCCAGTGAGGCGCTCCTTCTACAAATGTAGCCATACTTTGTCGCCCACCTGGAAGTGGTGTGGCACCCGGTGTTGATCATGGCGCTGCTTGTACTTCGCATTGGCTCTGTCCAATATATCATGAACCTGTTGGCGGATGTGTTGAATGCGCTCGATGAAACTACTTGCTTTGTCAACTTCAGACTGGACGTGCACTGAATCGGCCTGAGCAGCTGCAAATGGCATGGCTACGTCAATGGGACATAGTGGCTGGAATCCCAAGCCCACCTGAAAGGGGCTATGGCCAATTGAACCGTGGAGAGCCGGGTTATAACTATGTTGTACATAGGGGAGGCTCTTGTCCCATGTGCGTGGATGCTTTGAATTGTACATGCGCAGAATGTGTACAATCATTCCGTTGACGACCTCTGTCTGGCCATCTGTTTGGGGATGGAAAGCTGTGGACTTGGTGAGCTTGGTATCCAACATCGACCAGAGGCTGGACCAAAATGTGCTGAGGAACCTGCTATCCCGATCTGATATGATAGACTGTGGGATCCGAAAGTGCACCCACACTCGTTCAAAGAAGAGTTTAGCAGTGGCTTCTGCTGTGATATTCTTCTTGCAGGCCGCCATAATGGCCATCTTCGAGAATCTGTCGACGACCACGAAAACACAGTCATTTCCCTGCTTAGTAGAAGGCAAGCCCGACATGCAATCCATGGAGATGGATTCCCAAGGTCGACTAGGGGTAGGTAGAGGAGTATATAGGCCTTGCTTCTTGATGGTCGGTTTGGCAATGGCACAAGCAATGCAGGATCTGATGTGCTTCTCGACATCCTTTCGAAGGTTCGGCCAATAGAAATACTTCTGTAGTATTGCTACTGTTTTCTCGACCCCGAAATGCCCAGCGACTCGACCGTAGTGTGCTTCCCATATCATCTTGGCACGCTCGCTTGAAGGAACACAAAGGTGTCCCAGGTGACATAAAAGTGCATCTTGGAGGTGAAAATTTGGAACTTGCGTACCCCCCAAGAGTGCCTTGTAAGTGTGGCCAAATTCTAGGTCTCTCTCATAGAGAAGCGTCCAATCATAAGTCTCATGCCCACAAGAGTTGAGCACGGTGGTGAGCGCCACGATTGGTGGTCGACTGAGACAGTCTGCAACATTATTGGTGCTACCTTTCTTGTACTTGATATTCAAATGAAACTGTTGCAGATATGTGGACCACTTCTGATGGCGATCATTCTGCAACTTCCCTTGTGTCTGTATGAACTGCAGGGGCCGGTGGTCTGTGTGGATGATTGTTTCCTTTCCCAAAATGTAATGCTTCCATTGTCGACAGGCTTGCACAATGGAATACATTTCTTTGTCATAGGTGGGATACTTGCGAACTGTCTCAGACAATGTCTCACTGTGATATGCCACTGGATGTCCCCGTTGAGTAAGAACTGCCCCAATAGCATAGTCAGAGGCATCTGTCTCGATCTCAAATGGCTGCTGCAAGTCTGGTAAGGTGAGCACTGGGGCAGAACAGAGGCGATTTTTCAATTCTTTGAATGCCTTCTGTTGAGGTTTCGACCAAAAGAATTTTTCTCTCGCTCCTCCTTTGGTGACTTGACTCAAGGGCCAAGTGATATGAGAGAATCCCAACACGAATCTACGGTAGAAATTAGCAAGACCCAGAAAGCTGCGAAGCTCTGTTATAGTAGTCGGGGCTGGCCAATCCCGAATGACTTGGATCTTGGCTGGATCCACATGCACCCCCCCTTCATCAATAATGTATCCCAGATATTGAACCTGGGTCATGCCAAACGTGCACTTCTCCAAATTGGCACACAACTTGTGTTGCCGCAGTGTTTGGAGGACTGGTCGGATGTGATGAAGGTGCTCTTCCCAAGTCTTGCTGAAGATCAGAATGTCATCCAAGTACACCACTACGAATGAGTTGGTGAATGGCCGCAAGATTTCGTCCATCATCCTCATGAAGGTTGCGGGAGCATTCGTCAACCCGAAAGGCATGACCAGCCATTCAAAAAGGCCTTCCTTAGCTTTGAAGGCAGTCTTCCACACATCAGAGGGTTCAATTGGTACCTGGTGATACCCAGACTTCAGGTCGATCTTACTGAAATATTTTGCACCTTGGAGTTGGTCCAGAAGGTCATAAATCCGTGGGATTGGGTACCTATTCCGGACAGTGATCTTGTTCAGCGCCCGATAGTCAATACAGAGTCTCCACGTCCCATCCTTCTTCTGTACCAACATGATTGGGCTCCCACAGGGTGATGAACTTGGTCTGATGTGACCTTTCTGCAACAGCTCCTGAATCTGCCTCTTGATTTCATCATTCTCCAGAACAGAGCGCCGATAGATCGGTCCATTAGGTAGCGGTGCACCGGGGGTCAGATCAATCAGGTGCTTGACCTGACAGTGCAGAGGAACCCCTGTGGGTGAGGTGAATATGTCCCCGTACTCCTCCACAACCTTATCCATTTGTTGTTGTTGTGCGGAGGAGCCCTGTCTGGAGGTCGTGGCCACAGTCTTCTTCTTGCCCTGGGGGCGGATCATCAGGAAAACGAATTTCCTGGTTTGGGAAATGAGCTTACTACATTGTTTTGCAGTAACCAAAGAGATAGCCGTAGGAGGTGGTACCTCTGGTATCCTGTACAACTTATTTCCCAAAGTAACAATAACAGCCCGAGGTCGAGATTCATACACAACATGACGCTACCACAAGTATGGTTGTCCTAATAATACATCAGAAACATCAATAGGAGCAACATCACATAATACCTCATCCGTGAAGGGCTTGATGCTATAGGGAAGGCGTCATTGCAGGCTGATGCGGAGATCTCGTCCTTGGTGAAGCCACCCGATGGTGTATGGATGTGGGTGAGTTGTGGTCGGCAAGCCCAACCGCTTCACGACGTCTGCTGAAATGAGGTTCTTTTGGCTCCCATTGTTGACAATGAACTATACAGGGGAGCCCTTTACCCACATCTGGGAGTGGAAGAGACGTTCTTCCTCCTTTGGATCTTCCGGTTCCTCCTTCTGGATCTTTGTAGTGGCAACAATGGCATTGGGCTCCGCATTAATAATATGTTTCCCTTTTTCAGAACCCTTTTCAGGTTCTGATTCGGAGCTGGAGCATGCATCTGACTCAGAAGCCCTCATATCGGCCACTAGCGATTGCTTGGCCCGACACTCACTTGTGTTGTGAGTGGAGCTCTTATGGAACTCACACCACTTTCCTGTGTCCTTCTTTGGCTTTGCGGTGTCGTTCTTTTCTTGTGGCTTTGACGGGTTGTCTTTAGCCGCCATGCCTTGGTTCTGTCCTTTGTTCTGCGGTTTGGAAGCACCTTTTCCTTGCTTTTGATTCGCAGATCCAAAGTCTCGCTTCTTCTATTTGAATTTCTGCTCAATCTTGGCAGCATACCGGTATACCGTACCAAGCGAGGAGATGTAGAGGAACTCCATTTCCTCCTGAATGTATCTGTGCACATAGCTGCGATACTTTAGCACCAAATGTTTCTCTGAATCTTTGATACCTAGCGTTGTGCGTAGGGTATGGAACAAATTCGTCAGCTCATGCACATCTTGATCCCTTTGTTGTCGCAGCGTGGTCCATTGTATGTACTTGTCCTCATAGCTCCCCACAGGATAGTACTGTTCCTTGACGGCGTCTCGGAAAGAATTCCAAGTTGGTACGGTCGAGAACAGAGAGGGTTCTGTCTGGTCCTTGTTCTCACAGTAGGTTTCCCACTAGTCCTTAACATGGGGGGTAGCTTTGAGGAGTGCAAAAATAATCTTCTCCCGGTCTGAAAAGTCATGAACCGAGAAATATCCTTCTAACAGATTCAACCATCTATCTACGGCATCTGCGTCTATTTGACCCTCAAATATGGGAATGTCAAAATTTACTCGTACCTTAAAAGGAGTCGCGCCTCCAGAGTGGCTGCTGGATGCAGATGCGCCGCCGGTGGGTAGCCGTTGAAGGATCTGAGCAAAGTTATCCATCATCACGTTCCTTTGTCTTTCGAGGGCCTCCTCGAGCAATATTTTGATAGGATATCCTTCTCCCTCATCTTTCTTTTCGTCCCCCATGGGCGTCCGTCGAGGTTTGCGAGGCTGATCTTGCAAAGGTTCCACCAGATCAAGCCCTAGCTCCTTATACCCTGACCTCGTTGGGGACATGCAAAGAAGGATCGAGAAAAAAGTAGACTGCTTTGTATTTATGGTTATATGTTTATTCTGTTGCATTCCTGCATAAATCTGGATCAGTGGATTCAAAGATGCAGCAGAAATAACACTTCATTTCATTAATATCAAAGAACTGAAATTTGCTTACAAACAGAATGGAAATAAAACTAGCTAGGGCGCTGGTAGCTATCTCTGAGAAGGGATGTGGTGGCTACAAGCCTTTCAACTAAGTTACATTGAGGCTCGAGGGCCTATTTATTATTGAGAAACAATGGGGAACCCTAAACATCCGAAAACCTAACCCTAGGAGATGAAGTGCCAAAACTATGGGCCCTGTTTGGGTAAATTGGTGTTTCAACTTCCCAGGGACGTAACTTTGGCATACTATCTCCGTTTGACACACATGATACATCATTAGAAATCTCTGTCCGAGGACTACAACTTTCGCCATGAATATCATTTCAAAATGGAATGATATTCGCTGGATGCGCGATGCCCAAAAAACTTCGTTTAGGGCCTCAAAACGGCTCCGGAAGTTCAGGACCCGAAAAACTGCTAAAAATAGTAAGTTATGCCGAAACTGAAAAAATGAAAGAGACAATGGTGGGGGCCCAAGTGGAATAGGTGGGTGGCCACCAATATCCACCTGGATCAACGACGTACACGTTCTCAATTCAACAGAGCCTCTTCCTTATTAGCTCAAGTTCTAGAAAATCATGATCCATATACCTTTGAAGAAGCTTCAGGTCATCTAGATTGGGATGCAGCTATGTATGAATAATATCATTCCTTCTTGGAAAATGATACTTGGTATCTTGTTCCTCTTCCAAAGGGAAGAAAACTTTTTAGGTGCAAATGGGTTTACAGAACAAAGTTTGGACCAGATGGAAAAGTGGATAAACATAAATCTTGTCTTGTTTCTAAAGGATTTTCACAAGTTGAAAGAATTGACTATACTGAAACCTTCTCCCATGTTGCCCAAATGAAATATATATGCCTTTTTCTTTTCTTTGTTGCCTCCTTTAAATGGGAATTCCATCAGATGGATGTTAAATCTGCCTTACTACATGGGGACTTGCATGAAGAAATATACATGGAACAACCCCCTGGCTTTATCCAAAACAACTCTAGCCTTGTTTGTCGCCTTAGGAAGTCTCTCTATGGTATCAAACAAGCTCCTTTATTTTAATATGCGGAACTGGATAGCTTTCTCTTAGATAATGAATTTTCTAGATGTCATTCCGATAACATTGTCTACACCAAGAAAGTGGGCAAGTCCTTAATCATCCTTGTTCTATATCTTGATGATCTTATACTTACTAGTAGTTATCCCAACCATATAAACCACGTGAAATCTAGCCTCAAAAATAAGTTTGAAATGACAGACATGGGACACCTGCATTATTTCCTTGGTCTTCAAGTCTTGCAATCCTAAGAAGGTATTACCCTTTCTCAGTCCAAGTATTCCCGTGATCTTCTACGCCACTTTCACATGGAAGACTGTAAGCTAGCCCCTTCTCCCTTTCATTCTGGAGTCAAGATTACAGTCACTTGTACTTCCCCTGAAGTTGATGCTACCTTATACCATCAATTTATTGGTAAATATCTGTATCTAACCCATACCCATCCTGACCTTTCCTTTGTCGTTGGTCTTGTTTCTTAGTTTATGCACAAACCTCATGAAAGTCACTAGAAAGAAGCTAAAATAATAATTTCATATATTTGAGGTACAATTTAGTTCGGTATTCATTACAGTGCAGGAGCATATCCATTGTTGATTGGTTTCACTGATTCTAATTGGGCTGGTGACCCTGATGATTGAAATTATACTGCAGGTTATGTATTCACTCTTGGTTTAGGACCCATTACATGGTATTTTAAGAAAAAAAGTTCCATCTCTCTTTCTTTGGCAGAAGCAGAGTATCGTGGTGTTGTTGAAGCCAGTAAGGAAGCCTTGTGGCTTCGTCAGATCCTTTCTGAATTTGGTCTTCATCAACAACATACAACTACACTTTGATGTGATAATCAGAGTGCCATTCATCTACAAAAAGATCCAGTTCAACATCAGTGCATGAAACACATTGAGATACACATACACTTCATAAGAAATCTCATTCATGATCGTGTTCTTGAAGTGCAGTATTGTTAAACCAATGATCAAGTTGATGATATCTTTACAAACACTCTCACAAAATTGAACTTTACCAAACTTCGATCTATGCTTGGAGTTCAGGAAATTTATCACTAAGGGGGGATAAATTCTAATGCCTCCTTTTGACACATAGGAAATAGTTAATTATAACTTGGTCTAGCATAGAGTTAGATAAACTGTGTTTATTTACTATGTACTTTTGTAAATTATAATCCGATGGTCATGATATGTAGGGATCCGACGGTTCATTCTCTCCTTGGTATTATCGACACTTGATTTGTGGCTTCGCACCCAATTGGTCCATAATCTATATTTAAAGAGCATGGAGGGTCATTTTTCCAGTGACCATATATGAGAGAAGCTTATGTAATTTTTCTTTATTTATATTAATAAATTGCCTAAAGTGGCTGCATTGGCTCAAGTCGTGGATTGTTTCCCTCTTTCTAGGGTTTTAACAATGTCAAATACTGGTGTATTGATCTGTGATATGTTTTTGAGCCACTACTTTTGGTGTTTGATCTAAGGAACATAACCTGTAAACTCCTACATCTTTGGTGTTTGGTGGTTGGCAGGGAGAATTTTAGGGGCGAATTTTAGCCCAAGGGCGAATTTTAAAGGGTTTTAGATTTTGGAAGGGAGAATTTTTGATATAAAACCCCTTTTTTATAGTTTTGTATTTTTATCCCTATAATTATTTTAAAAATAAATAATTATTAGGTTTTAGCCCAAAAATCATAAAGGTGCATAAACATTAAACCTTGGATTCACCTCCCGATTTTCTAGTTTTAGTGTATTTGAATTACATTCACTGCGATTTACTGGGATGGAGGGGGATTGGAGTGAAATTCACCCCAATTTTTACTGGGTTGGGGCTTGGAAGTTGTAGGTGATTGGAATTCGCCACGATTTACTAGGTCAGAGAGGGATTGCAATGAAATTTTCCCCCATTTTTACTGGGTTGGGGCTTGGAAGTTGGAGGTGATTGAAATTTGGGCTAGAAATTTCAATCTTTTGGGGTTTGCATCATGAATTATGTCAGGATTATGTGCAGGGAGGCTGATGATGAGGGCAACAAGGCTCAGTATTCTGAAGTTTGGACAACGGTGTTGCAATTGCGACCAGTAATTATTATTTTTGTATAAATTCACTAGTCTGACTGCTTCAAAGTGTGCTATTCTAATAATTCTGGTGAATGTTGGTGCTCTGTGAGTGATTTATTTGAAGTGTGAAAGTCTAACAGTGCTGGTGAATGCAGGTTCTTTGTGGGTGATTGCTTCAAAGTGTGCGAGTATAACATTGTTGCTGAATGTGGGTGCTTTGTGGGTGATTTGCAAGAGGTAAGCCATGGGCTGTGGTTTTTTATTTGTGGCATTTTTATTATTTTTCTTGGGTTTGGGTATACATGTGGTTTCCGATTAGAAATTATTTCCTGTAGAAATATGGAAGGAGAACCTACCGCCTTGTTGAACTATCTCTTGAAAGGGATAACCTTCATCATCCAGTACCCTCCCCAAAACCCAATAACAATCTGTTTTTCGCTGGTGATGGTAAATTATCTTAGTGGATTCTATGATGAAATGAATTCAATTTCCAGAGATATGCTATTTTTTACATAGAACAATGCATTCGACTACCATAGACCTGTAATTGAGGGCCCTTCATGGTCTGGATTTCTTGTGATGTGCTCAAATCCCATAAAAAGACATGAGTATCCATTCCTCCTGACACGATTCCTCCTTCAGGAAACCATTCATTAGCAAGTATCCAGGCCAAAGGTCCCACAAAGCTGTTTTGCCCCACCATTATTTTTTACAATGTGTATCTGCTCTTTTTTGTTTCATCAACACACCAAAAACATATAGTCTTGTCTCTTGAATCTGTGGCAATGCTACTATCCCCACAAATTCATATTCCACAAATGTCTTCTTTGTGACCTCAAAGCTCGCATCGTAGAGGCTATGGCTCAAAATCCTACCCCATTTCTCTGATTCGCTCTGCAAAATGCCGAGCCGAGCAAGTGGTTAAACATGAAGAGAATATAAAATGATTATAGAGTGAAGAATGTGTTTTTTGTATTTGTCTTATTTGTGATGTAAAAATATCTCTGGCTCTTGGCTAAAGGGAGGAGAGGATAGTGACAGTGCAGGTGAGCTCAAAAGTGAGAAAGATATGACCACATTGATCACTAAAACTATGTTATATGCTGAGAATGGAAGGCATGATAAGGATTGGGCGTAGAGATGGATCAGAGTCAATGATGGGAGAAAGACTAAGCACTGTTACTGCACCATGCGTTTTGATTATAATCATTCCTTTATAACAACACAATTTAGCTCAAAAATTGTTGAATTTCCACTAGGAATGTGATCTACGCCTTATGCTACTGTAGTTTTATTTGACAGTGATGGATAGGAGGCCTCATTGTGCCTTAAGACTATGAAGTGCACTGAGATAGAGGGGGAGGCCAGAGGCTGGTGTAGTTTTCTTCAATAATGGCCCATTGTCTACTAGAGATGTGCTTTGTGCCCTATGTTAGTGTAGTTTTCTTCTAGAGGGGCTGTCTATGAGAGGATATTGTGCAATTCACTGAAGTAGGCATCAAATGGTAAGTCACTTTTCCTAGGAGGGTTCTCACTGCATTGTGAGGGGTGGAGGGATTTCACATTGTACATTTTTATTTTGATAGGGGATAGAAGAAGTTCTTTATATCAGCTAGCAATGCTCTATATGCTATGCAAGGTATAGGTGATAGAAACTTAGTGCAATGAGTTACTACAAGAAAGAATGGTTAGGTGATTATGCCTTGAAGATTCTCAACTTGCAATCAAAGGAGGTGACCTTAAGAGAGGCTTAGTGAAAAATTATGGGAAGAAGAGATCTGTCAATGAGGCTCATGAATAATATATGGTCATCACATGGGCCCATGTATTCACAACTTGCATTGGGCAAGAGGATAAAGAAGAGCTCCAAGATGGCTAAGTGTGGGATCAGTTGAGTAAGAGAGGGAAAAGCATCTGAATGAGACACAAACATGGATCACAAAAATGAAATACATCAATAAAATCTAGGGGAATGTACAAGATTCATGCACAACAATCACATATTTAAACGACGTTAAAGAAACACTTATTTCTAAGTGCAACAGTTGAAACGATATATTGGTATATTTATAATACAAGTTGCAATTGAAGTGTTGACTGTGACTCCGAAAGTGCACTAAGTTTAAGGGATGTATCTAGCACATATTTTGATGATATTTAGGACCATATAATGTAGAAGAGTGTACTAGAAGTTCATGTAGTGATGTGCAAAGGTGTGACACATACAAGCATGAAAATGATTAGAAGCGATACCCGCGACAATAAGAAAATATGAAAACGACACTTGCAAAAGCTAAAGAAATTGAAAGCGACACACCGCAACGTTGTGATGAGGTTACCCTAATGTTGTTTGGCAGTGGCAGATTTTCTTCAGTGAGCCTCAACAAAAATGACTTCTTCTTCCTTAATCTTTTTATTCCCAGTTTTTCCCTAAATTTGTCAGAGTTTCGGGCCAATCACGGTTGTTAGTTTTTGTTTATCATTCTCTACTCTGATTTGGAATGAGGATCATTCAATTGAATAAATATTGTAACTTGGCTATAGAATATCTTCTTCTTCCACTGAGTGTTTCTTACTTTTTCTACTTCTGGATTTATATTTTTTCTTTAACTTGAAAACTTTTGTTTAATATTTTTATTCCCAGTGTTTCCCTAAATTTCTCAGAGTTTTAGGCGAATCGCAATTGCTAGTTTTTGTTTATCATTCTCTCAATTTTATTTATGTCATAATTTATTTGATACAAAACTTGTCTTTGAATTTTTAGATGTCATGATCCAATGTATTTATTTTATTAGATTTGTATCCTGGATCAGATTTGAGTGTAGAATTACTTTGAGATGGTTATTCTTCTAGTATGCCTGTTAGTTGTTGGTATCATTAAAAATCAATTCAGTGACTGTCAACCATCACGAAGGTTCAAACACAGTGTTGGAAAATGTTGTTTGGTGTATGGTGTGGGTTTGGTGAACCAGGTTGGGTATTGTAGTATGGTTTGAGTTGATTAGCTTGATGGACCTCTTCTGTAGAACTATAATAAGTTTTTCCTCGAGCACAGGATTTCCGTGTGTCCTTTCTTCCAAGATTTTATGTTAACCTGTGGGTTGGTGTACATGTTTAGATATTAATTTTTCTACCTTTTTTCTATGCTTATGCTATAGTTCGTTGGCCTGGTTTCATCTTGTTTTTCGGGATTTTCTTCATCTTAGTGTTGTTATTTTGTTATCTTTCTATATTGTTCTTCAGTGTAGTCCCTTGTATACTCTCAGTATTGATGATTACTCTACTTTTTTTTTGTGGATTTCTTCTTATCCAAAGGAGATTCAATCATATTCTTCTCCCACAATATTGAAATCTCTTATAAATATTGACAAACGATCATGCCATCCTCCATTTAGTATAGAATATGCAATGTTGATAAATAAATGTGATACTATTAATATTATTTAAATATTCATACAAAGCAACTTGAATTGGAACTTTATGTTTGGGTATCGCTACTAGCCCTTTACTCTACCAACCCTGTACTCTATCAGCAATTTACTCTATCAGTTAGCTATTTGACCACTTTTAGATTCTGCAATTTAGAAGCAGACATTGATGCATAAGCAAACATAAGATTTGTATTGGAAGGGGGTTCACATTGGATTCTATATTGAGTCGACCTTTACCCCCATCATCTGGCAAAAAATCACAATGAAGAGAAATACTGATTATCTAGAGTGTCGAAATCTAATAAAAACACAGATAGTCTAAATTTATTTTATGTGAAGATCCAAGATACATCGGCTTGATTTTCAGGTGGCATCATCTACCATTTTCCAGTGAAACAAGGATAATATTGTGAAATTATACTAGATAACTAAAGCTAAAGTCATGCCAAAATGGGGTAATCTAATCCCCACTTTCACAGAGAATGGAAGCTAATATGGGTCACCATAGCTCCATATATTCAACAAGGCATTCATGGCCAGCCAATCTTCATAAGATCAATATCTTTATGGGCTTATAAATGTTTTCTTGACTGCTAGAAACGTATTTTTCTCTTGAACGTACAGACGAGTCACACGATCATATAGAGATATTGATGGGTTATAGGACCCATACGGTTGACTAGCATTGCCAATGAGATCATGAAACTTTTGCACAAAAGGTATGTCAAACTAATATTCATCATACTTCACTGGTATCTCCATCCATTATACTATTATATATGCCTCTATTATATCTGCCTCTTATTCATCATAATGAGATGCGAGATGATCTAACAATGCTCAAAACATCATATTTTCAACATATATGCCCTATTAGTGAGGAATAAGCTCAATTCCCAAATTTCTGTAGAGAACAATGGATGTTGCACTACTAATTTTAAATGAAGATATTCTATATGCCCTATTAGTGAGGAATAAGCAGAATCCCCAAATTTCTGTAGAGAATAATGGATGTTGCACTACTGATTTTAAATGAGGATATTCTAAAAGTTCAATTGATAAATTTCTCTCTAAACATTACATAGAAGGGTGTGAAGGTGGGATCATGGAAAAGATAGGTCCAAAAATTACATCCTTAACTATAGATGTAAGATTAAACATATTAATGACCTAACCTCTAAACATGGAATAAATTAATTTCATATCTCATTTGAAGTATTTTTTGTTGTTGTTGAAAATTTGTGCTATATTAACTCATTAATATAATAATCACACAAAGTACAATGGTGGAATAAGATCATATGTTATCCCCCACATCCTACTGTCTACATATTCTAGAAAGGCAACATCCCAGCCTTAGCACTGAACTCTAATGTTCAATATCTGGTCAATATCCTGGATAAAGGCTTGGTGGATTCTTATTTTATCATCCTCACAATCCATGTACTTTCTAAATCTATTCCTTGAGTATATCAGTCATCCAATGTCCTCCCTTATCACTATTGAGGGTGAAAGTATCCCAACTTTTAAGCAAGCAATTGAAGCCTTTCTTTCCTCCTTTCTTTGCCCCACATAAATTAAGGGAGGACATATTCCATCTTGTTGCAAACCATGGTATCTAAGATAGTAATCCTATTGAGTAGATCCTTGTACATCCAATTTTGAAGCTTCTACTTTGATTATTCATACAAGCTTTGAAGTTATCGAAATTGTCCTTTGAGTAGATATATCACTTAAACAAGTCCACCCTTATATCTCCCAGGAGTGAAAATATCATGTATTAAGTGTTGATTGCAACATTTAATTGAAATGTCTATACATTGCAAAATCTATTGGTTACTGACTTCCAAGTAAAATTCCAAAGTATTTAAGTCATCAACAAAGCAGAAATTAAGTAATTGTTTGTCTAGGAATATATATACCTTTGCTTTTCCATGTAGCTATGCAATGTCTAAATATTTTCCTTGTCTGTAAGAAGTAGAACAAACAAAAATGTGTTAAGTGGGCTTTCCTATCTAATATGAACTTAGTAACAACAATGTGAAATACAAAATTACAAGCAAGCAATCAAAGGAGCAATTATGCAAGTAGAAGAGGGTATTGTCAAATGTGTAGAAGTTTGCCAGATAAGATAAGTTTATTAATGTGCAACAAATGACAACAAATATGTCCATGGAATTGTTAAGTACATTAGTGTTGATACAATGTTGGAGAATAATGGCCACTTCGATAGAAGTAGAAGCATATCTAATCCAATGAATCTAAGATACAAAACTAGATTGTAGATCCAAGAACATCATTGGCTGCAAGAACATATAGAAATGCAGAAAATGGGCATTATTCTTGATATGGACAAGATATTAACAATGCCAAATTCTCCATACAATTAAGTGAAATTCCCTTCAGGATAGTTATCCTATTTCCTAGTGGTAGATTCCTATACATCCAATTATGACGTTTACTATGAAATATATTCAACATCCACCGTTATTGTTTAAGTTAAAGATATGAATACTAAGGGGAATGCCCAAAATCCAAAATTCAAATACTTTATAGTTTTTGTTGGTATACCTTTCTAGCTATTCCAATTAATCCTGGTGAGTGATGGGGATTACACACACACACACACACACACACACACATATTTTCCTCACGACTGTTGGTATACTTGCGGTATACTTGTGGTACAAAGAGATGTCAATAAAAATAGATCATGATTATTGGAAACTTGAAGAATGGTGTTGTTGAGGCCTCAAAATTCGCTGCAACAACATGGAGGATGATCATGCAGTCCGGACTTTAAAGCAGTTCCTTTTCCATTTGGAATGGTGGCTCCGACTGGTTTAACTAGGTCCAGTTACCTTCTCTCAATATCTATTGGCTTAAAATATGAATTTTATCTACCAATGATAAAGAGACTTCAGATCATTTCTCTTGCCGATCAGACAAGAAAATGATCCTTAAGATAATTTGGGCTTAGCCAAGTCACAATTAAAGTTTTTCCTCTTTTGGAAGATGACTTTTTAAGGATGTAGAATTTAATCTATATGTAAAATTATTCTAAGATGCAAGCAAAAGGAACTATTTTAATCCTATCTCAATTAGTTAGATATAGATCTATCCCAACTGAGAGCAAGATGTTTTAAATAATTTATATTTAAATATGTTTGTTTTAAATAAATATCAAGCTAACAAAGTACTTCAATTAACTGACATTGTGAATACCAAACACATCCTATCTAGAGACCTCTTAACTGAAATAATCAATCAACAACACTCAGGAAGTAGTTCTCAAAATGATATTGATCATTTAATCAATAGCTTGAATAATTAAGAAATAATATGCTGAAATAGTTCACAACATATCACTATTCAATAAATTTGTTTTATAAGGCAAATTTCTGAGTAAATAGTTATTCATAAATTAGAATTCAACCCATAAGAGTAGAGATAAATAATAACATAAAATGAGGCAAATTACTCATACGGACAAAAATTCACAAATATGGAATTAAATTGACACATTCATGTTATCATAAAATGAAAACAACATTTAAAATAATAGTATTATAAATAACAATTGATTAATTCCATTTCTCCAGCTCCGGTCTCTAACAATTTTTAAAATGCCTGAACTTCTTTCAAAATAAGAGCTACAATAGTGCAAGACTCTGTTCATTATACATAACTAAGAATGTAAAAGAAAAATCTCAATAATATCCAGAGTTGATATTCCTCTCCTCCCACCTATAATTCTAAATTCCTATTCCATAAGTGCTTTTAGAATTCCAGAAATGCAGAGGAGAGAAGCCCTTATTATATTTTGCAATCTGTTATTTATAATATTTACAAAAGGATTTCTTCATAAGAAATTTTGTTGAAGAAGAAATCTGCTCAATCAAATTTTATTTGGTCAAAATTCAATTCTTCAATTGTTGGATAATTCTCATTGATTGAGATCTATTTCTCCTCATTTTTTCAAGTGTTTTCCTACAAAAATTAAAATGCAAAAAACAAAATAAAAAATGCCAAATCTGGAATTAAAATAAATCCAATCAAAACCTAATTAAATAAATAATTTAAAATGAAATGTAAGCTTTATATTGATTCCTATGATGATCTAATTGGTCAAGGATATCATTGATGAATGGATTTTCTCTTAGAAGAAGTTGTGGGCAAATTAAAATGCAGAAAATAAAACTCATAAAATTAATTTTGTTTAAAAATTCGGAGCTCGATCTTCTGCTGAATTTTAGAATCAATAAATGATTAAATATAGAAATGAAACAACTTCATAAATGTTCTCTATGACTTTATCTTTCTAATGAGCTGTCATGGGCCTCATTTGGCCAAGTGAAACTCCATTTATTAACTTCTAAAGTTGGTCTATTAAAATTGTCAAAATTCAGGAATTTCTGTTGCTTGGGCTAAGAATCAAAATTTTAATTAATTTCTAATCCTAAATTAGATTACAATTTTCTAATTAATTAATACTAATTAATTGTAATTATATTATTAATCTTAATTAAGAACAAATTAATCGGAAACATAATTAAACTAATAAAAAAGATGATTTATTGATTAATTAAAATATTAAAATATTATAATTAAAATATAATATTAATTATAATATTATATAATATAATATATTTTAATTAATTCAAAATATGATAAAATACACATCACATGAGGGAGAGGAGGAGGAGTGGAGAGTATGGAGTGATAACGGGGAGGAAGGAATGGAGAGATAAGGAGTGGAGGTTGAGTGAGATGTAAGAGATGAGGTGGAGGGATAAGGGAAATGACGTGAGGGTGAGGTAAGGTGAGTGAGTCGGGAATTATAAGGTGGAGAGAACTTATGTTAAATAAATTTAACCTTTCGCATGAAAAAACCAAATCGCAAATGCAATCGGAGTTTTGGCGCTTTTAAAATATATGCACAAAAATAAAAGTTTGATATTGCGATATGCGATTTGCGATGTATCACAATCACATATATTATTTCACATCGCATATTTTTTTTCACATTTTTTTGTAAATAGGAATTTTTCGGAAGAGTGAGTGTGGTGAGAAGTGGGGCCCACGTGGGGTTAACCATCCTACAAACTGGACTTCAGTTTTTTTGAAATTTTGGGGTTTTGGGTTTGGCAATTTGTTTTAAAATAACAAGTTGGAGTAAATTACCAAGATCCCGAAACACGTTTTAGTTCATTATGAAATTTAGTTGGGTCATTTTGTAGGACTATTAGTGAAAAATGAAAGAAATAGTAAAAATGAACTAAAAGTTAATATTTACAATGAATCACTAGTTTAACTACAAGAATTAAAATATTGGTACACTTTATACATTTTTTAACCCAAGAGAGAAAATGATCAAAACTTCAAAAGGGTGCCATTTACAAATCGGTTGACTAGAAGCGAAACAAGTATCGTTGGAAAACTTCTGAAAAAACAGATTCAATGAAACAATCCAAATAGAAATCCGAAAAAAAATGAAAAATGAAAAAATTGCAAAATAATTAACTTAATCAAAATACTAAAAGGTGTTTAGCCAAAAAATTATAGAAAGGGTCCCCATTATTTGAAATACATAAGTCAAAAATAGGGGGGTTGTGTTTTACCACAACAATGGCGACATACAGGAGAAGAACCAGCTATATTTGATTAAAGATAATGAACTTAAAGTTATACAAAGGCTAAAAATAATGGAAATCACAAAATTGTCTAACAGTAAAAAATTTCCATAGGTCCCACATAAATAGATGAGGAAATATGAGTTTGTAAAGATAATTACTTAAAACAGACTCTAGTAAAAGTGATGAATCCAAACTTGGGAAAATTTGTTTTTTAAACTTTCCTTATGTGAAAAATAGAAGAAGGTAGAGATAAGAGTTTTTGATAAGGCATATATCCGTTTTTTGGTTGTCTCTCACTTCACTTCGCTGCCAGCAAGCCTAAATAGTAGCCCGGTGAAATTGTCTTTTATGCCATACAAGTCGAGTCCCGCTGCCAGCGAGCATCCATAGCCCCGACGGGTTTACTTGTATTTCCCATGTTTCCTCTTTTTCACTCTTTTGATAAACGCATTTGGAAGATTTTAGTTTTTGATGTATTTGAGTGAATGAGGTGAGATGGAAAATAGATATTTATGTTTAATCGACATAATATTTTCATAATGTTTACTCCAAATTCTTTCCCTAGAACTATCAACCAGAGGAATTTTGTGTGGAGGGTTGGGTGGGATTCATTGTATTAAACTCAAATCAGTTCTTTCCTTGAAAAATTAAACTCAATCACTTTGAAATGATGTGTGTTCTGTTAGGAATCTGTAATTTATTAGCAAGATTGGCAGAGTCCAATTATAGAAACAACATCGTTTCAACCAACTTTGAGATTCTAGGATCTAGCCCTCCTGAATCTGGAGAGGGATCTCTCCAATATGTACAAAGATGGATTTGTCTTTGAAGTTCAGGGTTATGATATTAGGCTAGTTATTAAGGCCAAGGGTTTTGTTTGTTTTTGGATGGTTGAGCATGATTTCTGTTTAAGGTAGAATGTCCTGAAGGGAAAAAGTTCCAAAGGTGAGAAGTTGCAGGAAATCAGAGTAAGCTTCAGTCAAAAAGATAGACAATTGCAGGTTTTAGTCCATTGGGCTATGGAGTCATAATAGGGTTTAATTGGAACAACAAGAGGCAAGAGTGGTCCATGGGGCAAGTCATATATGTCTAAGGATCTCTTTGAAGATTGATTTATGGAATGGAATTATACAATAAGAAGGAGAAATAAACAGATGCAGAAACAAGAGCAGCCCAGGATCTGGTAAGTACTTTGAAACTAGCCAGCCTTTGACATGGACTCAAGAAAAACATAAAAGTAAACTAGGATCTGGTAAGTACTTTGAAACTAGCCAGCCTTCGATACAATTTCAATAGAAAACATCTAAAACAGAGGGAAACTTGAAGGCAACTTTTGGAGGAGAAACTAGCGGGCCGGGCTCACCACAAATCCTCTCCTAGCTCTTCTTCTACTTGGTTACTTTCAAGACAAATACAACGATAACAACAGAATGGCCTAAGATCTGGTAAGTACTTTGAAACTAGCCAGCTTTTAACACATTCCAAGGGAAACAATCAGGCAGTCTGTGGGATCAAACTGGGACCAAGGCTCACCATATCTTCTTCAGTTCATCTTCACTAAACATATACCAAAAATAACATCTAAGAATAACATTCAGCTAAGACAATAAGACGAGGGAACGCTAGCATTCCTATGCTTAAATTGAATTAAATCATTCCTTAATAACACAGATGGAAGAAAACATTCAGATAAAGATTTTCATTCAGAGAAGG
The DNA here is from genome assembly GCA_034641835.2 of Pinus albicaulis. Lineage (NCBI taxonomy): Eukaryota > Viridiplantae > Streptophyta > Pinopsida > Pinales > Pinaceae > Pinus > Pinus albicaulis. The sequence continues at coordinate 1,427,209,694 of CM076582.1, forward strand.
TTACCGATATACGGTAGGTCCTAACTCTATGCATGTTGTTCTTTATAAGAGAATATGCAACACAGATGGAAACAGAAACAAAAATAACAAGTTACAATTAGAGAAACATCACCATCAACATAGACCAGGATCCCATAAATCAGCTTGTATTGATGCTTCAAACTAGTTACAGCTTTAAGTCCAGTGCTTTAGGTTAGCAACCATCTACACATCTCAGCCTAACCTATCTATCACCAGCAGAGCTCCAAGAGCCAGTGAATACTATGTACAATCAGAATTTTTTTGCTCAAATGTATATCAAAGTTCTACAACCAACCCCTCACTCATCTTATGAAGAAGTATATATAGAAGACTGAGGAGGTGAGATCTGATAAAAGATCTCAATTACAATTAATACACAGTTAATGTCTTCTTGGCCCTTGGGGGCTCAATGAATAAATTGTACAGGTGTCTCACTATATTAATTGATTTACACTTATGAGTTAAGCTCGGTGGGAGCTTAGTTGACCTTTGAGGATCTGTGTGACGCTAGAGTTACTATGCAGATATCCTTTGCATTAAGTTTCATTGCAGAAGTAACTTCTTGGCTGCGCTAAGGTAAAATCTGATCTTCTTCAATAACTTCGGCCCCTGATTGAGTACTTTGAGGAACAGGTGGCGCTATGGTAGCTGGGAGGAATCGATTTGCCTCAGATTGTGGCAGTGGGAACATTCCTGCTTGATAAAACACTTTAGGTTTTCTGTAAACTGTGTTTTACTTGGGGATTAGGCTTTTGATAAGCATCTTAGACGAAATCCCCACAAATCTATCTTTTAATCCTCTGTTCTGGTGCATTTTTGTCTTTGATGCTGATACTCTTTATCTGTGCCCCTTTCATGGCGTTTTTGCTGGTATGCAGGGATGCGCAGGGTTCATAAGGCATCCATGCCTGAGGAAACACTGAGGAAACATGCATTTCCACCCTGTGGATGATTTCCTTCGACGAATCCAAGACGGGAGGGTTGTCACCCTCTGCCTCTGAATCTTCTTCGAAAATGACAAGAAAAATGATAAAAACCCTGCAAAATATGAAAAATATTAAGAAATCCTGCTTTTATAGGTTGACTGCATCGGAGTGCGTGTGGAAGGAGCGGGGCCGTTGGATGGCATCATCCAACGGTCGGGATTAATCAGGGAGATCATAGAATGGGCAGAAGAAAATTAGATCAGGGCCGTCGATCGCGCAGATATCGACGGTCGGGAGCGAATGGGGAAGTCAAAAACCGAGAATCGTTGACCGAGAAATCAAATCAGGGAGACGAAATGTGAATCGTTGATCTGTAGATCAGATTGACGACGAAAAATGATTAAATCATCGCGCGGGGACCACATTAAGTAGCGGGCATCTTCATTAATTGTCAGGCATCTTCGGCGAGCGATCACCGTTGGATCAGTGGGCCTAGATCGGACGGCCCACAGCAATATCGCTGGGCGTCCTGGTCCAATCATTAACGTGCGATGGATGAATTTAATGCGCGGTTTTCAAATAGTACACTGGACGCGTGTCAAACAGCGTATGGAATCGCTGGCCATCGGAAGAAAATAGCTTTTGTCCTGAAGGCGGTGCGATGGATACTGCCGATTTTTAAGAGTGGTGAACAGCTAGCAGGGACCACAGGGAGGCATGCTCCGCACCGTTCGATTTGCAGATCAGATCGACGATCGAGATCGCTCCATAATTTTGCACAGGCGGAAAAATTAAAACTAAATTTTTCGATGGTTTAAACAAATATCAAAGGTTTTTTTAAGATTTGCAAAGAAATATTTATTTAAACTGGTTAAGCGCCCGGCTGGCTTAGCGTGCGATCACGACGCTAGGGTGTATGGGCGGAAAGGCTAGGGACTTAGCCCAAGGGGGCTTAAGTCCAATACATAGAAAATAAGCATTGTTATTGATTTTTCAACGTTTTTCAAAGGGTTTCAAGGGTTTCGATATAGTTAAAAAATGGGTTTTCAACTATGGGAAAGTGATTTTCATAAATGGAAGAAGAGGATTTATGAAAACAAGGGAGATTTTATGGAGAAAAAGGGGAGCAAATGAAGGTTTGAGAAGGGGGAAAAGGAAGGTCTTGCAGCAGTCTTTCTTTTGGAATCAGCAGAACTTCAGAATCTTTTTAGGAAGTGAATATCAGTGCAGATTTGGACAGAGGCAGGAGGCCCTCAAGAGTCTTCAAGAGCCAACCGTTTTTTGTGAGAAAAATTGTTCCTTGAAGGCTCAAAAAATATATTTAGCCACCTTTGGGATAATCAATTTTTACAGGTGGCTAACAGTGGCTCCACGGCTAGAGATATAGAGATCGCGCTGCCTGTTACGCTCTGCTAGGTTTCTAGAGTGTGTGACGGCGGCCTCGGCCCTCTGGGCGTCTAGGTGGGCTTTGCTGCCCCCTTCCCGTGATCAGCTCACTTCTTTGCTGTGCTGCGCCTTCTTGGCTGGGCGTGAAGAGATCTTCAGCTCTGCGTTTTGGCCCTTGGTTTGGGTTTTTTGATTTGCAGGGGCGCTGTGGGAATGGATTGAGTCCCTTGCTTCGTTTTGCTGCAGACATGGGTGAACCCGGGAGTGGGGAAACCACTCCCACCCCTCCGATTTCATCTGAAGAAGCCTTCCGTCACCTTCTAACACAGAAAGGGAAGAAACGTCCTGCCCCTGAGGTCCCAAAATTCATCAAAAAACTTGAGGAAGTTCCTGAGATAGCCCTGCAGGAAGATCAGCCGATTAAAATCACCCTTGCCCTAGCTGACAGAGGGCTGGTCGGGCAATTTATGGGGTGTTGGTCGTCTACAAAAACCACGGATGATTGGATTCAACGCAACTGGAGGCCACAGCTGAAAAACAGTGTGATCTGTTATGCGGTTGGTAGAGGTTTCTTCATCTTTGAGTTCACCACCAAAGAAGACCGAGATCTGGTTTTCAGAAATGGCCCGTATTTCATGGGAAATCAGGGTCTGTATCTCAATAAATGGACCCCCGACTTCGATCCCTCAGTGGATGTTCCCAAGGAAGTTCCAGTCTGGGTTCGGCTCCCTAACCTTCCGATCCATTGCTGGAGCTACCAATCACTGCAAAGGATTGGGAACGGTCTGGGCAGATTTGTTGACAAAGCAGACAATAAAGGCCAATATACCTGTGCAAGAATCTGTGTGGAAGTTGACTTAGAGGCTGGTCTCCCCGAGGCGATTAAACTTACAGTGGGAGAATGGCAGCACTATCAAAAGGTGGACTACGAGCAACTACCCTTCAAATGCAGATTGTGTCACGAACACGGACACTTCCGACGGAATTGCCCCAAATCCCCGGCTGGGACAAAGGAGGTCGAAGAAGGATGGAAAGAAATCAAAAGAGGCAAGGCTATCCCTAGGACAACAGAGAAGAAAAATTCTGGCCCAGTAGGAAAGCCTCAGTCCAATCCAAAGGCCAATGAAGACCCAAAAATTGGATCCTCCTCTGGTGGGAACGTAGAAACCATCGGGGCTCAAGAAGAACCGGAAGACTTGATGAAGGAAGCAAAAGAAACTGGTACTGATATAATCTCCCCCCAAGCATCAGGAGGCAATGAAGGAAATATAGATAAGGAAGAACAGATCAATCTGGCTTCCGAATCTGATGAAGACTCAGAAGGAAGAACCTATGAATCAGACAGCTCACAAGTCACCCCAATCAAATCAGCCAGGGGTCGAAAGTCCAAGAAGAAACAATGAGAGGAGAAAACTTATCTGGATGTTCTCCAAGGCTCTCAAAAAACTCTCAAGGGAATGATGAATACTAGATCAAGGCGCAAGCACGGCTCGGCTCCAAAAGGAGCCACTAACTCCCAAGCCAATAAATAATGAAGTACGTCTCCTGGAATTGCAGAGGATTAGGCAGCAAGCTAAAAGAAGATGCCCTGAAAGATATAGTAAGAATGTATTCACCTGAAATCCTTCTCATCCAGGAGACAAAGTTGGAGGAAACTCCCCTCCTCCAAGCTAGAAAAACCTTCTGGCGCAAAGGTATTGGATGTGCTGTCAGTGCAAGAGGCGCCTCCGGTGGAATAGCTACCTTCTGGGATAGCTCTATCTATGATCTGATTCAAAAAGATAGCTCCTCCCATTGGCTTCTCATGAAACTCCTCCATAAAGACTCCAGACAACAAGTAAGTATGTTCAATATATATGCTCTTGTTCTTCCTTCTGAGAAAAAATACTGTTGGGACTCGATTATGTCCTATCTTTCGCTGCACAATCCTGAAAACATCATCATAGCTGGTGATATGAACGTTACTCTTGCTGTAAATGAGAAAAAGGGAGGCTCCCCGGTCAGGGATCCAGCGAGAGAATGGGTTGAGGACCTCATGTTAGGATGGGAATTGGAGGATATCAAGCCCACTTCCGGGAAGTTCACCTGGTCTAACAAAAGGGTGGGCCCAAATCATATTGCTGCTCGATTGGACAGATTTCTGGTCCAATCCTCTTTCCTCACTTGCGGACTAATGGCCTCGTCCAAAATTCTGCCAAACAGCACCTCTGATCACAAACCCATCATTCTCGAGCTTTCCACGGATGAAAATCTTGGCCCTATCCCCTTCAGATTCAGCCCATTATGGCTTCAGCATGAGGGGTTCCAAGAGATGGTTTCAGATGCCTGGAACAGACCTGTTAATGGCTCCCCCTTCTACGTGTGGGAAGAAAAATGAGGGGGCTCAAAAGAAGGCTTAAGGAATGGGCTAGAACGCTGAAAACTCCCTCCTCCAAAAGAAAGATGGCCTTGGATAGTCTTGCTGCCCACCAATTATCTATGGAAAACTCAGTTGTTTCCCAAGACCTTCTTCAGAGGGAAGTTGACCTGCAAAAAGAACTCCATAAAGTAAGTAGGGAAGAAGAAGAACTCTGGAGGCAGAAGTCCAGAGCTCTCTGGTTACAAGCCGGAGACAAAAATACTAGCTTCTTCCACAAACATGCTGAAGCTCGCAAGCAATTCAAATATGTCATAGAAATTCACCACCAAAATGCAGTGGTTAAGGATTTTGAAGGCATCAAGCGAGCAGCTCACTCTCACTTCAAAGATCTTTACTCTGCCCCTGATGATCCACCACTGGATCCCCTTGCCTATCCGATGAATTTGATTCCTCAATGTGTTCAAGACTCTGATAATTCTATGCTGACTGCTCCAATCAGCATGAATGAGCTTAAAAATACTCTGGACAGTATGGAACCGGACAAAGCTCCTGGTCCGGATGGGTTCCCTGTTAGATTTTATCTTTCCTGTTGGGCCATAATAAAAAATGACCTCTTGAGAATGGTCAGGAAATCTCAATCTTGTGCTAAGATAGGAGGCGGCATCAACTCAGCTTTTCTGGCCTTGATTCCGAAAGAGAAAGGTGCAGCTGATTTCAGCAGATTCAGACCAATCTCGTTGTGTAACTCTAGTTACAAGCTGATCACTAAAATTATAGCCAATCGCCTCAAGAAAATTTTACCGGCCATTATCCCTGAAAACCAAGGAGGATTCATCAAAGGGAGAAAGATTCTTGACAACATTGTGCTGGTGCAAGAAGCAGTTCATTCAAGCTATCACCGAAAGGAGAAAGGTATGGTGATTAAGCTTGACTTGGCAAATGGCTTTGACAGGGTAAAGCATGATTTCCTGTTTTCGGTTATGAAGAAAATGGGCTTCTCTTTAGCCATCATTAACTGGATAAAAGCCTGCATTGCTGCTCCTTGGATAGCGCCTTTGGTTAATGGGCGACCTTCAGATTTTTTCCAAGCCTCTCGGGGCCTAAGACAAGGCTGCCCTTTGTCCCCGCTTCTCTATGCCATTCAAGCTTCAGTTCTCAGCTTTCAACTGGACCACAAACAGCAGACTCAAATCCTTCCTGGCCTACGCATGGTTCATCATGTCAAAGATATAAATCATGCCCAATTTGCTGACGACACTTTATTGCTGGGTGGGGCAAGCATAAACTCTGCTAAATCCTTCAAGAAGGAGCTGGACATTTATAGAGAGGTCTCGGGCAGCAAGATCAACTTTCTAAAAAGCACAATCTTCAGCTGGAACTGCTCGGTTAAGGAATTATCAGATATTGCAAGGATTCTTGATATGGAAGGGTCCTGGGCTTGGGACTCCTTTAAATATCTGGGGGTTCCAATCTTCAAGACCACTCCTAAATTTGCCCATTGGGTGCCACTGCTGGACAAGATTAAAAGCAGAATCCAAGCCTGGGGTGCTTCTTGGCTGAATAATGCTGGAAAGATCATTCTGATGAAAGTGGTTCTCTCCAGTCTTCCGTTATATCAACACTCTATCCTCCTTGCCCCAAAAACCTTCATCAACAAAATGGAAGCTCTCCTAAGGCGATTTCTGTGGGAAGGGGGGAAAAACAACGAAAGAAGGTTGCATCTTGTTAAATGGGATACTATTAAAAAACCATTTATGGAAGGAGGTCTTCAAATTCGAGACCTGGCCGCTCAAAATCTGGCTTTGGGAACCAAGCTGCTATGGGACATTGTCTCTGGAAAATTAAGTTGGAGCAAGAAAGTCCTGTGGAGAAAATATTTTCATGGGAAGCGCCTTAGATGCTTGGACCAACTTCCTAGAACCTCCAAAGGTTCTCCTGTGTTTAAACTCTGCATCAAAGCTCTGGATCACTTCAGCCATAAGCTGTATTGGATTCCAGGTAATGGGCAAAAAATAAGAATCTGGGATGATCCTATTCTGGGCGACCAACCTTTGAATCAGATGGAAGAACTCACCAATATCAAAGACTGGCTCCAGGCTCGCAATTTAATCACCCTCTGGGACATCTCCACTTGGACGGAGGATTGTCTTTGGGACAGCTGGTATTTGGGGGAGGTCCCTCAGTGGCTGGAAGGTGAAGCCTCTGTTCTCTTGGATAAACTACAAGGGAAAGCTCCCTTAAAAGCTTCAGCAAAGGACAAACGAGGCTGGGGTTCTGTCTCAGGTTCGTATACAGCTTTCGAAGGCTATAAAAGTATTATGACCTCCCCGAATGTTCCTCCAAATCCTGCTCAATGGAAATTTATTTGGGGTTCCCCCTCTCTTCCCAAAATTGATTTCTTCTGTTGGACGTTAGCTCACAACAGTATTCTCACTCGTGATAATCTCCGCAGGCGTGGTATGGAAGGACCATCCTGGTGCAATCTTTGCATGTCGGATGAAGAAACTGCTGATCATTTGTTCTTAACCTGCCCCTATGCACTAGAAGTCTGGAAGGGGGTCCTTATGCTAAACTCTGATAAAATCGAGCTCCCTAGGAACATCCTGAATCTTTTCCAAACCTGGAGCAAATTATCCCCATTTGGTCTTTCCAAAAATATCCTTCTCAAAAATTGCTGGATGTGGATCCCCAAGATTGTTTGCTGGAAGTTGTGGCTGGAGAGAAACAACAGATTATTCAGAAACGAACGCTGCAATTCGTCCAGAGTCATCACCAAAGTCAAAGCTCTATTGGGTGAAACTCTTGAAGCCAATTCTGCCAATAAGCCAGGAAAAGCTCTGAACAGTGAGGAAGATCTCTGGTTGAATGGATTGGTCCCTAACCATAAGGACTGTTCCACCATTTCTGCAAAGGTCCACTCCAACTGGGAAATTAGACTGGAGGAGCAAGAGTTCATCAAGTGGAGGTCGGCACTGAATGATCACTGTCTATTCTTTGACGGGGCCTCCAAAGGCAACCCTGGTATCGCAGGAGGCGGTGGGGTTCTCTTGGGCCCTGATGGTTCTGATGTGATCAGGTTTGCTTGGGGTCTGGGCAGGGAATCAAATAACAGAGCAGAGGCTCTTGCTCTGTGGCAGGGTCTTCTTCAAGCACTCAAAGGTAACTTCCTCTCCATTTCAGTCTTCGGGGACTCCAGGATCATTATCCAGGCACTGAACACCAATAAGAACCCTTCTCAGCTCCATTTATCAGCTATCCTCAAGAAAATTAGACTCATTTTTCCTAAATTCCACAAAATCTCCTTCTATCATATCCCCAGAAAATTAAACTCCCAGGCAGATAAGGAAGCCAATCTTGGCGCTCAGCGGAGTAAAAGATCTCTATTTGTTAACTATGTTGACACCTTCTGCAATATCCCTTAAGTCCTGTGTTCTCTGGGCCAAGCTGGGTATTCCTTTGATCCCTAATCCCTTTCATTTTCCCTTCTATCTGAACCGCAACATCTTTATTGACCATCTGAAAACAATCTTGGTTCATCCCCTAAGGAAGCAGACTGTTCCTTACTCCCATCTCCGCGCTCTTTGTTATTTTCCTGTTTTATCTGCCGTAAGCATCTGGATGAGAGGAGGCTGTGTGAGCAACTTCTGCACTTTGGGCAGGAACAAAAATGCTCTTTACTCTATCCTCAGCGCATCCAAAGGTTATAGAAAGAAGGGATTCTCTTACGATACCATGGATTGCCAAACGAAGGGCCTGATCGTTGATCCGGAGGGATTTCAAGCCAACGGCCCCAATCAGCCAGCGTTCAACTGCGGATCTGTCGGCAATCTCAGCGCCTCTTATTTCGAAGCCATCTCCATCGCTCCAACTGACCACGACAGCACAGAGTTTCGAAATCTGCAGTGGGGTTTTGGCAATCTCTGCTATAATGTTTTCTGCCTAAGGAGGAATACTTGGCTCTGCGCTCTCAGCCAGAGCAGCAATGTAAAAGTACAACGCCACTGTCTTGGCGCCTTCTAATAAAATTTATCCACTTCTGTCTATAAAAAAAACAGTGGCTCCACTTGGCGATGGTGCCTTCTTGAAGGCATCAAGAACTTTCAAACCGACATTCTCTGGGAGGCTGACCATGTGTCTGATTCTTTAATGTTCTCTGGGAGGCTGATCAGTTGCCTTATCCATTGGGCTGCTCTTCCTGTGCTGGGATGATTTTCTCTGAAAATGTATTAGCAGTAAAAAAAAACAATGGATCTTCATCAATACAACTTTCTACCTACCCAATCCTACTGATCTAACATTTTTTCTTCATTAGAGTGCACTTGGATTGGCAAACTCTTTTAAAAAATTTTATTCTTTTGAAAGCAGGAAATCTAATCTATTTCTACTCCTTATTTCTCCCTGAACTCAGATTAAACAGTTGAGTTCAGATGCTTCTCTACCTATTCTACCGTCTGTTGGGATTAAACTGTCCAACAGATTTTTATTCTCTAAATTTCTAAAACATAAATTTAAAAACAGTCAAGTCAAGATTAAGCTGTTTTGACTTGGTGTGATCTATGGCATAAATACAAGCTGAACATAGAATTTTATTTCACAAAAATTAAATAAACAATGGAAGGCTTAAGATCTGAAAATTTTGGAAACATTTCCTTCCTCTCTTCACAGCTCTGTTTTGACTCTTATTGAGCTGTCTTTCCTTTTCTTTTGGTTCAAATTTTGAGCTGATTAAAACCAGATTTTACATCTTTCTGACTCAGAAAATAAAACATATTTGAGTCATCTCTCTTTGAAACCTTAGGTTCAGATTTGAACATGTTTGAACCTTTCATTTCTATCCTAAACTATCTACTGATAAGCCAAGATTAAACAGTTTGGCAAATCAAATTCACTACCCTATCAGCAGAAAATTTAAAGCTGATTAGTCAAGATTAAATAGTTTGACTAACTAGAAGTGTGTTTTTCAGGAGTGGCATTTGATCTTGCACACTTTCAGAATTTGTTTCTCTTTTTTGGTATGGGGCTATACCTTTCTTGTTTTGACAATCTGCCCTCTTTTCTTTCTTTTCATCATTTTTGTATTTTTGTTTTTTACAACTTTGAATGCAATGGTGGATGAAATATTTATAATGGGAAAAAATAAAAAGGCTTCAAAACAGATCATGGATCAGGAGAAGTAATGCTTAAGCATCCTGCCATTGAAAAGACCCCCAAACAATTCTACTCCATTCAACTCTTGTAGGAAAAATGCATTGTTACCAGCAGCTGAGTGAATAGAGTAAGGGCCAAGCCATAGGTTGTCAAATTTTCCATGTTTGCCCTTCTCTTCCCTTCTTGAGTCCCACTTTAAAACCTTGTCCCCAATCTTGAAATTGCTGGCCTTTGTTCTTCTGTCAAAAATCTTTTTAATGCTGTCTTGCTTTAGCAATGCTTTGCTATACACTTCCTCTCTGGTTTGCTGAAGATGAATGGTCTGATTATTCTTCTGATTATGTCATTATCTTCAGTCTGCAACTCTTGAATCAACTTTATCACTGGTACACCAAGGTTGTTTGGAAAAATTGCATCTGTACCATACACAAGCTGGAAAGGTGACATACCAATAGATTTCTTCAAAGTCAATCTGTCAGCCCACAGTGCATGAATCAGCTTTGTGTGCCAAGACTTCTTGTTGTCCTCCAATAGTTTCTTGATTATGTTCACTAAACTTTTGTTTGAGGATTCTGCAAGTCCATTACCTTAAGGGTAATAGGCTGTGGAATTCCCCAATGTTATCTGATATCTATGACAAAACTCAACCATCTTCTTTGATCCAAATGCTGCTGCATTATCAGTGATGATCTTGGTAGGACAACCAAATCTGGAGAGAATATTAGTCTCCATAAATTTTATGATAACTGAATCATTGGCTTGCCTACAAGGAATGGCTTCTATCCACTTAGTGAAATAGTCTGTGGCAGTGAGAATCCATCTATGCTGGGCAGAAGATGGTGGATGGATTTCTCCTATAAAGTCAAGTCCCCACTATTTAAATGGAGCTTCAACAGTGATTGGATGCAGAGGGAGGGGTAGCAGTTTTATTTTGCCTTCAAAAATTTGACACTTATGACAGGCTATGATCATCTTGTGCACATCATGGAAAAGAGTAGGCCAATAGAAACCATCCCTCAAAATTTTGTTGGTTGTTGTCTTCCAGTACAAATGACCTCCACACTCTCCTTCATGGAACTGGTACTTAACCTTCTCTGCATCAAACTCAGGCAAACATTTAAGCAATAGGCCACTTGCATTTTTCCAATAAAGACATTTATCTATAATGCAATAGTTTACAGCTTTCAATTTTAAGAACCTTGCCTTTTTTTTTGTCAAACCAGGAGGTGTATTCAAATTAAGCAAAAAATAAACAATATCTGCATACCAAGAGGAATTCATAAAATGGTTTTCAACAATGGGTGTTCAGATTTCCTCTTGATCATCTAAAGCATTAATCATATGAATATCAAGAACTTCACAATTTGATTCAGCCATTAATCTAGCCAGACCTTGGCCTTTGATGAGCTTAGTGGGTTTTATCTCTAAATCATACTCAAGGATGATAGCAATCCACTTACTTCTCTTACCATCTGGGTCCTGTGTTAGAATGTCTTTAAAAACTGAATTTGGGACAAGGCAATGATGTGTGAATGAAGGATGTATACTCTAAAGTCTTTCAATGCTTTAACCAAAGCAAATGCTTGCTTCTCCATAATGTTGTACTTCAAAGAGGCATCCCTCAATGCCTTGCTAAAGAATGCAATAGGCTGCTCTTGTCCTTGTGGATTTTTCTGTAAAAGGACAGCAGCTATGGTATGTTCTGATGCAAATGAGAAGATATAGAAATCTTTCGAAAAATCAGGACTTATCAGAACCGGTGTTTTGGTTAATGCTTGTTTCACCAGTTCAAAGGATTGCTTTGCTTCCAAGGTCCATTTTACCCCCTGCTCCTTTTTCAGCATGTTTGTAATATTCCTAAGGAGCTCAGCTAAATTAGGGATGAACCTTCTCAAAAAGTTAATCTTCCCAATGAAAGATTGCAACTCTTTGATATTTCGAGGATGAGAGATCTGCAATATGGCCTCAATCCTCTTTGGATCTATCTTTATACCCTCTTCTGAAATAATGTGTCCAAGAAGCTTACCTTATTGGAGACCAAATAGTGTCTTCTTAGGGTTTAAAGATATTCCAAACCTTCTGCACTTCTCGAAAAATTTTCTCAAATGTTCTAAGTTTTCTTCATCTATTTTTTAAAACACAGTGACATCATCAAGATAGATAATGATGAAGAAACCCAATTCTTCCGAGAATGCTATGTCCATGGCTCTCTGAAAGGTTGCTCCATCATTCATTAGACCAAAGGGAATTTTCACATACATGAAAGTGCCCCATGGTGTAGTAAAGGCTGTCTTTAATTGATCAACAGGGTAAACCAAGATCTGATTGTACCCTAAATAGCCATCCAGCAAAGAAATTATTCTAGACCCTACCACCCTTTGTAAAATATGATCCATCTTGGGTAGAGGGTAGTTTTCTTTTAATGAAGCTTTTTTTAAGTCTCTAAAGTCTATACAAAGCCTGATTTCCCCAGTTTTCTTCCTAACAGACACCAGATTAGATACCCATTCAGAATATCTACTAGGGGCAATAATACCAGCTTCATACATCTTTTTAATCTCCTTCTCAACCAAAGGCAACTGAACAGGGTTTATTCTGCACAGCTTCTATTTGAATGGTTTTTGGTTTTATTTAAGGGGAATTTTGTGCTGTATTATTTCAGTGTCATAGGATTTAAGATCTTCGTAACTCCATGCAAAAACATCAGAAAAATCTTTAAATAGCTCAATGTATTTGAGTTTAATGTGAGTTGGTAAAGTTTTAGACAGTTTAATCATTTTTGGTTTTTCCTCACTGCCTATATTGCATTCCTCCACTTCAGTGTCTACAGGTTCCAGTTTCGGCTTTTGGGCCACATCATCAAAATCAAACAACTGTTCTAAGGGTGCCAGGCCTCTAGGAAAACTTTCATCTTTAGCATGGAGAGTTTCCAACTCCTCTGTTTTGTTTGTAAGTTTGCTAGACAACAGGTTAATATTGACAGGCTCAGGAGACGGTTCTTCTTCACCAAGAAAGTTTTCTTCACTGCAGTCTGTTTCATAGTCTGAGTCTGAACTATTTAGTTCGAATTCATTTCTGAATTGCATGAAGTCTTCTATTTGTTTGTCATTTTCAAACACCTGTCAATAATTTTTATTTTCTGGCACTGCTGGTATAAATTTTATCTCAGTTGTGCAATCCTTGGTTTCAAATGGCGCTAAGCATGTCCTAGCTGCAAAGGCTAAATTGTGGGCTACAATGTTTCTTTTCCTTGGGACAAAAATTAATTTGGACTCCTCAAATGTTTTTAAAAGGTCCATAACATCATTTCGATAGGCTCTAAGTCTAGGATGATTTGCGTTATACTCCCCATTGACCTGCCTAATGATTAACTCAGAATCCCCATGCACATTGATTCTTCTGGCTCCTAAATTTTTCAAAAGATGTAAGCCTAAGAGCAGGGATTCATATTCTGCTATGTTATTGGAACACTGAAAGTTTAATTTGCATGAAATGCATTCTGTGTGGTTGTTTTCAGTGTTAGTAATCTAGACACCAGCACCAGCATTAGTTCCAGTGCATGACCCATAAAAATACATACTCCAGAGAGGACTTTTCTCGGTTTTATCTTGGTTAGAGTCCTCTTCCACTATTGTGCTCAAGGATTGTTGTGGAATCTCAGCACTGAGTTGAATTTGTTTTGATTCCCCCAGATTTTCATTCATTTGAGGGATACATTCCTGACTCTCAATGTTTAAAAGCAAGGGACACATGACTTGTAGTTCAAGACCCATATCTGGTTTTCTGTTATTTAAAGGTTCAGAATTTTTTTTTGACAATTCATTGGTATTCATCTCCTCCTATCTATCAGTCATTAATTCTGTTAAAGTGACTTGTTCACTAAGTGTTTCATCATTAAACATGATAAAATAATCGAGGCCGGTATTGATAGAATAGATAGGAGAGTTTTGTGGTCTGTCTTGGCTTGTGACTGTGTATTGCATATGGGACTCCCTGTAAAGTCTTCTAGTTTGATTGAAAACATGGATAGTCACGTAAGTCATGTCCATTTGCATAGTCCCTTGTAACTTAGCCCCCCAAGATCTTGATAATAACATTCCATACTTTGTGGGCACATCAGCCACAACAATATATCCATGACTAAGAATTTGGCTGGAATCTGGGCTAAGTTAACACAAAGGTCTTTGATCAATCCTAAACATTTTACCCTGCTTGAGTCAAAAGAGTAAAGGTCTTTATAAGGTCTAGTGATTTCTAGACCCAGGCTCTCCATCACAGCTTTGGGCATTAGATTATGACAAGCCCCTGAGTCATGCATAGCATTGTGCAAAATCTTGTCATGAATGTTAAAACTCACATAAAAGGGAGGAACATGTCCTTCTTGATATTTTCCTTCAATCTTTGGACCAAAAATAAGCTCTGGTTGGTCATCGTTAAGATTGACTGTGTCATTGTTGTCTTCTAAATTTAAAGCCTTCAAAATTTGGGTTCTATATACATGTTGAGCAGCTAACTCAGTCAGGGGAACAAGAATCTTGATCTTTGAGATTTCCTGCTCCAGGCTGAAAGGAATTTGGTTCTTTAAAGTGCTGGTTTCAGCCTTATTAACTGCCACTTTATCAGCAATGTCAGCTTGCTGATTTGTTTTATTTACACTTGATAAAACTGTTTTAACAGGAGTACTAGCTGATGTGTTAGTACTACTAATGTCTGCACTCTATTTTTCATTGTCTTGAGTGATTTTTCCTTTACCTTTATCAGAATGTTCAGCCACTGTTTTATCCTTTTGTTTGACCACTTTAGGCTTGGTTGCAGTGTTGTTTTGTGAGGATTTTTCAGAGGTTTTGCTGTTGGGGGTTTGTTGACTAGATTTACTTCTAAGGTCATATTCACTTCGAGGTTTTGTGATGGCATTTTCCATGTTTTGATAATAATCTTGATTATCATCTCTTTTGTCATCATAAGGTGTATAAAGACCTTGTTTTTTATCATAGTGAACCTCAAATTCATCATCATCTACCCCAAATAGGTTGATATCATCTTCCTCTGTTATTTGATCTATTTCCTCGACCTCACTTACATATTTTTGATGAAAGGGAGGAGTGATCTGCTGATCATCTTACCTAGGTCTATTTGGAGGTTGGTTCCTTCTAACATTCTGATTTTGGTTCTGGTTTCTATTTTGAGGAGTAGTTTGGTTTTGACTTGCTTGTGCTCGCTTAATTATGCTCATCTCTTTCATCATTTCTTCCATCATTCTTTCCATCTTTGAATTTGAAGTGGAAGGTGTGGATTCCTCTCTAAAGAATACTCTCTTCTCAGCTTTCATCCTTGCTCTTTTCTCCATCAGGTTGACTTCTACAGAAAGAGCACCTCTTTGCATATCTTCAAGAGTTTCAAAATCTCTCTCTCTTAGCGAATAGGTCATGTCAGAGTCAAACCCTTCAAGAAACTTGTCTAAAGCTGAGCCCTGTGGAGGTTTCAGCTCTGGGGAAAGGGCATTATACACACTATTAAACCTAGTGCAATAAGCTTGCACACTTTCCCTAGGGTTTCTATGGATATTTTTGTATTCAGAGAGGACTTGGAGAGGATTCTTCTTCACCTCCCATTTGTTTAAGAATGTTTGATGGAAGCGTTGGAGATCATTAATACTATGGGGGGCTAAGCCTTTAAACCATTTTCTTACTTCTCCCCCCAGGCTTTGAGCAAATAATCTAAGTTTGACAGAATCATCATCAATTTCATTTCTGTCAAAATAGTCATCCATCTTATCCACATGTTGTGATGCATTTGTAGTATTGTTAGCATCATATAATGGAATTTTGGACTGATAGTCCTGTGGAAGGTTGACTAATGGTGCAGGAAGGACTAAGGGAGCATACCATGTTGCCATGATATGTGGTGGAAGTGGATTTACAAGGGGTGGATTAACAAAAGGGAAAGTGGGTTGTAGTGGAGTGGTTTGGACAGTGGATGTTGGATGAAGGGATGTGGATGGAACAACAGTAGATTGTTGAGCTGATCTTGGATGAGAGACACCTAGATTATGGAGGAAATGTAAATCAGGAGGTGTTGTTTCTCTACTACCAAGATGTTCACCAGTTTCAGGAGAAGAAAGTGAAGAATCAGAATCTAGCTGGGTTATATCATCAAATGACCTAGTTCTAAATGGATTTACTAAGTCAGCTTGTGATTGTTGTAGAGATGAAAGATTTTTAGGAACTGATTTAGCTCTCAAAGGTGGTCTGAAAACAGTTGACAGTTTAACCCTAGGAGACTTCCTAAGGATATTTTCTGGGTTGTCAACTACTTCAGGTGGATCAGGGTCAGGATAGGCTCTAGTGTGAATCTTTCTAGGAGCCACTATGTTGTGTTTTTTAGACCCAAATAAAACAGGACAAGTTCAACCAGATATGACAATATTTGAGGGGTTAACTAATCTGTTTACCTAAATTTCAATCCTATAGTCCTCTGACTAAGCTTGAGTGATATTATGATGATCAGGGTTCTTCCCAGTGGAGTCTTAAGGCCTGTTTAGGATTGTGGAGTCGCCAAGTGGAAGTTTTTAGCTCTTTTCAGAGGTAAAAGGTTTTATGGTCCACCACCATGCTTGTGAAATATCCCTTTTCAAGGATATCCCAGAACACAACAAACTCTAACCAGAGATTGACTGGGAGGGCATTTACCAGATATGTCACCTCTAAAAGAGGATGAGATCTGGAAGCTACCTGGCCCTTTCCAGACTCTTTCTGAGAGTATGAGGGTAAAACACCACAAAAGGTAAGTGAAATGAAAATGTAAGTGTTTTACTACCAATCTGAAATATTTTTGGTTTTTTCTGAGTTCCTTTTCAGTTGTGTGGTTTTTAAGAATATCCTAACTCTGTTTCAAAACTTAGCTATGGTTATGAGACAAAGACAGTCTACTCTTATGGCTAAGCCAGCTGATTTTTCAAGGTTAGATAAAGTCTTGAGAGAATCCTAGGGTTTTACCTAGTTTGTCACTAGTTCAAACAAGTTTCATCATATTTACCATCTTTGGTAGTGCTTGAAAAGGATGCTTTTAACTCACAAATTTTTCTTGAATTGAGGGTTCTCCGAGGTCTTAAAAGGTATTAATAACACTCAGTCCCCAGCGGAGTCGCCAGAAATGTTAGGAATCTATAATTTATTAGCAAGATTGGCAGAGTCCAATTATAGAAACAACATTGTTTCAACCAACTTTGGGATTCTAGGATCTAGCCCTCCTGAATCTGGAGAGGGATCTCTCCAATATGTACAAAGATGGAATTGTCTTTGAAGTTCGGGGTTATGATGTTAGGCTAGTTATGAAGGCCAAGGGTTTTGTTTGTTTTTGGATGGTTGAGCATGATTTATGTTTAAGGTAGAAATTCCTGAAGGGAAAAAGTTCCAAAGGTGAGAAATTGTAGGCAATCAGAGTAAGCTTCAATCAAAAAGATAGACAATTGCAGGTTTTAGTCCATTGGGCTATGGAGTCATAATAGGGTTTAATTGGAACAGCAAGAGGCAAGAGTGGTCCATGGGGCAAGTCATCTATGTCTAAGGATCTCTTTGAAGATTGATTTATGGAATGGAATGATACAATAAGAAGGAGAAATAAAAAGATGCAGAAACAAGAGCAGCCCAAGATCTGGTAAGTACTTTGAAACTAGCCAGCCTTTGACATGGACTCAAGAAAAACATAAAATTAAACTAGGATCTGGTAAGTACTTTGAAACTAGCCAGCCTTTGATACACTTTCAATAGAAAACATCTTAAAATAGAGGGAAACTTGAAGGCAACTTTTGGATTAGAAACCAGCGGGTCGGGCTCACCACAAATCCTCTCCTAGCTCTTCCTTACTTGGTTACTTTCAAGACAGATACAAGGATAACAACAGAATGGCCTAAGATCTGGTAAGTACTTTGAAACTATCCAGCTTTTAACACATTCAAAGGGAAACAATCAAATAGTCTGTGGGACCATACTGGGACCAGGGCTCACCATATCTTCCTCAGTTCATCTTCACAAAACATATACTGAAAATAACATCTGAGAATACCATTCAGCTAAGACAATAAGACGAGGGAACGCCAGCATTCCTATGCTTGAACTGAATTAAATCATTCCTAACAACATCAATAAATTTTGTAGAAGAAAAAAACATTCGCATAAAGATTTCTCAGCATAGTCACACGATAAACAAGAGTCCTAACTCTACGCATGGTCAGTATTTATAAGAGAATATGAAACACGTATAAACCGAAAAAAAAATAACAAGTACAATTAGAGAAAGATTGTAACACCATTAAATTGATGGACCCAGATCCCATAAATCAACTTGTATTGATGCTCCAAACCAGTTACAACTTTAAGTCCAGTGATTTAGGTTAGCAACCATCTACACATCTCAACCTAACCTATCTATCACCAGCAGAGCTCCAAGAGCCAGTGAATACTATGTACAATCAGAAGTTTAAGCTCAAATGTATATCAAAGTTCTACAACCAACCTCTCACTCATCTTCTGCTGTAGTACATATAGAAGGATGAGGAGGTGAGATCTGATAAAAGATCTCACCACCAATACGTAGTTAATGTCTTCTTGGCCCTTGGGGGGCTCAATGAAGAAACTGTACAGGTGTTTCACTGTATTAATTGATTTACACTTATGAATTGCCGTGGGAGCCTTATTGACTCCGAGGCCTGGTAGACGCTAGGTTACTTGCAGAGATATCCTTTGCATTGATTTCATTGCGTGCACTTCTGGCTGCGCTGGTAGTAAAATTCGATCTTCTTCAATAGCTTCTGCCCTCGATGAGGTACTTTGAGGAACAGGTGGCGCTATGGTAGCTGGGAGGAATCGATTTGCCTCAGATTGTGGCGGTGGGAACATTCCTGCTTGATAAAACACTTTAGGTTTTCTATAAACTGTGTTTTACTTGGGGATTAAGCTTTTGATAAGCATCTTAGACGAAATCCCCACAAATCTGTCCTTCAATCCTCTGTTCTGGTGCGTTTTTGTCTTCGACGCTGATACTCTTTATCTGTGCCCCTTTCAAGGCATTTTTTCTGGTGTGCAGGGCTGCGCAGGGTTCATAAGGCATCCATGCCTGAGGAAACGTGCAATTCCACCCCGTGGATGATTTCCTTTGACGAATCGAATACGGGAGGGTCGTCACCCTCCGCCTCTGAATATTCTTCGAAAATGGCGAGAAAAATGATAAAAACCCTACAAAATACGAAAAATATTAAGAAATACTGCTTTTATAGGTTGACTGCATCAGAGTGCATGTGGAAGGAGCGAGGCCGTTGGATGGCATCATCCAACGGTCGAGATTAATCAGGGAGATCATAGAATGGGCGAAATAAAATTAGATCAGGGCTGTCGATCGCGCAGAGATCGATGGTCGGGAGCGAATGGGGAAGTCAAAAACCGAGAATCGTTGACCAGGCAATCGAATCAGGGAGAAGAAATGTGAACCGTCGATCTGCAGATCAGATCGATGGCGGAAAATGATTAAATCATCGCGTGGGGACCACATTAAGTAGCGGGCATCTTCATTAATTGTCAGGCATCTTCGGCGAGCGATCATCGTTGGATCAGTGGGCCCAGATCGGATGGCCCACAGCGATGTCGTTGGGCGTCCTGGTCCGATCATTAACGTACGATGGATGAATTTAACGCGCGGTTTTCAAATAGTTCACTGGACGCGTGTCAAACAGCATATGGAATCGCTGGCCCTCGGAAGAAAACAACTTTTGGCCCAAAGGCGGTGCAATGGATACCGCCAGTTTTTAAGAGTGGTGAATAGCTGGAGGGGACCACAGGGAGGCGCACTTCGCACCATTCGATCTACAGATCAGATCGATGGTCGAGATCGCTCCATAATTTTGCACGGGCGGAAAAATTAAAACTGAATTTTTCGGTGGTTTAAACAAATATCAAAGGTTTTTTTAATATTTGCAAAGAAATATTTATTTAAATCGGTTAAGCGCCCGGTTGGCTCAGCGCGCGGTCACGACGCCAGGGTGTATGGGCGGAAAGGCTAGGGACTTAGCCCAAGGGGGCTTAAGTCCAATACATAGAAAATAAGCATTTTTATTGATTTTTCAACGTTTTTCAAAGGGTTTCAAGGGTTTTGATATAGTTAAAAAAAGGGTTTTCAACTATGGGAAATTGATTTTCATAAATGGAAGAAGAGGATTTATGAAAACAAGGGAGCTTTTATGGAGAAAAAGGAGAAAACAGGTCGAGAAGGGCAAGGAGGAAGGTCTTGCAAACAGTTTCTTTTGGAATCAAGAATCCCTGGGGATCTTTAGAAGTGAATATCACGCATTTGGATAGAGGCAGAGGTTCAAGATTCTTCAAGAGCCAACAGCTTTTTGTGAGATAAATTGTTCCTCAAGGCTCATGCTAGATTTAGCCACCTTTGGGATAATCAATTTACAGTGTCAACATGTTCCTCCATGAAAAGATTTAAAGGAATTTGACTCTTACTTTATGGCTGCATACAAAGATATGCCTTTAATGATAAATGAAATTCACTTAATGGATAGAGTAAAATATTTTCCATGTATGTCAACAACTGTAAGGTAAGAAAAAATTACTTCACACAAGTCATGGAAAAGTCACCAAAATCAAATCAAAACTAAAATTAGAAGGAAATAATTCCTAAACTAAAGTAAGAAAAGAAATCAGCGAATGAAAAAAATAAAAATGAAGAAAGTAAAAACTAAAAGAAAAACAAAATTTAAAAGATAAACTCCTACAAGGCTATTTATATAAAATTCTTCAACAAAGAATTATAAAATAAAATAAGCATATGTATGTTCATTCCTATGTTGAAATTAAATTTTTTATCCTGCAGAGTTATAAGAAATGAGGCTCTCAAAATGTAGAGGGTGAATAGCAATGATGATAGATAATATGTTGAATGAGAAGTGTCTGTTAGGTCCCTATATTACTAATATAGTCCCTTATTGTTATTAGTGTAACCCCTTATTGTTATTATTGTACCCGTGTAACCCCCATATTATTATTATTGTGCCCTTAAATTATTATTGTTAGGTTGGCTAGGATTACATTGTGGCCCCACTAGGATTACATTTTGGCCCCATGGACTCCTATATATAGAAAAGAGGTTTTGTAATTTGAGTCATCTAAGAAGTTTTCATTCATGTAATGTATTGGAGGTTGCCTCTCAAGGGTTTATTTTGGTATGTTTGATATCTCTTTTCTTCTCTTTTTGGAGCAAAGCCTCTAAATATTTGCATTCAGCTGATTCTAGGGTTTTCACTTCTGCCCTCCAAACACCCTCCACATTTCGTGGAACTTTTCTAGCTGTAACTTTTTTTCACAGTTTAGAAGCCAAAAATTTTTACAGTACGGCTTAAATCTTGAGGAACATCTTCAAAAACTTTCAAAGCTTGGTTCATAATATTTTCGGAGATATGATTTTTACATGTTTTTTATGTGCCCGAATTTCACTCAAAAAGGTCATCGTGGAATTTTTGTTATAACGTTTTTTCTATGAAGGTTCAAAAGCTGAAATTTTTAGAGAGCAAAGCCAAAATCCTGGGGAACATCATCGCAAAATTTTAGAGCTTGGTTCACAATATTTTCGAAGATATGATCTGTAGAAGTTAGGTCTTTTTCAAGATCCCAAATTTAATCGCAAAGAGGTGATCGTGGGAAAATATTCATAAATATCTCTCTGAGCATCGAATTGGAATTCTGTAAAAAGTAACTGGAAGTACACGAACTATAGTTTCCTGTCTATAAATTTTAGAGCCAAAGGAGAAAACAGTGACACGTGGCAAGTCATACAAGTTCGCTCTATGGAATCATTCCATAATTAGGTCATTGTGGGAGATTGGACATAACATTGCCTTGAAGAATCCAAATCAAGTCAGACCTATGGCATTTGAAAGAAGCTTCAGAGGAATACTACAGGGCCAAATTTCAGATATTGAGGATCTGCAAGTATAGAGATAAGTCAATTTCAATATTGAGCTCCTCAAAAGCAAGTAAAAGGTGTGTATTTTTTTTTCCGAATTGCATAAGTCTTGTTTGAAGAATCAAGTTGAATTGATTCCAAGGGAATATTGTAGAATATATTTTAGTATTGGGTTCTGAAATGCCTCCTAAAAAGAATTCAACACCCATTAAGCCTTTAGAAGGCTCTACTATGACTCATGAAGATGAAGAATGACAACATGACATATCAAATTTACAAGAGCAAGTGCAACAAATTTCTCTCTCGCGAAGAACAACAAAAAATGACATGGAAGTTTTAAAGAAAGGCGTGGAAACTAAGATGGATGGTTTGAAGAAAGGCGTGAAATCTAAGATGGATGGTTTGAAGAATGGCATGGAAGCTAATATAGATGGCATGGAAGCTGACATGGAATCTAAGATGGATGACATGGAAGCTAAGATCGATGAAAAAATGGAAAACATGAAGAATGATCTAAAAGCAGACATGGAAGGTTTGACAAAGTTGATACAACAAATGTTTCCTAATGGTGAAAAGATAGTAGAGGAAATTCATGATGAGAACAAAATAAATTCTAATCGTGACTTCATAAACTCTAATGTTGGCGGGAAGAACCACCATATTCCAAAAATGGATATGAGGAAGTTTGATGGAAAGGATCCTGTAACATGGATACTGAAGGGGATGGAGTAATAACATAATTATCCCACACACGTGTAAAAGATGACAAAAAGGTACACATTGCAACTTTACCTTTAGAACAAAATACATTTGTATGGTATCGATGGTTTTTCTCCCATAAAAAAATTGTCACTTGGTCAATTTTTACGGAGGAAATGATAGCACATTATGAGGATACAAAGAGCAACACCTTCTTTAGCCAATTGATAAATCTCAAACAAAAGGGATTAGTGGGGGAGCACATTAAGGACTTCCAAAAATTGAATATAAGGGTAATTGATATTCCGGATGAACATAGGATTGATCTCTTCATAGGCACTTTAAAGGATAACATCAAACATGAAGTTCTCATTTTGGAACCTGATTCATTTGAGAAGGCATTCAGGTTGGCAAGAAAAATTGAATGTAAAATTATGGTGGCAAGGAAGCCTACCACCTACTTCTAGAAAGAGGGAAGTGTTGCTACTCCTAGACTTCCACAACCTACAAGGTTGACACCACAAAAATTGGAAGAAAAAAGAGAAAAAGGGCTTTTCTACAGTTGTGATAGGAAATACACTAAAGGTCATAAGTGTGCTGAGAAGAAATTATTTTACATAGATTGTGGAGAGGAGGAAGAAAATGAACAATAAAATTCAAAAGAAGAGGATATACACCATGAACCAACCCTAGAAGAAGAAGAAATGAGTCTGACCATATCGGGTAATGCATTGGAAGGAATTACCACTCCTCAAACTCTTAAGATAGAAGGGCATATCAAGAAGAAAAAGGTAATAGTGTTGATTGATTCTGGTAGTACCCATAATTTTATTCATTGTAAGGTAGCCAAGGAATTGAATTTTTTCCTATACTCGCACCAGAATGTGTCAAGTGATGAAGGTAAAATGAGTGAACTATAAATTGTTCGGAAAATGCTGAATATCAAGCTAACCATGGGGGAATATGTATTGAATAGTCCAATTCTTTCCATTCCTATGGGAGGTGCTAATGTTGTACTAGGAGTACAATGGTTACAATCTTTGGGGACGGTAGCTTTTAATTTTCAATAACTTTTCTTGAATTTTTTTTTCAGAAGGAAAGGAAGTCGAATTACAGGGTATTGCAGGGAAGCCGGGAAACATAATAAGCTCTAATGTCATGATAAAGCTTCTAAAGAAATAACAACGAGGTGATATTGCACAATTATGCTCACTAGAAGTTCCAACATCAAAATCACATTAGGGTAATTTTGAGGTCTAAAATGGGCCTCCTAAGGAAATAATAAAATAATAGTTAAACCAATAAAATAATATTTATCAATTTTCAATTCACTTTTTGCACAAAAATCCATGTAACCATAGTTAAATTCAATTCAAAATTTGTACCAAAATAAAATTAATAAAAAAATTGTATTGATGTGACTATAAATAAGAATGAGCTTTTCAAGAAAAGTCATTATCATTCAACAACTAACGCATTTGTCCTTTGTACTTAAATAACTTAAAATAAAATATAAATATAAATTTATAAATTCGTAATTATATTATATGCTATTAATTAAAATTTATATTATTTAAATTGTATAATAACATGTAATTAATATATTATATAAAAATAATATAATATAATATAATATAATAAATGTATAGGGATATGCATTGTTTCTTTCAAGAAATATGAAATGACAATAATATATTTTTATTCAAAAAGTGTGAAATGACATTTATTATGAGTACTTTACTTTGACTTTAAAAGTACATAGAGCACTACCATGGTTAACCATGAGTTTTTATGCACCATTGAGAATGTGACAAATAAGTACCTTTAACTCAAGCAATGCCACTTCAACCATTAGGGATGATGTCATCCCCTAAAATGTGATTGGTTCTCATAAAGTGAATTTTGATTGTACATTTTCCTTAGGAGGCCCATTTTAGAACTCAAATTTCCCCTAATGATTTATTTCTGCAGATCTCCAAAAAGTCTTGGACAATCATTCCAAGGTTTTTGAAACTCCCAAAGGACTCCCACCTATTCGTGATCATGATCATGCTATTCATTTTATTCCAAGAAGTGTTCCACCAAACATCAGGCTTTATAGATATCCTTATGTCCAAAAGAGCTAAATTGAACGTATGATTGCAGAAATGTTAGAGGCTAGCATAATTCAACCTAGTCAAAGTTCTTTCTCTACTCTTGTAGTATTGGTACACAAGAAGAATGGATCATGGCGCATGTGTCTAGATTATAGGGAGCTCAATAAGCTCACCATTAAAGATAAATTTCCCATTCCTGTAATTGATGAATTATTGGATGAAATACATGGAGAAATTTACTTTACCAAGTTGGATCTTCGTTCAGGATATCATTAAATTAGAATGAAGACTGAAGATATTCTGAAAATAGCATTTCGAACTCATGAGGGTCATTATGAATTTTTGGTCATGCCTTTTGGCCTTACCAATGCACCTTCTACATTTCAAGGGTTCATGAATTCCATTTTCAAACCCTTCCTTAGAAAATTTGTGCTAGTATTTTTTGATGATATACTAATCTACAGTAGGTCTTGGAAGGATCATGTTGAACATGTTGACAGGGTGCTCAAACTATTGCAGGAGAAACAATTATATGCAAAAAATCCAAATGCTTCTTTGGAGTACAAGAGGTGGAATATCTCGGTCATATTGTATCTCACGAGGGTGTTAAAGTAGACCCTAACAAAATTAAAGCCATTAAGGAATGGAAAGTCCCCACAACCATAAAGCAGTTGCGAGGATTTCTCGAGTTAACAGGGTATTATCGAAAGTTTTTTAAGAATTATGGGAGAATAGCAGCACCTCTAACAACATTATTGAAGAAAGATGCATTTTCATGGACTCCTGAAGAAACTAAGGCCTTTGAACATCTTAAAGAGGCAATGTGCCTAGCACCGGTCTTAGCTACGCCGGACTTCACAAAAACCTTTATTGTGGAATGTGATGCCTCAGGAAATGGAATTGGTGCAGTTTTAATGTAGGAAGGAAGACCCATTGCTTTTGAAAGTCGTCCAATCAAAGGAAAGTATTTACAGAAACCTATTTATGAGAAGGAAATGTTAGCAATACTGCATGCACTAAAGAAATGGTGAATTTACCTAATGGGAAGACACTTCAAGGTAAAAACTGATCATGATAGTCTTAAACACTTTTTGGAACAAAGACTATCTTCAGAAGAGCAGCAAAAATGGGTCACAAAGATGTTGGGTTATGACTTTGAAATAATCTACAAAAAAGGGAAGATAAATGTTGTTGCAGATGCACTCTCAAGAAAGAATGAAGAGGTGGAAGCATTGCTTTGTGCCATTTCTATTATCCAACCAGATTGGATAACCGAAGCAAGAGATGAATGGAAGAAGGACGAAGAAGTGTGGACACTCATTCAAAATTTGTAGCAATATCCTAGTACATCTGATACATTTAGTTGGAAAAATGATTCCTTATGGTACAAAGATCGCTTATATCTTTGTAAGAATTCCCAACTAAAACAAAAGATTCTTTTGGAATTGCACACTTATCCTTTTGGAGGACACTCAGGATTTTTAAAAACTTACCACAGGGTGAAGAAAGAATTTTTTTGGGATGGCCTTAAATCTGATATTCAAAAGTTTGTGGCAGAATGTTTGGTTTGCCAGCAGAATAAAGTGGAAACAATTAAGACCCCAGGACTTCTACAACCTTTATCAATTCCAAGTCAACGTTGGGAGGAGATTTCAATGGATTTTATCACAGGTTTACCTAAGTCCGAAGGAAAGAGTGTCATCATGGTGGTAGTTGATAGAATTACCAAGTATGCACACTTTTGTGCATTATCTCATCCATTTAAAGCAAGTACAGTTGCTACTACATTTATGGACACAATTCAAAAGCTACATGGAAACCCAAGGGTTATTGTGAGCGACAGAGATCCCTATATTACTAGTATATAGTCCCTTATTGTTGTTAGTGTAACCCCTTATTGTTATTATTATACCCCTGTAACCCCCATATTGTTATTATTGTGCCCCTAAATTATTATTGTTAGGTCGGCTAGGATTACATTATGGCCCCACTAAGATTACATTGTGGCCCCATGGACTCCTATATATAGAAAGTAGGTTTCGTAATTTGAATAATCCAAGAATTGTTCATTCATGTAATGTATTGGAGGTTTCCCCCTCGAAGTGGCTTATTTCTAAGGCATTGATATCTCTTTTCTTCTATTTTTGGAGCTGGTTTCACAATAGTTTATGTCTGTTGGAAAATTTCTTCTTCAATAGAAAGCCTACATAAAAGCATGTTAACTATTCTCTAATAAAATTAATGCTTAAAGAAATAGACTAAAGGTGCAGAAACTCCCCAATTTAGCTGATTCGATGAGGCTCATTACTGTTTCTTTCAATAATCTCAAAGAATAAAAGAAAAGTAACTTTGAAAACTGATCTGGTAGAGGTGTGAAAGGTTTATGAAGACTTGGAGAAACAGAGTTCAAGATCAGCAAAAACTAAAACAAAAATGAAGAAATGGAAATAAATGAAAGTGGGCACATGAAACTTACCATTGGAGAATTGCATTTCATCTTACCTAAAAGGTATCATTTTCTCCAACAAAAATAACTTCTTTGTTTAATTAGAATTAAAAGCATGAAGAAGTTGAATTAATTGAAATCTTATTGCTCAAAATCATTATTTATTAAATCTCAATTAAAACAAGCAGTGAACTAAAAGAAAGCAATGTTTCATTTTCAAGGAATTGGGAAAAAATCGAATCCACCATAAATGATAATGAATATATGCTCCTTTATGAATTGTAGCGATGAATGTTCTTTTTGCTTCTTCCATTCTGAATTTATATAAGCCCCAAAGTATTGAAATTAATTCAAAATCCTGAATAATGTAACAATATATAAAGAGGATTTGAAACTTTGTATGATAAGTATGGAGCGAATTTCAAAATAGAAGAGAGAAAAAATATGAATTAATTATCAGTACATCACCTTGCCATACAAAACTTAAAAGGTGTGTGATTTCCAATTTTGCGGATATGTGATTGAGCATTTTATATAATAATTAAAATATAATGGTGGAAAGTCGAATATCGAAGTTTATCACATCAAAAGATCTTGAAGACAAAGCTTCATTTGAGTTTAGCAATGTGATATAATTATTATGATGGAAATGTCGTGAGATGAGCATGTGCGATGGGAAATTGGGAAGGGATGAATGCGATATCGAAGAATAGTCATATCAAAATATTAAAGCTTATGAATGAAATGAAACGATGACATTATTTTTGTGATAATGAAAATGCGATAAATGACTTATGCAACGAGACTGCAAATATCAGAATATACGCGCGGAACTTTGGTTTTGGAGACCACACAAATGGTGACCAATCACACACGGTTTCACTTTGCATCTTTTATGACTTACCTTCCCACAGATTTCACAACTTAAGACTTTTGCGATTTTGCGATTTCACAATTCGCAATTAACGCCACACCGGTCGTTGCAACTTTTAAATTTTAACATATTACTTATCTCATGCGATATGCAATATGCGTAGCATCGCATCGAAATCTCCTTACCTTATCTTTTATCACATCGCAACTAATATATCTTGCTGGGTGAGGTCTTAACAATAACTACTAAAATTGCCAATATGTGAAATCTTGTTGGGTGCAATTTAAACTCCACCGTTGATCTTATTTAGATCTAACGGTCCTCATTGTTCCCTTCCTCTTCTGCTTCGCATTGCAATTCAAACAACTTATTATATGTTTAGATGCCGATTGAGAATGGACCTGATATTTTTATTATATGGATTTAATCTCATATTGGATCCGGGACATCGGGACTTTTTAAACTTATGCCCTAACATTATTGCGATTTAAAAGATGTGATATTTTTATGAACTTGATTTAAATTTTATATCAAGTCCAAAATTGTGTGGTCATCGCAATATTTGGAGAAATCAACTATCAGATATATGAAATGTGAAATGCAATATTCTACGTAGCATTTTGCGAGAGAATGAGTGAAAAAGAACATCAAAATATTGTATCAACAATTTTTATCAAGAAATGCTAAGAGTTGCTTCTGATGGAATATTGCGATAGAAATAGTTGGGATATGGATGATGCAATATCAGACGGAAAGATCATTGGAGATCGGAGGGAATGAGAATATTGGGAGATCGGAGATATTTGTAGCATGCTCATTTCAGAACCTTCTATTTGCAAATTGCGATATATATGTGAGGCCGACGATTTCTTTAAAATATTAAATTCAAATAAAAAAAAATGATTTAATTTTGCTTTAAAATAAATAACCCGTTAATAATTTAATTAACTGTCAGAAATTTTAATTGGAAATTAATTTTATCAGAACTTTCTTATAAAGAGAGTTGTGAAATATAAAGATCTGATATGATTCCGACGACAATTTATTAAGTCTTATCAAGATTTCAATAAACATAAGCAAATATAGACATCCTTCAAATTTAAGGTGAAATAATAAATACTTCCCTGAACATGTTGCAGATTTGAAAATATCTGGTTGTTTTCTTATCTTGATTCTTCATAATCAAGTCAATGAAGACCTGCAAATGAAATAGAAATAAGAAATAACCTTTGAAAAGTAAAACAATCAATAGATGATGGTGAACATGTAAACACATACCTAGAAGAAAATTGACTGTAATTTTTACCTTTTTGAAGCTTCAAGTTCTCCCAAATTTTCTCAAAATTTTCATAAGTTAACATCACCTACTTATTTTAATCTAAAATGCTAAGTAATGATTTTTTTTATAAAATTCCATCCTTTCCAAAATTACATCAGAAGACGAGTGGCAAAAATGTGTTCTTAGAATTACTTGTGAATACAAAATTGTCAAGTGATAGAAAATTCTTGGAATTTTTTCATGTATGATTAATGTTATGAATTGTGAAGAACAATAAAATTGAAGGCTTGACAATAAGTATGATCTGATAATTCAAGAGCTTATAAATGATCTAGGTTTCTTTTCTATAATTGAAATGGGATGCCCAAAATAAATTGGATTCATTACTTGTTTTATTGAAAATTTGAATGTAACACCTCTCATTTCGCCAATTTTTTTTTCTAATTATAGTAACATATTTACTTATTTCTATAATTTGTCATAGTCCGACGCATTTCTGTCATTCACAACTTAATTTAATTCACCACGTTTATTTACTGATAAGAGCATACTCAACCTTCAGTTACTATCCATTAAGGCAAGATTTCTTCTACTTAATCTATATGGATATGGCATACCTCACCTCTTTCCATGTATGGGAATAAGGTTTCTAGGAAACTCTTACCGTCTTCATTGAATCTCTTCCATTACCATGGTTGTAATTTTATATAGTTCTTTAACCATGTATTATTATACCCAAATTATCCAGTTTGGAATAATCTTTATATTAATATTCTCCACTCTATATTTTCATAGGTATTTTTATTTTAACTATATCACTTCCACATATCTAATTGCATTAAGTCAACCCCTCTTGGACTTAATCATTTTACACTAATAACTCTTCCACACAAACGAGTGTAATTCGATGCCTTCATTTTATTTCTTCACGTGGCATATAAAATGGTTGTAAGGTTTACCACTACACCTTAAATTAACTTAAAGTTTTTCAATTATTATATTCTTCCGTACCGAATTCTTCTTCCAGATTTATAGTGTTACAAGTATTTTCGTTTACTGTAGAATCATTCCCTGGTTCTTTGGGTCCCCAACCTAACCTATATATTCCTACCATTATGTATATAAGAATGAATTTTTCAAACAAGGTTATACCATATAGATTTACTACATAGATATTCTCTTTTCCATACGTACGTTTGGTGCTCATTTAGCCTTTTTATACTAAAGCCAAATTATTGAAAATATTATCACACCATTCTGTATATCTGCATTAACTCACATCTAATTATTAGACTAATATATCCTCTAAGAAAGGATACTTCCACTACACTTAAATTGCAAGATATTTTAAATTATAAAAAAATAGCCAACACTTCACTCACATGCTCATATATAACTTTACCTAACTTGTTAAGGTATTATTATCGAACCCCTACCTTTTCAACTCATGATCATATCTTACGTCTTTCTCGTTGGCATAGTTTATTGCACCCCTATATATATAAAACCTTACCATTTCACTTTAACTATTATACAATAATCCATAGAAGATTATCGTTTGTGTATTCTCATCGAATGAAAGATATAGCCATACTTTGTTTAATAGTATGTATGTTCATTCTTACTTATACACCGCAAAGGATAATGGTTCTAATTTGTAGTCATATTCCTCTTTGGGCTAGTATCTAAGATTTTTTTTCATATTTACCATACTTTGTTATTCAAATCAACATTCCATGTGATATTAATATGGTTAAATAATATCATCAATATGGTTAAATAATATCATCCGGATAACATGCTAATCATGTTGATCTTTATGTCATCTTAATATCTTAGTTAATGTCATCCTACCTGAACAATTTAATGACACCTACGTATAGCCATTAACATTTTAAATCCAATTTATGAACCGAGTTAAAATCATAATATGACTCCATCTCTATCCTAAGTTCTATGCAACATTAATGTTATAGATGCCATATTAATTACTTGGAATACGCCCAATAGTTTATTGAGATCCTTCACAATTCCTGACCGTCTATTTCCAGGTAGAGGTACACCATCGCACATGAAATGAATCCCTCGAAAATCTCAACAAGAAATCTCTCGTACCTATTCATGTGATCTTTATCCTTCCGATTTTCGATGTCATGATCCGAGGGACCGTCCCTAATCTGCGGACACATGTAGAGTAGAGATTTGAGATTGGACAAGGGTTTTCTATGGTTTAAAAGATCACGTTTACCATTGATATTCATTCCTCTGACTTCTGGTCATGGATCACGAACCCGTCTTTTTTTGGATTGAACCAACAGCCAGCTTTTATCCCATCGCAACTGCATATCACTCCTATCGGGTAAAAATTTCCCTTTTATTTTTCTCTATGTTCCACTTATCTCATTCTAAAATTGATTTATACATACAGGTTTGCTACCATTTTTCCGAATGGGTTGTATTATAAATTTTCGTATGTTCTAAACTGGAATGGCAGCCGAACTTACGGCGCCAAGGACAACTCAACGTTTTTTCCATGAAGAATTCTACCGTCGGCAGTGTAAAGATGTTGCTTCTCTGCTCATTCCATTCTTAGGTTCCACGTCTATCTTTTTGAATCTGTCAATTGCGTAAATTTGTTTGTTTAATGTCATTTTCTTCTGAGGCATTACGGCTAGTTCTTGATGTGCCTCTGCATGAAATTGGGTAGCGCTTATGCATTTTTCCTATATGCCCAGAGGTGAATCTAAACTTACTATGATATATAATAATTTCTACTTAAAATTTACATAATTTTCAGTTATATCTTGTATTTTTTTTACACCCTAACACTTTTTATTTCTGTTCCTAGAATGTCGACCGAACTATGTTCAATCATGTAACAGGTGAATGAAAATTCAAGAAAACTCCGAATTGGTCTTATATCTGAATTATGACTCTCAAGTATTCAATAGAAGTACTGAAGGTAAATCATTTCTCTTACTTATCGGTTTATTGCAGATAACTTATAACAGAAACACTATCTCCCTTTTTTATTGTTAATCTACGATGAATTGCTCATTTACTGTAGCAACACCTTAAGTATTCATTTGGGAAGAATTAGATGCAGATGTTGATTGCCCAATAGAAAAATTTCTTGAATGGTTTGTTTTCACCTCAGCATACAGAATACGAGGTTATTATTAAGTTGAAATATTAACAAAACAGTAAGCCCAATGCATTTCTAAAACGCAGTAGTTGGCTTTCACATTATTGAAAATGTATGCTATGATATTTCCTTTTTCACAGATCACTACTAATGTGTGTATCTCAGTAATTGCATTTTCTTTCCTGTAACTTGTATCTATCCCATACTCTATTTTGGTCACCTACATTGTTTTCTTACAATGCAGGCAGATGTTTAATATATGCACCTTCAATTCATTAAATCCCATACTTGGGAACTAGCAAGGTATAGTGGGCACTTTGGTATTTCCTCCATGATTTAACGTTAATCTTCTCTACTCTCTGCTTTGATTTTTATGGCTGTCTTTACCTCCTACATGTTCACGATTAATTTAACTCACTATAGCTAATGCATAACCATAGTTATCTCTGGTTTTCTCAACATAATCTATAATGGTCTATGCTATATTAACTTAACTTGTACTGATATGGAAATACACTGTAGTCTTAGTAGTATCTCAGTCATATGTAAATTTAATTCGTTTTTAATCTTGTTTACATATTCTAACTAAATTTTCTTGTGGTTATAAGTAAGCCTCTTATACCTGTATCTGAATCCGACTATACCACTTCAACTCATGCTTCCATTAATAACTGGAGTTTCTACTCTTATTTTGTATTAGGTTGGCCCCCATTCAATTCGAGTATTCGCCATTCATGTCCATACACGACAGGAGATGGATATTCCTCAGT
This sequence comes from Pinus albicaulis, assembly GCA_034641835.2. Taxonomy (NCBI): domain Eukaryota; kingdom Viridiplantae; phylum Streptophyta; class Pinopsida; order Pinales; family Pinaceae; genus Pinus; species Pinus albicaulis. Next base: position 1,427,242,804 of record CM076582.1, read on the forward strand.
TTGTGTTTATCAGGAACATAGTTCCCTTATTTTGTACAATTACAGATCATTTCCTATTATAGAAATGTATAATCTAAGGACTATCATATTCTACCTGTATAAAGGCTTCCTTCAGCAAGAGATTTAACGTTTACTGTATGTATTTAATTTTCCTGGCTATAAGACCAATAGGGTCTTGCCCCACACAATTTATTTCTTTTGAGTGTTTAAGGTGTAACAGGAGAATATATATATATATATATATACCTTTTTAGATTTGGTAGACATGAATACTCACTTTGTCTTTTTATACTCACGCTACAGTACCGTGTTCATCTCTATATCGGATGTTGCAAATGGTTTCATATATATTGGGTTTAAATATTCTATATGCATCCTTTTCTAATTTCATTGTAGTATGCATCATTTTTCTAAGGATTTTTACATATAGAATTCCTTACACTTATACTGTTTTCTCATGGTTCAAATTCGGTATAAATATTATAGTATGGAGATTTTATATAATCTATACTAAATTATTCTTTCACCATTAATGAGGGGTAATTTATATTTACGCTATTTTTGTATGCGATACATAGTTAATATCAGATACATGGTTAATGTCATCCCATCAGAATAGTCCATTAATTTTTCAAATTTTTTGTTTTATCTTCTTCTGATTTGTACATAGTTATTTAAAGGTATAACATAGTGTATCCAGGTATATAAAGTGTCTACTCATTCAAATCTGTGTATTACTTTATACTTCAGAACATATTTCTCTATGAGCTGTACAATTTAATAACAAAATATTGATCTAACTAAAATATAGAAATGTCAGTTTCCTGTGAGGTACCTAACCTCAGATCTAGACCCATTACGGAGTTTAGAAATTCTGAGAGTTGTTCCTCTATAGAATATGTCTGTACAACCATACAAATTTTACTATTTCTTCTATAGTGATATCTGTTAAATGTACAGACCGGCCCAAAGTTAATTGTAACTTATAAATTTTCCAATTTCAAACAAATATCTAAACTCAGAATTTCTTAAATTAATAGAGCTACTTTATCAATTCTCGTATTCCATCACAACATTAAAATTTAAGTCAAAGTCCATTCTAAAATAAATGTGCATACCACTTAGGTTTGACTAGTTGCCTCCCAACCTTAGAGCTCTTTCTCCCCAGCTCACCGCCGAACATAGATCTCTTTCTCCAATGATAGACAACCTCTTGTCTATCAGGAATCTATTTATATAAGCTTTCTTTCCCCAGCCTATTTCCCTTAACCGCGTCTAGTTAATTCAGGATGCTATATTCCTATTTGCCTAATATTTCCCTTTGTTTTTTCCAAAAAGGTACTTTTAAAGCTAGCTTTTATGCTTTCCAGCTCTATTCCACCTCTTCCCAATAATTTCCTCTTTATTGGGGTAATTTGATATTTATCTCCAAATCAAATTTTAGTATCTTACTTTATTCCTTCCAAGGATTTCTGTAAGTCTGGGAAAGTCTTACAACCTTATCCATCCTCATGGATTTGGTTTCTAAATCTCAAATCTCAATCTAGTCACTGCACATTAATTTCTATTTTATTTTATTAAATTAACTGAATAAAATATATCCACCATCAATATGCTCTTTGGGGTCCACTTTGACCCTTAAAGTCCTTAACTTCCTATTTTAAAAAACAACAATTTAGGGACATTACATATTCCCCCCCTAAAAATGAACACCGTCTTCAGTGTTACTAATCTCAATGTTGATTTCTCAACTCGGGATGAAGATTCCTCCTTCATCTTCACTCCTGGCTCCCAATAGTTTCTTCGGAGCGCAATCACCTTCCTCGGATTTTTCTCTACTCACTGTTATACTTTGGAGTTTGATTTTTTTCTTCTTGCTTCCTTATAAGAAGTATATTTAGAAGAATCTTTTACTCCTGGCTCCATCTATCCACAGTTGATATCAATTCACATGAGTAGTATCATATACATATATTGATTAGAATAATCAAAAACATTTTGAACTTTTTTTTAAAATTTTAATAATTTCACTTGTTAGAAAAACTTGCAAGATTTATAGTAGTATAGTGCAACTTCGGCACAACTGCCTATTATCCCATGTTTTTTGGTGAGCCTTCCTTCTCACTCAACATGGTCTAATTTGACTTCTTCTGGTGATTTCTCTGTACGTATTTTCACCTTTGACTCCTTTGATTGGAGTGTACAATTCCTATTACATACTTTACTTGAAAACAACAATTATTTTTTCATTAGAATTTCAGGAATTTAAAAAACCAAATATATCATATGCAGAGGTTCTGCTTACCTTTCCCAGTTCATGCATGTACTTCATTGGCCTTCTAATTGATTGATTTTATCATTCAATTTCGATGGTAATAACCATGCTCAATAATAATATTTATAACTTAATTTCCACTTTACACTTGAATTTTTCCTCATCAAGCATATCAGTTATTACCTACATCTTTGAATTTCATATTAGTTTACAGTTTCGGTCTTGCACACATTGACCGATTTTTATTAATATCAGTTTTTAAATCAACCCATTGTTAGATCAATTTTTTTTTTTTTCCATTTCTTTACTCAATCAACTTCCTATTTCTATTCTGAAATAGGCATAAAATCCAGATTTCTTGTCTGATAACTAGGTTTCACTGTTTCTTAGCAACACCTTCAAAATAGGGGTTTTCATTACTCTTTCTTCCTAATAGTTCAAACATGTCCTGTTTTAAATTTTGAACTTAATTTTAATTATCAGTATGTCCAAAATAAGGACATCTTATGGTAATTTTCTACCATTTATATGGTACTGAGGTAACATTATTAATGTACCCTCTATTTTTGTAGTTATCAGTTCTTTCTGATTGGAACATCTATCAATATTCTGGTATTTTACATTTTTACTTGGAGGTATTTTTCTGCTTTACTGTTGCATTCATTTCACTTGTCTCACTTATTCACATCAAAAACTTATTACTTGAATTTTATTCACAATTTTTTTTCTTTTTTTTGGACATTCCTCTTTCAACACATCCCAAAATTTTCAGTTTTGAAGTTTCTTCCCAAACTTATTTAGGAATTGCAACCCTAGTTTACTCAAATTTCTCCTTATTTGTGAAGAATTTATACTTAAATTTTAGGGTTTCTACATCAAAACCCCTCCTCACTATTCCTGAAGGACACCTTTCAGTAGAATCTTAATACCAACTCAGCAAAATTTAGCTCTTGTCTACTTTTTTTTCCAATCATGCCCTATAATTTTCTATTGCGTCCGTACAATCCTTTCAATTATTAAATAGAATTGGGTGAAGTCTATTAACCGTTCAAGCTATATTGATCATTTTCTAGTCTATGCATTTTTCTCTCCTTGTGGTTGTAGAGAGTTAATCTTATCATGTAATTTATGTCCTCTCGACTTTTACAGAATTTGGAAAACAATGCTCCTGTTTGTCGTTATGTTATGATTTACTTGCTATATATATATATAGGGCTAAAACTGGACCAATCTAATTTTGTAGAATTCCAAATTCATTATTTTTGTATCTTGTTTTTCAGAATCTATATTTACTTTAGAGGTTCCATCTTTCATTTTGACCTACCTGACCAGTAATCCCAACATGGATCTACTTGGTTTTACATAATTTTTATTCATTATTTGTTATTGCCTCAGTTTTAACTCTCAGCAATTTTGATGTATCGCGTTGTTGTTTTTTTTTTTTTTTAATCTGGTAAATTTTCTATCAGTTTATATTTCAATTTTCTATCTTCATTTCATAGCATAAAATTTTCAGTTATTTTCTAGTTGACTTTTATAATATCACTGGTTTTCCATCACTACACATACTCTGTAGTGATTTTTTTCAGCAATTGGGTAGTCCTTATTGTTATCCTACCTAATTTATTCCTATTTCTACTGCATAGAAATCAATAATGGAAACTTTTAACTCTAACTAAAGTTCGTTTCACTTGGTTACCTTTCTGCCTTTTTTGGGAAATCTGATATATCAATCTTGTACAAAATTCCGGCTTGCTGGAATTTTCCTGTCTTTTTCCAAACCACATCTAGGTTCATCAACTAGAACAGGACATGTTTATCCTACATATCTGTAATTTTCTTTTCAATTTTCTCTAGCCTCTTTTTTTCTATCACAGAGTTCATATTACTGATAGAATGTCTAAAATGTGTAGTTATGTATATCTTTATGTTTCATTATTCCATTCTTGGAACTTTTAGAGGGCTTTCTTATCAAATTGTGGCTCTTTCGCTCCACACCTCTCATTAGTATTTTTCTTGTTAATCATAGTTACTTATTCTACAGTTATTAGCTTTCCATATTACTGAATTTAGGAATTGTTTTACAAACATACGTGACCCATTGTCACTTGTTTTCATCCTTTCGTATGTTAAAATTTTAAACTTTCTTTTGAACCCAACTTTGGTATAATCCTCTCCTTTCCCATCATAGGAGGAAATTCTAATTAAATTTTTCCAGAATTCCTTTGAAATTCCTCATTCCTCCAAGACCGCTGTCTAGAGGCATCATCTTCCTCAGAATTCTTCTAAGTAATTTACCATTCTTTTTTTCTTTGCATTCGATACATCATATCCATCAATGGAACATTTGGATCTGTTGGGTTTTCTCCACACCCAGATCCACATACAGCTCATACCCTTTTTTTTTTCTATGGTTTGCAGTTGTATGGTTCAACACTATTTCACTGTTCTTGAATTTAACATTAGTGAAAATTAAATTTAACAAAATTTAAAGCAACATAAATTTTCTAGTGTGAGCACACATTTTTTCCCAATGTTTTAACATGGGCTCTGATACCATTTGTAACACCTCTCATTTCGCCAATTTTTTTTTTCTAATTATAGTAACATATCTACTTATTACTATAATTCGTCACAGTCTGACGCATTTCTGTCATTCACAACTTAATTTACTTCACCACGTTTATTTACTGATAAGAGCATACTCAACCTTTAGTTACTATCCGTTAAGGCGAGATTTCATCTACTTGATCTATATGGATATGGCATACCTCACCTCTTTCCATGTATGGGAATAAGGTTTCTAGGCAACTCTTACTGTCTTACATTGAATCTCTCCCATTACCATGGTTGTGATTTTATATAGTTCTTTAACCATGTATTATTATACCCAAATTATCCAGTTTGGAATAATCTTTATATTAATATTCTCCACTCTATATTTTCATAGGTATTTTTATTTTAACTATATCACTTCCACATATCTAATTTCATTAAGTCAACAACTCTTGGACTTAATAATTTTACACTAATAACTCTTCCACACAAACGATTGTAATTCGATGCCTTCATTTTATTTCTTCATGTGGCATATAAAATGGTTGTAAGGTTTACCACTACACCTTAAATTAACTTAAATTTTTTCAATTATGATATTCTTCTGTACCAAATTCTTCTTCCAGATTTACAGTGTTACAAGTATTTTCGTTTACTGTAGAATCATTACCTAGTTCTTTGGTTCTCGAGCCTAACCTATATATTCCTACCATTATGTACATAAGAATGAATTTGTCAAACAAGGTTATACCATATAGATTTACTACATAGATCTTCTCTTTTCCATACGTAATTTTGGTGCTCATTTAGCCTTTTTATACTAAAGCCAAATTATTGAAAATATTATCACACCATTCTCTATATCTGCATTAAATCACATCTAATTATTAGACTAATAGATACTTTCTAATTATTAGACTAATAGATACTTTAAGAAAGGATACTTCCACCACACTTAAAATGTAAGATATTTGAGATTATAAAAAAATACCCAGCACTTTACTCACATGCTCATATATACCTTTACCTAACTTTTTAAGGTATTATTGTTGAACCCCTACCTTTTTAACTCATGATCATATCTTACGTCTTTCTCGTTGGCATAGTTTATTACATCCCTATATATATATATATATATATATATATATATAACCTTACCATTTCACTTTAAATATTATACAATAATCCATAGAATATTATTGCATGTGTATTCTCATCGAATGAAAGATATAGCCATACTTCGTTTAATAGCATGTATGTTCATTCTTACTTATACACCGCAAAGGATAATGGTTCTAATTTGTAGTCATATTCCTCTTTGGGCTAGTATCTAAGATTTTTTTCATATTTACCATACTTTGTTATTCAAATCAACATTCCATGTGATATTAATATGGTTAAATAATATCATCAATATGGTTAAATAATATCATCCGGATAACATGCTAATCATGTTGATCTTTATGTCATCTTAATATCTTAGTTAATGTCATCCTACCTGAACAATTTAATGACACCTACGTATAGCCATTGACATTTTAAATCCAATTTATGAACCGAGTTAAAATCATAATATGACTCCATCTCTATCCTAAGTTCTATGCAACATTAATGTTATAGATGCCATATTAATTACTTGGAATATGCCCAATAGTTTATTGAGATCCTTCACAATTCCTGACTGTCTATTTCCAGGTATAGGTACACCATCGCGCACGAAATGAATCCCTCGAAAATCTCAGCAATAAATCTCTCATACCTATTCATGTGATCTTTATCCTTCCGATTTTTGATGTCATGATCCGAAGGACCGTCCCTAATTTGCGGACACGTGTAGAGTGGATATTTGACATTGGACTAGGGTTTTCTATGGTTTAAAAGATCACGTTTACCATCAATCTTCCTTCCTTTGCCTTTTGGTCATGGATCATGAACCCTTCTTTTTCTAGATTGAACCAAAAACCAACATTTATCCCATCGAAGCTGCATATCACTGCTACTAGGTAAAATTTTACCTTTTTATTTTTCTCTCTGTTCCACTTATATCATTCTAAAATTGATTGATACATACGGGTTTGCTACCATTTTTCCGAATGGGTTGTTTTATAAATTTTTGTATGTTCCAAACGCTTTTTCCATGAAGCATTCTACCGTGGGCAACGTAAAGCTATTGCTTCTCTGCTCATTCCATTCTCAAGTTCCACGTCTATCATTTGAATCTGTCAATTGGGGAAATTTGTTTGTTTACTGTCATTTTCTTCTGAGGAATTACAGCTAGTTCTTGATGTGCCTCTGTGTGAAATTGGGTAGCGCTTATGCGTTTTTCCTATACGCTCAGAGGTGAATCTAAAATTACTGTGATATATAATAATTTCTACTTCAAATTTACATCGTTTTCAGTTATATCTTGTATTTTGTTTACACCCTAAATATTTTTATTTATGTTCCTGGAATGTCAACCGAACTATGCTCAATAATGTAACATGTGAATGAAATTTCAAGGAAACTCCGAATTGGTCTCATATCCGAATTCTGACTCTCAGGTATTCAATAAAAGTACTGAAGGTAAATAATAATTTCTCTTACTTATCGGTTTATTGCAGATAACTTATAATAGAAACAATATCTCCCTTTTTTATTGGTAGTCTACGATGAATTTCTCATTTACTGTAGCAACACCTTAAGTCTTCATTTGGGAAGAATTAGATGTAGACGTTGATTGCCCAGTAGAAAATTTTCTTGAATGGTTTGTTTTCACCTCAGCATACATAATTGAGGTTATTATTAAGCTGAAATATTAACAAAACAGTAAGCCCAACGCGTTTCTAAAACACAGTAGTTGGCTTTCACATTATTGAAAATGTATGCTGTGATATTTCCTTTATCACAGATCACTACTAATGTGTGTATATCATTAATTGAATTTTCTTTTCTGTAATTGATATCTATCTCGTACTCTATTTCGGTCACCTGCGTTGTTTTCTTGCAATGCAGATAGATGTTTAATATATACACCTTTGATTTCATTAAATCCCATACTTGGGAAATAGCAAGGTATAGTGGGCACTCTGGTATTTCCTTCATGATTTAACATTAATCTTCTGTGCTCTCTGATTTGATTTTCATGGCTCTCTTTACCTCCTACATGTTCACAATTAATTTAACTCACTATATCTAATGCATAACCATAGTTATCTCTGGTTTTCTCAACAGAATCTATAATGGCATATGTTATATTAACTTATCTTGTACTGATATGGAAATACACTATAGTCTTAGTAGTATCTTAGTCATATGTAAATTTAATTCATTTTTAATCTTGTTTACATATTCTAACTAATTTTTCTTGTGGTTACAGGTAAGCCTCTTATACCTGTATCTGAATCCGGCTATACCACTTCAACTCATGCTTCCATTAATAACTGGATTTTCTGCTCTTATTTTGTATCAGGTGGGTCCCCATTCAATTCGAGTATTTTTCATTCATGTTGATACAGGACAAAAGATGAATATTCCTCAGTTTGTGTTTATCAGGAACATAGTTCCCTTATTTTGTACAATTACATATCATTTCTTATTATAGAAATGTATAATCTAAGTACTATCATATTCTACCTGTATAAAGGCTTCCTTCAGCAAGAGATTTAACATTTACTGTATGTATTTAATTTTCCTGGCTATAAGACCAATAGGGTCTTGCCCCACAAATTTTATTTCTTTTGAGTGTTTAAGGTGTAACAGGAGAATGGATATATATATATATATATATATGTGTGTGTGTGTGTGTGTGTGTGTGTGTGTGTACCTTTTTAGATTTGGTAGACATGAATACTCACTTTATCTTTTTATACTCACGCTACAGTACTGTGTTCATTTCTATATTGGATGTTGCAAATTGTTTCATATATATTGGGTTTAAATATTTTGTATGCATCCTTTTCTAATTTCATTGTAGTATGCATCCTTTTTCTAAGAATTTATATATATATAATTCCTTACACTTATACTGTTTTCTCATGGTTCAAATTTGGTATAAATATTATAGTATGGAGACTTTCTATAATCTATAATGAATTATTCTTTCACCATTCTTGAGGGGTAATTTATATTTATGTTATTTCTGTATCCGATACATAGTTAATATCATATACATGCTTAATATCAGCCCATCAGAATAGTCCATTAATTTTTCAAATTTCTCTGTTTTATCTTCTTCTGATTTGTATAAAATTATTTAAAGGTATAGCATAGTGTATTTCGGTATATAAAGTGTCTACTTATTCAAATATGTGTATTAATTTCTACTTGAGAACCTATTTCTCTATGAACAGTCCAAATTAATAACAGAATATTGATCTAACTAAAATATGGAAATTCCAGTTTCCTATGAGGTACCTAACCTCAGATCTAGACCCATTACGGGGTTTAGAAATTCTGAGAGTTTGTCCTCTACAGAATATGTCTGTAAAACCATACAGATTTTACTATTTCTTCTATAGTGATCTCTGTTAAATGTACAGACCGGCCCAAAGTTCACTGTAACTCATAAATTTTCCAATTTCAAACACAGGTATAAACTCATAATTTCTTAAATTAACATAGGTACTTTATCAATTCCCGTATTCCATCACAACATTAAAATTTAAGTCAAATTCCATTCTAAAATAAATGTGCATACCACTTAGGTTTGACTAGTTTACTCCCAACCTTAGAGCTCTTTCTCCCCAGCTCACCACCGAGCAGAGATCTCTTTCTCCAGTGATAGACAACCTTTTGTCTATCTAGAATTTTCTTATATAAGCTTGCTTTCCCCAGCCTGTTTCCCTTAACTGCGCCCGGTTAATTTAGGATGTTGTATTCCTGTTTGCCTAGGCTTTCTCTTTATTTCTTCCATAAAGGTACTTTTAAAGCTAGCTTTTCTTCTTTCCAACTTTACTCCACCTCTTCCAAATAATTTCCTCTTTATTGGGGTAATTTGATATTTATCTCCAAATAAAATTTTAGTATTTTACTTTATTCCTTCCAAGGATTTCTGAAAGTTTGGGAAAGTCTTACAAACTTATCCATTCGCATGGATTTGGTTTCTAGATCTCAAATCGCAATCGAGTTACTGCACATTAATTTCTATTTTATTTTATTAACTTAATTTAATAAAATATATCCACCATTAATATGCTCTTTAGGGTCCACTTTGACCCTTAAAGTCCTTAACTTCCTATTTTAAAAAGCAGCAATTTAGGAACATTACACTGAAATAATGAAATAAATGCAAACATAAAATAAAATTAATCTATTCCTATTTCTAACTTAATGAAGGAAACATGACTAGGTATAGTCATACTTCCAATGTAACCATGTAAGCATCTTAATTCTTGCATGTATGTACATGTCAAACATTAGTAAAAATGCAAATACAATTAAAATACGAAAACTAAATCTGAAAGTAATATGTATATTTATTGTTAGCATCTTATTCAACATTATATTCTCTTGAAATGTCCTTTCCAACTGAATTTCAATTGGATCATAGAAACTTGGATGGATTTCCATTATTGAGTGGGAGAGGTTTAAAAGAGAAGATTACAGGCTAGGTTGTAGAAATGATCTTTTAGAAACAATGACCTGTGTGATTTTGGTAGTGTTATGTTCGAGTGTTAAGTTTTTAACAATATTTTATGAAGGAAAACTTTATGAATGTCTTTCAAAGGGATTAATGAAAAACAGATGAAAGTGCGATAGATCCAACATAAGATTATTAATTGAATTATATTTTTGGTCATAAAGTGAAAATATACTCTGTTGTTAGCATTTCTATTGAGAGGAAAGAAGTGATTGATAAGGCATGTACATCAATTGAAATTGGAAGTTTAATAACTTTTGATATTCACAATTATAATTTGAATCTTTATTTTTCCCTTGAGGTAATGCATCAATTGAGTGTTCAATATTGAGCTGCTCAATATGCCAGCACAAAGTATCTCAAAATATAGGAATAAAAACAGAAAATAAATCTGAAGTTAAAAATAAATTATGAAAAAATAACAAAATTGAATCATATTTTACACTAGTGTTACAACAATTGTTACAACACAATTAGGACTGACTTAAAACAATTTCCTCTTCACACGAATTGGGCAGAATAATGCAATTAGAATGATTTTTGATACCTAATTGTGAATTAGAGAGAAGGCTATGACTCTGAATGGGAATGTGAGCTTGATTATCATATAAATCATAGATTGGAATGGTTTGTTGAATGTTAAAATCATGAATTTGATTAATTGTTTGAAAATGAGAATTATTTGAAACAATTTCTGAATTAGATTGTTCTTCATTTCACATGTGATTCGAATTTGATTATGAGGATTTAGTTGTAAAGAAGACAATGTTAGGATATTCTGACACATAGGAAATAGTTAAGAATAACTTAGTCTAGTGTAGTGTTAGGTAAAGTGTGTTTCTTTACTATGTACATTGTTAACTTATAATCCGACGGTCACGATTTGTAGTGATCCGAAGGTTCACTCTCTCCTCAGTATTAACGACACTTGAGCTGTGGATTAGCACTCGATTGGTCCATGATCTCTATTTAAAGAGCGTGGAGGGTCATTTGTTTGGTAACCATTTATGAGAGAAACATATGTAATCTTTCTTTTATATTAATAAATTTCTTGAAGTGGTCGCGTTGGCTCAGGTCATGGATTGTTTCCCTCTTCGAGGGTTTTAACCATGTGATAACACTGGTGTACTAATTTGTGATCTATTTGTGAGCAGTGACCTTTGTTGTTTGAACTAAATAAATTTCCCTGTAAATTCCTACATGGTATCAGAGCTATTTTAAGGGCCGCATCTGTTGTTGATCCAAATCCAAAGTCAGTTTAACTGCATGCGACTATCGTTTTCTAGATCTACTATTTCTGAATTTTTTCAGGCCTGGAGAATTACTCTGTTGTGTCTGGAACATCTGTTGCAGTGAGGAACCCCTTTCATTTCATACTAAATGTTTTCGGTTGTCCAAGTTATGTCAGTTTAGATATGAAGGTATAAAGTATATGTTTTGCAGTTATATTTGTTAATAGTTCTGGTTATATCGGTTCCCTCTGTTTATTTCAGTTTTTAGGTTTTATTTATTTTCCGGATCTTTACCTTCTTATCTATGTATGCTCTTTTCTCTGCGCTGTGTGTGATCTCGGAAAATCAGAAACAGGAAGAAGGGAATTTTTTTGCTACATATGCTCTTTCCTCGCGTCTTTGTGTGATCTCGCGAAATCAGAAATAGTGAAAAAATAGATAGTTGCCAGTAAGGCTAATTGGAAATCTAACGTTCTGTTGTAAGGCTTGCATTTCTTTTTTTTTCTTAGATTTTGTGTTTTTTGTGCAGGAAAAATGCACGCACACTGAAGACTTAAAAAAATGACTTCTTCCTTTCAAACAATTATAAAATCATTTTACTATCTCACATGGTGAGAAGTTAGTTTATGAGAATAGAGATATTGGGTTCAAGTCTCTTTCTCAAGCTTCTTCTGTAATTTTTTTTTTTTTTAAAGGGGTGGGATTTTTTTTTAAAAGTTGAACTTCATCATCAAATTTCAAACCATTCTCGTAACTATTCGACATCTACAACTCGTTTTTTCAAAAAGGCATAACTTCTTCATCCGAAAGCCATTTTTCGAGCCATTTTTTTTAATCAGCCTAATTTTTCGAGATCTTTCCATTGGACTAGTTAGTTTCATCTCTTTTCAGCTTCAATTTTTTTTTTTAAATGGAAACTGTATGCCTGTTTATTCTTAACAACACCGATTATTTCCAATGGCTACCTCACATGGTAGATTTACTTAGAAGTAAAGGGATTTATAGAATAGCCATTGGACAATAAACTAAACCTTCTGATGATGATAAAGTCACTAGATGGGAAAATAAACAAGATCAAGCACGAGGGTTGATAGGAATGTCCATTTCTCAAGATATTTGATTTCATATCCTTGAAATTGACACCCCTGATGAAGCCTTGAAAAAGGTAAATATTGTTTTTGGCATTCAAAATCAAATCAGGGCCCACCAACTTCAAAATGAGTTGCTTACTTTGGACCCCAATAATTTCTCCTCTATTGAAGATTTTTTGTCCAAATTTAAGACCCTTAGACTTCTTTTAGAAGGTTGTAAGGTCAAAAAGGACAATGGTAGCCTCATCTATTCCATTCTTGTTAAGCTTGGCCCTGCATACTCTATATTTGTTTCCACCTTCCATTCCACTAGAGAAGCTATCATTTCTTTAGGAACAACCTACAAGAACCCCTCTTTTGATACCTTTTGTGATTATTTGATAAGAGAACAAGAAAAAATCTTACAACTTGGTCTTATCACTTCTGGAAACGCTTCTAAGAAAGCCTTAGTAGCCCAACAACAACCATACCAAAAGAATCCCAAGAAGAAGTTTCCTAAGAAGTATGGTCCTAAATCAACCAAGGGTCCTAAGAAATTTTAGTCGCAAACTGAAAAAGCAACTCACCAAAATGATAAGGCAAATAAAAACAAAGGAAGAAGATAGATAAACATTGTGATTTTTGTAGTTGTGATGGCCATATAAAGTCCAAATGTTTTAAGAAAATGGAAGCCTTAGAAGCAGCAATAAAGAAGCACAACATCAATTTGGAACACTCTTCACCTTCATCTTCAGGAATGGCACTTTTTGCTTGTGGTTGTCAAGCATGAAGATCTGGTTATGCATTAAATGTATCTTCTTCTTCTCATTCTCATGAGTGGCTCATTGATTCTGGAGCTTCTTATCACATGGCCAAAAATAAAGCCATGTTTTCTTCTTTAAATGATTGTAACACGAAACATATTTATGTTTGTGATGATAGATCTCTTAGTGTTGTAGGATCTGAAACCATTCATCTAGGTAATGGTTAGTTTAATGATGTACTATGTGTTCCTACCTTGTCATGCAAACTTCTATCTATTTATCAGATAACTCATTCAGGTGAAGGGAAAATAGTAGAATTCTCACCTCATGATGTTGTAATCAAGGACCTAAAATATCTTAGACATATTTTAGCTACTGGCATTGTTGATGATTCCACAAGGTTGTATAATTTTGACAAATTTGGGTCATCATCTCTTCCCTCTGTTTTTTTTGCTCATAATGATGAAGTGAGAAAAATTGTGCATGAGCGATTTGGTCACTTGAACTATTACTCTCTTCAAACTCTATGTAAAGAAAAAATGGTGACGGTTATTCCTATGGTATCTTGCCGAGATGGTGTTTACTCCGGATGTGTACTAGGAAAACATCATTGGGATAGTTTTGACAAATGTGCCTCTTGGCATGCTTCATCCCCTTTGCAACTTGTGCACAGTGATTTATGTGGTCCACTTCATGTTGTTTCTTTCTCTGGTTGCAAGTACTTCTTAACTTTTACTGATTATTTTTCCAGATGCATTTGGGTATACTTCTTAAAACTCAAGAGTGAAGTTTTTAACATGTTCTTGGCCTTTAAGGCATTGATTGAGAAACAATCTGGACATAAAATTATTAAGTTAAGATCAGACAATGGAGGATAATATGTTAACAGAAAATTTATCAACTTTTTCACTGAGCATGGAATTCAATTGCAAAATACTATTCCATGTACTCCATAACAAAATGGCATAGCTGAACAGAAGAATGGCACCTTAAAAGAAATGGCTAATTGTATGCTTCAATCTAAAGGACTTGGTCTCAATTTTTGGGCAGAAGCAATTAATTGCGCAAAATACATAGTAAATCGCACTCCTACTAAGGTTTTAAAGAATATAACTCCAGAAGAAGCTTGGAGCTCAATAAAACCAGATGTAAGTCACTTTCGTGTTTTTCGAAGTGATGCTTGAGCCCATATTCCAGATGCGAAATATAAAGCCTTAGAACCAAAGAGTTAAAAGTGAATTTTTTTTTGATACTCTGAAGATGTCAAAGGATATAGACTTCTTCAACCAAAATCAAAAAATATAATCATTAGAAGAGATATAAATTTTGATGAAAAAATTTCGGTCTGCGAGCCTAGTTCGGCGAGTGTGCCACCTTTTGCCTGCGAGCCTGATTTGGCATATGTGCCACCTCTCTCTACCTCTTCTATTTTTTACAGCATTCCTTCTAGTTCAGATGATGAGAGCGAGGATGACAATCCTCCTCCACCTCTTGAAGATATTCCTTCCGCTCCACAACTTCCAAGATGTGTCCGCTCTACTTGGGATGCAACAGGTTCTCTTGCAGGTGACCCTACAAATCGATGACGTACACGTTCTCAGTTCAAAGGAGCCTCTTCCTTATTGGCTCAAGTTCCTGAAAATCCTGATCCAGACACCTTTGAAGAAGCTTCCGGTCATATAGATTGGGATGAAGCTATGAATGAAGAATGTCATTCCTTATTGGTGAACGATAATTGGGATCTTTCTTCTCTTCCAAAAGGAAGAAAACTTGTTAGATGCAGATGGGTTTACAAAACAAAGTTTGGACCAGATGGAAAAGTGGATAGACATAAAGCTCGCCTTGTTGCTAAAATATTTTCACAAGTTGAAGGCATTTACTATACTGAAACCTTCTCCCCTATTTCCATAATGAATTCTATCTGCCTTGTTCTTTCCCTTGTTGCCTCCTTTAAATGGGAAGTCCATCAAATGGATGTTAAATCCGCCTTCTTACATGGAGATTTGCATGAAGAAATCTACATGGAACAACCCCCTAGCTTTATCCAAAATGACTCTAGCCTTGTTTGTCACCTTAGGAAGTATCTCTATGGTCTCAAACAAGCTCCTCGGGCTTGGTATGCCAAAATGGATATATTTCTATTAGATAATGGATTTTCTAGGTGTCATCTTGACAACATTACGTACACCAAGAAAGTGGGTAAGTCCTTCACTATCCTTGTTCATTATGCTGATGATCTTATCCTTACTGGTAGTGATCCCAACCATATAAACCATGTGAAGTCTAGCCTCAAAAATAATTTTGAAATGACGGACTTAGGACACTTGCATTATTTCCTTGGTCTTCAAGTCTTGCAATCCAAAGAAGGTATTACCCTCTCTCATTCCAAGTATGCCTGTGATCTTCTACACCACTTTCACATGGAATATTGTAAGCCAACACCTTCTCCCTTTCAGACTGGAGTCAAGCTTTCAGTCACTTTTACTACCCCTAAAGTTGATGCTACCTTATACTGTCAACTTGTTGTTAAAATTTTGTATCTAACCCATACCCTTCATGACCTCTCTTTTTCCATTGGTCTTATTGCTCGGTTTATGCACCAACCTCATGAAATTCACTGGAAAGCAGCTAAAAGAATACTTCGATATATTCGAGGTACAATTCAGTTCAGGATTCATTACAATGCAGGTGCATCTCCATTGTTGATTGGTTTCAATGATTCTGATTGGGCCAGTGACCTTGATGATCGAAAGTCTACTGCAGGATATGTATTCAATCTTGGTTCAGGACCTATTACATGATCTTGTAAGAAACAAAGTGCCATATCTCTTTCTTCAGCAGAAGCAGAGTATCGTGGTGCAGTTGAAGCCAGTAGGGAAGTCATGTGGTTTGGTCAGATCCTGTCTAAATTTGGTCTTCATCAGCAACATCCAACTACACTTTGGTGTGATAATTAGAGTGCCATTCAACTATGTAAATATCCAGTTCAACATCATCATATGAAACACATTGAGCTCCACATACACTTCATCAGAAAGCTCATTCATGATTGTGTTCTTAAAGTGAAGTATTGTCCAACCAATGATCAAGTAGCTGATATCTTTACAAATTCTCTCACAGAAGCGAAGTTTACCAAACTTCGATCCATGCTTGGAGTTTAGGAAAGCTATCATTAAGGGGGGGTAGACTCAAAATGCATCCTTGTTTCTCCTTTTGTGTCACCTTTGTAAATCATTCAATCCTATCCCAAGTTGTTCTTAAGGGGAGATGTTAGGATTTTTCAACACATAGGAAATAGGCTCCTTTTGTGTCACCTTTGTAAATCCTTCAATCCTATCCCAAGTTGTTCTTAAGGGGGGATGTTAGGATATTCTGACACATAGGAAATAGTTAAGAATAACTTAGTCTAGTGTAGAGTTAGGTAAAGTGTGTTTCTTTACTATGTACATTTGTAACTTATAATATGATGGTCATGATTTGTAGTGATCCGATGGTTCACTTGATCCGTGTCTTAACACCCAACTGGTCCATGATATCTATTTAAAGAGCATGGAAGGTCATTTTTCTGGTAACCGTTTATGAGAGAAACATATATAATCTTTCTTTTATATTAAATAATTGCCTGAAGTGGCCACGTTGGCTCAGGTCATGGACTGTTTCCCTCTTCAAGGGTTTTAACCATGTGATAATATTTGTGCACTGATTTGTGATTTGTTTTTGAGTGGTGACCATTGGTTTTTGATCTAAGGAACTTTCCCTATAAATTCCTACAGACAAATCAATATCCTCAATGTCAAAGTAGCTATCATAAATGACCTCACGACATTCATTAGAATTCCCTTCGATATCATTCAATGTATCAAAACAATAAGGAATATTGAGCTCATGTTCATTAATTCCAGAGGAATGATCATTAATTAATTCTCTATCCTGGTAAAAACTAATCAACAATTCATTTAGATCATCCTCTCTTTTTTCAGAAATATCTTTAAGGTGAAGAGAGGATACATTTCTATTAGAAAAATTATCAGGATAAAGAGAAAAATATGAATCTAAAACAATGTATTTAAAAATGTCTCTATTTCAGAACTCTTGTGTATCTTCTTCATCACAAATTTCATATTTAAGATCATTTACTTGGCTACTTATGCTTTCTTGAAGAATGTTTCTTTGTTGTCCTGAATTTGGCATTTTTTTATCATAAAATAATTCATAAATTTGTACAACAGATTGCATATTATTGGAAAATTTGATTGCTGTTGGTACTTATCGGATTGTGCTCTAATTTTTTGATTCTAACTCATACCTATTTTCATATTTTAAAACAATATTTTCTTCAAGAGTGTTTCTAATATATTCTTGCAGTTGATTAGTAAAATTTTCCAAGCTTTGTGATTGAAATTCATTGACATGTGAAGGTGCACCTTGATATTTGTCAATACTGTAGGAAATGTGAAATAATCGAAGGAATTTATTATACAAAATAGAGGCCACTTCATCATCATTTGTCTGTACCTCCATATTGGAATTCTTATTTATGTCAATGAAATTAGGAGGAAATTGATCAAGTTTGAAATGATTTCACATGGATTATGAATGGAAGGAAGAGAGAAAATATGTTCAAACCAATCTAATAATTCTTTTTTCGAAGGTTTATCTTCAATTTTAAATTTTAAACAATTTAAACAAAACCTGATGGTAAAATAAATTAAAGACTCACCTTCAAAACTTCGTAGATCTTAAAAATCGTCACATACATGTTCGTAGATATATCCATCAAAGTTACAAAGGAATATTGTAATAAATCATTCCCAAGTGTGGATTGAAGCAACTGGAAGTGATTTACACTAGCTTCTGGCTTTTGCCAAGAATGTAAGAGTAAAAATCCTGCATAAAATACCTTCATCAATTTCATGAAAAGTAGAATTTGAAAAATTTTGAATGAATTGTAAAGCGTGATTAAAAGCATAAATATTACTCTAACCGTTAAACTTTGCCTGAGACAAGAGTCTTACAATTTCTGGTGGAGTATTGGAAGATGCTCGTCCAGAAATACAACTCCAAATTGGAAGTTTTAGAGGAGCCATTGTAATTAAAATAAAATGTTAGAATACAAAGACTCCAAAGGAAAACAAGTCTCAGGCCCTCTTTCTAGTGCCAAAATGTTGAGGCCTCTAAATTTGCTGTAACAACATGGGGGATGACCATCCGGTCTGGACCTTAAAGCAGTTCATTTTCCATTTGGAATGGTGGCTCTGACTGGTTTAACTAGGTCTAGTTACCTTCTCTCAATCTCTATTGGCTTAAAATATGACTTTTTTCTACTAATGAGAAAGAGACATCAGATCATTTCTCTTGCCGATTGGACAAGAAAATGATCCTTAAGCTAATTTGGGCTTAGCCAAGCCACAATTAAAGTTTTGCCTCTTTGGGAAGAGGACTTTTTAAGGATGTAGAATTTAATCTATATGTAAAATTATTCTAAGATGCAAGAAAAAGGAACTGTTTTAATCCAATCTCAAATAGGCAGATATAAATCTATCCCAACTTAGAGCAAGATGTTTTAAATAATTGAGATTTAAATATGTTTGTTTTAAATAAATATCAAGCTAACAAAGTAGTTCAATTAACTGACATTACAAATACCAAACACATCCTATCTAGAGACCTCTTAACTAAAATAATCAATAAACAACACTCAGGAAATAGTTCGCAAAATGATATTGATCATTTGATCAGTAACTTTAATAATTAAACAATAATATGCGGAAATAGTTCACAACACATCACTATTCAGTAAATAAGTTTTATAAGACTAATTTTTGAGTAAATAGTTACTCAGAAATCAGAATTCAACCCACAAGAGAAGAGATAAATAATAGCATGAAATGAAGCAAATTACTCATACCGACAAAAGTGCACAAATATTAAAGTAAATTGACACATTCCTGTTATGATAAAATGAAACCAGCATTTAAAATAATAGTAATATAAATACCAATTTATTAAGTCCATTTCTCCAGCTCCAGTTTCAAACAGTCTTTTACAATGCCTGAACTTCTGCTTTCAAAATCGTAGCTACAATAGTGCAAGACTCTGTTCATTATACATAACTAAGAATGTAAAAGAAAAACCTCAATAATCTCCAGATCTGAGATTCCTCTCCTCCCACGTACGATTCTAAATTCCTATTATATAATTGCTTTTAGAATTCCAGAATTGCAGAGGGGAGAATCCCTTATTATATTTTGCAATCTGCTATTTATAATATTTATAAAAGGATTTTTTCATAAGAAAGTTTGTTGAAGAAGAAATCTGCTCAATCAAATTTTATTTGCTCAAAATTTCATTCTTCAATTGCTATAGAATTCTCATTGATTGAGATCTTGTTCTCCTCATCTCTTCAACTATTTTCCTGCAAAAATTTTAATGCAAAAAACAAAATTAAAAATGTCAAATCTGGAATTAAAATAAATTCAATCAAAACTTAATTAAATAAATAATCTAAAATGAAATATAAGCTTTGTATTAATTCATGTGATGATCTAATTGGTCAAGGATATCATTGATGAATGGATCTTCTCTTAGAAGAAGTTGTGGGCAAATTAAAATGCAGAAAATAAAACTCAGAAAATTAATTTTGTTTAAAAATTCGGAGCTTAATCTTCTTCTGAATTTTAGACGCAATAAATGATTAAATCTGGAAATGGAACAACTTCAGAAATGTTCTATATGATTTTATCTTTATAATGAGTCGGCATGAGCCTCGTTTGGCCATGTAAAACTCCATTTATGAGCTTCTAAAGTTGGTCTATTAAAATTGCTAGAATTCTAGAATTTCTCTTACTTGGGCTAAAAATCAAAATTTTAATTAATTTCTAATCCTAAATTAGATTACAGTTTTTTAATTAATTAATACTGATTAATTGTAATTATATTATTAATCTTAATTAAGAATAAATTAATCGAAAACATATTAAACTAATTAAAAATATGATTTATTGATTAATTAAAATATTAAAATATGATATTAATATTATAATTTAAATTATATTAAAATTAAAATTAAAATATAATATTAATTATAATATTATATAATATAATATATTTTAATTAATTCAAAATATGATAAAATACACGAGTGATGGAGAGGAGGAGGAGTGGAGAGTATGGAGTGATAACGGGGAGGAAGGAATGGAGAGATAAGGAGTGGAGGGTGAGTGAGGAGTAAGAGATGAGGTGGAGGGATAAGGGAAATGACGTGAGGGTGAGGTAAGGCAAGTGAGTCGGGAGTTATAAGGTGGAGAGACCTTCTGTTAAATAAATTTAACCCTTTGCATGAAAAAACCAAATCGCAAATGCAATCGGAGTTTCGGCGCTTTTAAAATATATGTGCAAAAATAAAAAATTTATATTGCGATATGCAATTTGCGATGTATCGCAATCGCATATATTATTTCACATCACATATTTTATTTCACATTTTTTTGTAAATAGGAATTTTTCGGAAGAGTAAGTGTGGTGAGAAGTGGGGCCCACATGGGATTAACCATCCTACAAACTGGACTTCAGTTTTTTTTGCAATTTTGGGGTTTTGGGTTTAGCAATTTGTTTTAAAATAACAAGTTGGAGTAAATTACCAAGATCCCGAAACACATTTTAGTTCATTATGCAATTTAGTTGGGTCATTTTGTAGGAATGTTAGTGAAAAATGAAATAAATAGTATAAATGAATTAAAAGTTAATATTTACAATGAATGACTATTTTAACTACGAGAATTAAAATATTGGTACACTTTATACATTTTTTAACCCAATCGAGAAAATGATCAAAACTTCAAAAGAGCGTCATTTACAAATTGGTTGACCAAATGAAGCAAAACAAGTATCGTTGTAAAGCTTATGAAAAAACAGATTTAATGAAATAATCAACATAGAAATCTAACAAAAATAAAAAATGACAAATTCACAAAATAATTAACTTAATCAAAATACTAAAAGTTGTTTAGCCAAAAATGTTGTAGAAAGGGTCCCCATTATTTGAAGTACATAAGTCAAAAATGGGGGGGGGGGGGTGGGTTGTGTTTTACCACAATAGGTGTACAAAATTATATTTTAAAAACAGGCAAAGGAAGTGTGGATGTTCATATAAATTACCTGAACCATTGGGAATTATGAAAATGACCTATCATTTAGGATTTGATACCAATTGATGTGAACATTGTGACAACAATGCAAAATACTCAGATACAAGTTCAGTAACATGGGAGGAAGCATGCAAAACATAAGAGGAGATCGTTGAATTGTACACATTCTTCCCACTCAAGATTGTAATTAGATACATAGTAGTTTGAAATTAGTGGAACACAATCATCTTTGATCAAGTTTCTTAGGTATATGACTATAAAATAGGTTTTTGGATAAGTGATCAATTTAGATGAAGGCACCCTTAAAAGTCACAAGTTAAGTTGAATAAAGTAAAATAGTAGACAAAATACACATATAATGTACTTCTGTTGAGGAATTAGAAAAGAGGTCCCCAATTTCTTTGCAAGAGAAGATTCTAAATCCTAACCATGTTAGATTTTGTAAAATGATGTTCCCACTCTATTATGTCATAATGACTGATGTTGTAGATAAAAATAATTTATCTACAACATCAATATTCATTATACAATTGAGAGGCATTAGCAATTTAGAAGTGGTTAATTGACCTATGGTTTTTCAAGCTTGGGTTTAAATTGCTTCATACCTGAAGCCTTTATTTGATATTTTTTTTCTTGCACACCTAGCAATGTGGCCCACTTGGTGTCTTTGTGTAATAACACTCTTAAAAATCCTTAACTCCTAGTCAAGCTCATGAAATATTACTTGCAATGATTCCAAATTATTTTGAGAGTTGTTCATCTAGGAAAATTAAAGGAATTTACACCTATGATTAAATCATAAATCATTAGCTACTTGGATGTTGTGTACATGTGAAGTTGTTTCTAGCCTATGCTTGAAAACTACCTCATAAGGAGCTTCTCCTTCATTTGTCCTTGCAAGCCATTTGAAATTTCTCTCATTTCTTGATTTGTCTTCTATTATTGCATGGCTTCTCCTCAAATTGCCTAGCATATCTTAATTTTAATTAGATATCTCGAAACATGGGAAAGTAATGTATTTTTGTGAAAAGGATGTTGCATGGAAGGTACTACTTGTAGGTTGTTATCTTGTTCAGTTTTTCCATTCTTTTCAAAACCATATTGTGCATTGATTGTGGAATTTTATTTTTGTTATCAACTGTATTAGGTTTTCGTCATGCAATTATATTGTTATCTTACACTTTCTGAAGTTAAGCTCGTTAATTGAGAAGTTTTTTGTGAAATCTCATTTTCTCTTGGTACCTCCTACTTTGTCCTTGACTATATGTGGTGAACTTGTTCTGGGCTTTGCCGTTATGTTTTCCAGGATGCACAAGCTTGACTACCGTTGGCATTTTAAAAAATGTCAAAGTACACAAAGAATGCAACATGCATGGATTGAAGCATTTGAGAATTAGTCGTCTTTTGGGATAAGAATAGAGCACCTTGAGAAGTTGAATTACCTTTTGGATGGTGGTTTACAATAGAATTATCATTCAGTAAAACCATGGTTTTATCCTAATGGTCACTATTATTCACTTTCATATGATGATGACAATACAATTGATATTGAAGCTTTCCCTAGATGTGGGAATGCAAGGCTTGTTTATGATTGCACTAATGAAAGTTTCCAAAATAAAAAAGATCAGACAGTTAGTGTCGAGATTGTACATATTGTATTGCACATTGCGATGAGTGTGGAAGGTGTATTGATCGTAGTGAATATGAGGAAACATTTTGTCTCGATATGCTCTCTGTTGAATGTGTGTGGGCTTCTCGGCTACCAAGAATCAGAAGACCTCGCCTGTGGTAAATAAAAATTATCAAAATTTTAGCTTTAATCTAGGCTTCAATGATTTTGGGCTATTACTTGCTTGTAATTTGGGTCCAAAATTGATTGTTTTGACCCTATCTCAGGGATTTGTTGAAGACAAAGAAAAAAAATTGTTATCTTTGTGTGTTTTGAGGTGTACATATTAGTTTTCATTATGTTGAGAATCAAATGTATATCGAGGGAAAAAAATATGAATAAATTCTATTTCAATTTTCATGAGAAGAAGCCAACAACAATTTTTCCTTTAGGAGATTTTGGGGAATGTTGGAGAATGTCAGGGCTAAAGTGCATGTTGCAAACTAAAGGAAGGTATTATGAATAGTACCCCTACATAAGTATATGAGTTGGTGATCTCGATATCCTCTCCTTTCAGAAAGAAATGGTGATCAAGGAGGTTTTTCTTCAACACGTTGAAAATCATGACTTTGGTTTTTACCTAGGTTGACTGTCAACTGATGAAGATCACAGAGGGCTAGGGCATCGAGATGTGTATGAAATTTGTCTGGGGATGAGACTATAAGGGTCACATAATATAAAAACATAAAAATATAATATAATCCAACTGTCCCCTACACTATTTCGATGTGCACAACCAAAAAATAATATATTCATGATGCCTATCTGAACACCAAACACATATCTGTCTTATGACCAATAGAAAATTGTGCAACAAGGATTCTCTTTGCAGAGACATGGATCAATGGGAAGGAGGGTGTCTTATGTGATTATAAAAATGGCCTGGACAGAGACACTATTGCAAGGGTCTCATGGGTGGAGGTCAGGGGTCTCCTCGAGATCTCATGAATCTACATACTGAGGTGGCACTGCTCTCTGCCTGTAACACATTTCTTCTGCATGTGAGCACTACAAAGGAGGAAGGTGTGGGTTGATAGGAGTTATTCTAAGGCTCCTCCATTTGATTCTATTGTGGGTGGAAAAGCCGACAAGTCAAATTGTTCCCTGACTGGATGAATTTGCAACATCAAATCTTCTTTATTCATCATCACAGAAAATATATTGTTTCAAGTGATATTTTTGTTGAATTCATATAAGGAAGCCTCTTTACAATGTCATTGAAAACATGCAAAAATTTATGTGAGAATCCTTTGAATTTTAAGATGAATCATTGAAAAATATATCCGCAACAATCATTTTGAAAATATTTGAATGCAAACTATAGTTACTGGAAGGAGGATACATATTATTCCCTTATTCCCTTATGAAATTGTAGAAACAAATTCTTCCTTGAAGTTTTATTTTTCCTTTAATAAAACCAATGTTTTTGTTGTGGGATTTTATGCTCAGTTTGACCAACGATTGAATCAATAGTCCAGAGTTCACATACTAGACACTGAAATTGGCCAGAAATTCACCATTATAAGGCTCAAAATACAACATCAATTTTTTTGCGAAGAAAAATAGTGCAAAATTGGTGATTAAAGGTATTTTCTGAATGGAATACTTGTTAACCTTCTTGTTAAGTGATGAAAAAATGTCTCCAAGGAGTGAGGAATGTGAATTTTTTGATTCAATTGACTTAGCTTCTACGGATGAATGTGAAGAGGTTGGATCTGATTACAAGCTTTGCTCTAGATTTAAAAATTCCTTGAGTTATGGAACTTTGGCTGCAGCTAACATTGTCGTTCAAGGTATCCTTCATCTAGACTCTACAGAAAAAGTATTTGGTAACAATTGGATGATGACTAGTATACCGAGTCTGGAATTAATTCCAAAGTTGAATGAGGATCAATCTTCTTTAGAATTTGATCACCCTTTGCATAAAACTTCCATGCAGAGTATTCTTTCATGGAAAAGAAGAAAGGTAAGTTTCAAAGTAGCAAGAGAGAGGGGAGAACCATTGTTGAATAAGGCATGCAGAGAAGAGGGCGGAGATAATATTGATTTTGATCTCAGACACTCAAGATTTCCTACACAGCTACCCCCCCCCCCCCCCAAAGCGATGGTACAGATTCCTGTCTCTTATCGTTTTTGTGACTCCTGACCATATCACTCTGCACAATACATAAATTTAATATAGGAAAGGTTAAGGTGTAATACTGATGCATGATTGTACTATTTTTGGCATATTTCGTTTCATTATTTTGGTGCTACAATCAACGATTTTGTATCATGTATGGTAATGTGTTTGGCCTGAATGCTTGTGATTACAATTTGGGATCTTTGCATTTTTAAGTAAAAACAAATAAACAAAAAATTTGCTTGTTTTTATGAATTTATGTTTATTTTTGATCCATTGGAGATGATTGATGACTTGGGTTCCTTTTAATCAGGCTTCACCATGTGGCCTTACCTAGTGATATACAACTCGCCCCTTGATGTTTTCTTCCCTTATAACTATGTCACATTATTCATACCATAGCGAAAAGTATTGGTCTAATACTGATGGGTGCTTGTACTGTTTTTGGCATTTTTGAGTGCTTCATTTGGTGCTACAAAAAAGTTTGGATGTGTGTTACTTAGTTTGGCACGACTCATGAGTGTTTGAGATATTTTGTTTCGATTGAATACTTTTGATTACAGTTTGATGCTTCTAGATATGAATTATTTTCAAGTATTGAATTTACTTCAACATCAATTTAGAGACTAATAAAACCCTATTTTTTGTTGCTTCATTTGTGTTTAACTATCTCTTGTAATATTTGATAGATATTGATATCAATATATGGTACATATTGATATCAATATCTGTTTATCTATTGCAGGTCAATGAGATTGATTCTAGTGTAGCTTTCAACATGTCTGGGTGTTTAGACTTTGGAGATGACAACTTTACCATTAGTAGTTTGGAACATAAAGTACTGGTTAGTAGAGATGGACAAATGAAGCTATTAAATGAAGTATTTTTTTCTTCAATTGACCAATGAAGTGACATTAGGGGAATTTTGAGGTCTAAAATGGGCCTCCTAAGGAAATTATAAAATAATAGTGGAAAAAATCTAATAAGATTTGATGACATCATCAAATTTTAGAGGGAAAAATGGAAAAACTACTTTTTCAACTCATATTTTCAACTTATCTCCAAAATTTTTTACTCAAATTTCGAGTGGGAGTACTCGTTGGATGCGAAGTTTAATTCCCCATCCAAGGAGTACCCATGTTGCATACTTTCGATGGGTCCTACTACTCAAAAAATGAGAAATACATAAAAAAACGTGATTACAATCATATTTTTAAATGTATTTCTCATTTTTTGTGTAGTAGAGTTCATCGAAAGTATGCAACATGGGTACTCCTTGGATGAGGAATTAAATTTCGCATCCAACGAGTACTCCCGCTCGAAATTTGAGTAAAAATTTTGGGAGATAAGTTGAAAATACGAGTTGAAAAAGTAGTTTTATTATTTTATTATTTTTTAATATTTTTACCCTTTTATTTAAAAATGGTGAATCATCCCCCATGGTTGACATCATCATCTTGAATCCTATTGGTTGTTATAAAGTTTATTTTTGTTGTACATTTTCCTTATGAGGCCCATTTTAGACCTCAAAATTCCCCTAATGACATGCTGCAGGGGAGAGTGCTTGTATTTCTTTGGTAGCAATTATTGTTGAATGGTTACAAAACAACCCCAATTCTATGCCAATAAAATCACAATTTGACACATTGATACGTGAAGGATATTTGGAGTGGAGGAAGTTGTGGGAAATAGAGTTAGAGAGAGGTTCTCTGATGGGCACTCTGATTTGGAAACAATATTGCAGTCAAAAACGTTTTATAACTCGCATTGAACCTCCACATATTTTTAAATTGTGGCAATTGTTTTAAGATTAGATTGGGTTGCAAGGGCTCTGAATTGGTTTTGATTGTAAATATTATTTCTTTGAACATTATTGATTATGCACACAAGTGTCAAGGCTCTTGTGTGATGTTCCAGTGATATTTCAGTATTGTTTTTAAAGACTTTTTTTTCCTGTGAAAGCTGGCATCCCCTAAAAGTTAGACAAGAAGGTGGGTTGGAATTGTTGGTTGGCTCTGAGACTCAAAAGTATCATAATAATACGAAATAGAATTAGATGTTAATAGAATAGTATTCTAAAATTTGATATTTACATATTAATATTACTGTGTTGTTAAATAATAGAATTTATTAGACAATAATGTGGCAGTTAAATAAAATATTTTTCAATGACAAACTGTTGAAATAATTATTTAATCTCATATTCTACTTCAGTTTTTGTGATCCTTCGAGTGGAAAGGCACCTTCTATTAAGAAAATTTGCCTCTGTGGCATATCATGCTTGTAAGTTAATCATAAATTTGTAGATTGGTTTTACTTACTTTTGATGATGGGTAGTTCCAATAAATGGAAATGTTTAGTTGGGTTCAGTGTTTATCCTCTTTATATAGGATTGACTTCTGATAATAGTGTTTTATGCTCTATGTAGACATTGTTCACTAGCATGGAAATGCTTAATGGAGAAGGCTTGGTGTCGTTCTTGTGAATGTGTGTTGTAACTCCTTGTAAAAATATAGAATGTTTTAATTGTAATTTTCACTTCATTGATCTATTTACAGGGGCAGAGTGGTACCTATAACTCTTGAGGTGCAGGAGGATGAATGTGGAAGTGATGATGATGGTGGTCATAAAATACCAGCACCGAAGAAGTGAAATAAGCGTCTCCTGTGAATTTTGTTTCCTTTTTGGGTGCTTTTTGTTGGAAAAGCCATGTTTCTATATATGCATTGTAATTCATATGGTAAGCTAATCTTTAATTTAAGAAATATGGTATATAAGAAATGCTATATTGTTCTCATAATTAGTTATAATTATGTTGACTAGAATTAAAAACCCTCGGTCATGTAGCACACCCCTTTAGCCATGGTTCTAAGGCATGGGCAGAAGATTGGCATCATGTAAAAGGAAACTGTTAATATAAGATGTCAAGTCCGATCTGTTAAACCGTGAGTAATCTCCTTGTGATGGTATGTTGTAATTTTATGTTTGAAAATTATTTTGAGATAGCCACAAAGTATGAATATGATGAAGATTGTGTTTGTTTTCAAGTCCTTATAATCAAACCTTAAGCAACACAACATTCATAGATTAAGGCCTTCAAATTATCCTATAAACTGAAGCATGTGTGATTCAAATTTTTACTTCGTACATTTTAATTTTTACTTCCTATAAACATCCTCTTGGATGATTTTTTTCATCTTTTATTTGGTTGGTAAGAGATGGTCAGGTGCATATTGGGAATATTTGAATGGAGGAAGTTGGTCAATCATAATACTAATTGAAGCAATGAGATCAATATGAAGGATTAGTTGTTGCAATGGACTCTGATGAGAAAAATGCCAAGTATGGATACTGATCATGCCCTTTTGTTGTATCAGCGGATTTTTGAGCATAGTGTAAAAGAGAGACAAGACAAAACATTGTCTCAAGTAGGAAGGGGTGAGCTACAAACTCTATAAGGATGATGGGTTGAGGAATTGGCTACTTGCATTGAATAATGCGATAAAGGAGGATGATCTATACTCTCTTTTTAGAAGAACAATTAGACTCTAGTAAACTAGGTACCCAAACCTTGGAACCATTAAACTCTGGGTTGGGCCAAGAGTGTGCATGAGTGACATCTTGGTAGACATGTCTTGAAAATATTTGAGAAACGCTACCTCTCAAGAAGTTCCAAGGACCCATAGCCCTTGTTGAGTCAGGGATGAAGTGCATGTTGCAAACTAAAGTGAGGTATTGTGAATAGTACCCCTAGATAAGTATATGAGTTTGTGGTCTCGATCTCCTCTCCTTTGAGAAAGAAATGGTGATCAAGGAGAATTTTCTTCAACACATTGAAGATGATGACTTTGGTGTTTACCTAGGTTGACATTCAACTGATGAAGATCACAGAAAAGGGCCAAGGCATCAAGTTATCTTTGCAATTTGTCTGGGGATGAGACTAGAAGGGCCACATCATCTGCAAACATAAAAGTATAAATTAATACATGGCGTAGAAGGAAATCATTTCCATCTTGGATGTGCTCATGCAAGGAATCCAACTTGTCAATATAGATCCAAATAGTGTAGGGGACAAGGGGAAACCTTGTTTTACCCCAATGATACTTAGGATAAAATCTGATAGCCCATGTGTTGGTGCATAGATGACCAAGGATTGACTCATATAAAATGCATAATGGTTGACAAAAGGATTTCTGAGATGCCAATATCTCTGAGTATGTGGAATAAAGCCTCTATGGGGACAGAGTCAAAATCATTTTTCAAAGTATACGAAAGAACGGTAAAATTTCTAGGAACAATGTTGGGCTTCCTCAATTATGGCCTAGAGTGTAAAGATTTGATTAATAGTTTGGTGCTTAGGTTGGAATCCATCATTTCCTCTAGCTCTATGTCATCTCTTCTCAAGCTCCCTAAATAGTTGCAGGTGGAGGGATGTAGCATAGAGCTCCAAGAAGCAAATCACAACAAATAGGTTGAATGGACTGCAAGGTACATCAAAAGTAGTATGTAGTGGGAGCATGAGTGTAGCTCCTATAAACGAAATATCTAACTTCTGAGGTCCAAGACCTAGAGGGTCAAATTCTTCATCTAAGATATAAAATGTTACAAAGTTGAGAGTCCAAGAGAAGAAAGGGTCCCTCTCAAGAACTTGAGAATCAGGAGAAATATCTTGATTGAAGGTTGCCTGTAGAAAGTGATCAATGTTTGGAGGCGCTATCACCTACTAATTAGGGGGAATAAGGAGAAATTGTGGGGGTCTAAAATTGTATTTCCAGTAGGTGAATCTCTCCTACCATCTGAATCTCAAGTGAAGAATCCCCTGATGGAGGACTGGATAAATTGGAAGATATGATGTTTTGGAAGATATAATCTTGTGCATATAGGTTTCTCTTTGTATATACCTTGATCAGTGGGAAGGAGGTTTCCTTATGTGATTGTAAAAAGGTCTTAGACAAAGACACTATTGCAAGGGTCTCATGTGTGGAGGTCAGGGGTCTCCTCGGGATCTCATAAATCTTCATACTGAGGTTGCATTGCTCTCTACTTGTAAATTGTTGCTTCTATGTGTA
Source organism: Pinus albicaulis (assembly GCA_034641835.2). Lineage (NCBI taxonomy): Eukaryota > Viridiplantae > Streptophyta > Pinopsida > Pinales > Pinaceae > Pinus > Pinus albicaulis. Next base: position 1,427,273,328 of record CM076582.1, read on the forward strand.
AGGAATACAAAGGAGGGAGGTGATTATCCTATTGTGGGTTGATGGGATTTATTTTAACGCAACTCCATTTGAGTCTATTGCAGGTGGCAAATTCGACAAGTCAAATTGTGCCCCGACTGGATGAATTTGCAACGTCAAAGCCTGTTTATTCAGCATAACAGAAAATCTATTTTTTCAAGTGATATTGTTGTTGAAGTCATATAAAGAAGCCTCTTTACACTGTCACTGAAAACAAGAAAAAAATCATGTGAAAATCCCTTGAATTTGAAGAGGAATCATCGAAAACGCTATATGAAAAAATCATTTTGAAAATATTTGAATGCAAACTATTTATCATTAGTTTGCAAATATCAACGGTGTATACATCCCAATTTTTTTTACAGATATACAACCTTAAGAAAACAACTAGTATTCTAGTTTCGTTACTAAACATAAAATTTTATGAAAGACATGACAACTATTGGCTTCTCTTAGCCCAATGTTTGAAGCAAGAGTCATGATTTCCAAGATCCATGTCTTCTATCATTTGGTGAAATATGTATTCCTTGAATTCTGGAATTTTCTTGAACTGAACTTGTTGATATCTTATGATTTGAAGCAGCAGAATGAGATACTTTTATGATATTAAGGACCATATTTCTCAACATATTGCATTCTTCCTCCACATAATCTATTTTCATTTTTTATTGGATTTTTGTTCTCAATTATGGCATTTTGAGAAGTGCACTAGTGGTAGTTTTCATATAATTTTGTAGTTACAGAAGAGAGGTAAGTTCTCTTGCATTAAATGGACTATTTCTTCAAATAACTTCTTGGACTTCCTAAGCTTCTCTAATCCATGGATATTATAGTAAAAAAGAAACAAAGTTTTCAGCCAATAGTTCTTAAGGGGTTCGAACTTCCATTCAAGACAGTGAATTCAAGATATAGGAAAAACTACACTACATTTCATACCACAAAACACTACAAGAGAGCCTAATATCCATGATTTTTGGAGCCAAATAAACTTGAAGTACCAAATCCAGATAAAACCTAAAGACCATACCCCCGAAAGAAAATTCTTGGAACACCAATAGACAATAATTCATTGAAACTATAAAAAAGAAGAACAGTAAGATTGAAGCCAATATCTCTGAGTATGCTAATATCTTTGAGTATGTGAAATAAAGGCTCTATGGGGACATAGTCAAAAGCCTTTTTGAAAGTCTATGAAACAACAGTAAACTTTCCAAGAGCAACGTTGGACTTCCTCAATTGTGGTATAGAGTGTAAAGATGTTATTAATAGTCTATTGCTTAGGTTGGAATCCAACCTTTCCTCAAGCTCTATGTTGCCTTTGCTCAATCTCCCTAGAGAGTTGCAAGTGGAGGGATGCAACATAGAGCTTCAAAACTCAAATCACCACAAATAGGTCCAATGTAATGCAAGGTACATCATAAAAAATATTTAGTGGGAGCATGAGTGCAGCTCCTATTAAAGGTATATATAACTTTTGAGGTCAAATAGCTAAAGGGTCAAATTCTTCATCTAAGATATAAAATGTTACAAATCTGAGAGTCCCAGAGAAGAAAGGGTCCCTCTCAAGAACTTGAGAATCAGGAGAAATATCTTGATTGAATGTTTCCTACAGAAAGCAATCAATTTTTGGAGGAGCTATCACCTACTAATTAGGGAGGACTAGGAGAAAATGCTAGCCTTCAAAACCGTATTACCAGTAGGTGAATATATCCTACCATCTGAAGCTAAAGTGAATATTCCACTGATGGATAACTTTGGATAAATTGGAAGATCTGATCTTGTGCATATAGGCTGCTCTTTGAAAATACCTAGATCAGTGGGAAGGAGGGTGTCTTATGTGATTTTAAAAGGGGCCTGAACAGAGACACTATTACAAGGGTCTCACGGGTGGAGGTAAGGGGTATCCTCAATATCTCATGAATCTACATACTGAGTTGGTGTTGCTCTCTTCTTGTAACTTATTACTTATATGTGTGAGATCTACAAAGGAGGGAGGTCATCATCCTGTTGTGTGGGTTGATGGGAGTTATTCTAAGGCTCCTCCATTTGAGTCTGTTGTGGGTGGAAAAGCCGACAAGTCAGATTATGCCCTGACTGGATAAATTTACAGCATCAAAGCTTCTTTATTCAACATAACAGAAAATATATTGTTTCAAGTGATACTATAGCTGAAGTCATATAAGGAAGCCTATGTTGCTTGCATATTAGATAAAAAATTTGTACAGTGCAAAAATTTGTAGTGATATCTTTTATTAATATTTGAAGTGTTTTCTTCCACTTCTAACATCCACATATACAATTAATATAACCTATAAAATTATAATATAACTTCATACATTATGGTGCTCTCTTTAAAAAAGGTTATGAGAAATCCCTAAGCTCAGAAATATTTCCTTCACTGAAAACTATCAAGTTTCTACATCTGAAATAATTTGAACGGGAATAGTTTTCCTCCCCATAAAACATATTGGTCCCCATTTTTTTACCATATTCTTCATCTCATGGATCTATTTGCAGAGCCTCAAGGAGTTCTAATAATGATATAGAATATAGATTTGCACGAAAATATGTTTGCTAGAGTTTTCTCTTCATGGATTTTGTGTAATGGGTCTGTTTAAGTTTGAATATTTTGTTGCCTCATGATCACTCATCAAACTCATCACCACTACTACACATGGGATCATCACCAGGAGATACATAAACATCATTTGGCTCACAGTCTGAGGACTCCTCAAACTCCTCTCAAACCTCAATATCAGTGTTAGTAGTAGCATGAGTAACAACACTACGCTTAACAGAACTAGAAGAACGTGTTTTCCAAACTGCACAAGAACTACTTCCCTCACGAGTCACCATGTGCCATGCTTGATCTTGGTATTTTTCTTCCTTCAACTCCTAGTTCAACTACCATATATTCATTGGAACCAACACCCCCAACTCCACTAGACAAAAATACACCGTTTTGTACTAGTGATTTGCCATTTGTACTGGTTATTCGCCATGATTTTACAAGATAATATAATCTTGTGAGAGATTTGCCAAAAAAATTATATATACATATTATATTATTAATAAAATCGCATTCCATTTTTCCTATGTATCATGGGGATTCACACATTTATTATACATATAAATTTAGGGGGGTTCTTAAAATTTTCCCTGGTGTTTGGTGTTTGAGAGAAACACTGATTTATGGTAAAGAATTAAGATTTGGTGTATGAAACCCTATCATAGTCTATGTGAATATGCTCAAGTACTTAGGATAGATTTTTCGAAGCCCTAGATGATCTGGTTGATTAAAGGCATCACTTTTATGTGGATGGCTCTTGAAGGTTGGTTCAAGAGGGAGATGGTCATCTCTCATTAAAGATAAGTATTACTTGACTTATGAATTTACTCTTTTTTATTCTTATGGATATGATTATGATGATTATTTCTTATAATTCCTGCATGTATCTTTTGAGTATCAACTGGACATTTCTAACCTTCTTGATACGATGTGATAAGCGGATCCCTCTTGAGGATCATTTGAGTTGCAGGAAATAAAAGCTAGATCTGAAAGAGTATAACGAGGCACTTGATGAAAAAGTGAAAAGCACTACAAGTTGCCTATGTGAAGGTGCACAAGTATTACCAAAAATATGCATGATATATCGTATTTCAGCTATAACATTGATGGCTAGGTCAACCCTATGGTATGTTGAGAATGTTTCCTTCTCAAGTGGATCATGCATACGAAAGTGATATTTGGATTCATCATCTTGATGATGAAATGGTACACCTGGTATTGAACATTTTGATTAGGATAATTGATTCCATGAGGCTTATTTGTGTCAATCCTTAATATAATGCTATGCTCGATGTTTGGCTAACTTCTATTGTTTTGAGATCCTGATCCTGACTCTAGTAAATGGTACACTTGACTCTTGATATGCATAAGACTTGTTGGATCTCTTATATAAGGTTACCTCATTTATATGGTATTGATAATGCTTGTGATAAGCATGAAGAAAGCTTATGGAAAGAGAAATTTGACTCTGTTGGTTATTGAATAAAATAGCTTGATCCTATTGATCACAAAAATATTGTTATTGATGACCATGATGATAGAGGTATATCTATGATATTGATGTTATATATCTCTTACTACATGTGGTTATATCTTGATGGCATATGGTGAAACTTATGGATCGACTTGATAGAAAATCATATTATGTTCATGATCTTTGAAGTATGATGTCTCACCTATCCACTACCCTATCATGGAAATCCAACCCTCGATGAAAGGTTGATGTCATGATGTGGTGATGTAGTAGCTAACCATGATGGATATATGTTTGATTTTATTATCTGACATATCTGTAGTTGCATGGCTCTAGTAAAGAAAGGTTGATGACATGAATGAAGTGGATTCTCATTCATAGGGAAAATATCTCTCCTAAAATATTCTTACTCATATTTCCAATACATGTTTGCTTGAAATATGATTTATGGGTATCTGACATTGTTAATCCACAACATAGGTTTGAGCCTCTCTCACACAATGGAATGCCTATAGGTGAGTCTATGCCTGTTAGAAAAAAAATTGAATTTTTGTGCACGAAAATGGTATGTATTTTGAAAAAAGGGAACTCTGACTTGTCCTGCCACTGTAAACTAATTTCTGAATTTTTTGAGTTAAACTTGTTGATAGAGAAAATAAAGGATCAAGCATGAAATCAAATGGTCAATTGGAATATGTTTGTTCTGCAGATGTGTTGCAGATATTAGTGCGTATGTTTTAACCAAACTTGTGTTTGCAAGTGTATGAGACATTCATAAGAATATGTCACTCTATTTTTGCTACAAAAGTTTGACATGATTTGGTTTATTGATGAGCTGTGTTTACAACTTTTGACATGATTTTTAACAATGACTTAGACCTTCGACTCAATGATTGATATATGTCTAGAATTACATATCTTACCATGATCACACATTTGGATTTGACATGATTTGATATGGCAATTGTTGATTTTCCCTGATGACAATGCTATATGGGAATAGTGAACTTCAGTGTCTTATGTGAGTATTCAGAATTATGGTTTTGTATTGGCCTCCTTGTTCCTAGCACAATGGTTTCTACGACTTAGTATGAAAATGAAACATGCATGACTTAACCTTGATGTATGCACTTGCATATAGTAATTGAAATTACTAGTAATGGCATGATAATTGACCTGTTGACATGACAGTAAATGAATTCAAGAATTTATATGAGCTCTACCAGTTACTAGTTGAAACAATTGATACTATCATATCAATGTCTTTGATAATAGTTTTGGTTTGGTTCTAAACTCTGATGAGATGATTTTGTTGACACAACTTTGATTTATGTAAGGATGAGTATGTTGGCTTGGTAAGACATTATGCTTACCAAGAGCGTTGTGTGATGCAAGCTTCTCGATTCATATTTTTCCATACTGGACAGTTATCTGATGAAGTAAGGATAATGAGTTCCAAGGTATGGCCTTGATTTTGATTATGCCTTTGGTTTTACATATTTATAGTCAACCCTTGACAGGTGAGGAGCCTCTGAAAATTGAAGTAAGAGGGAGATGGATTCTGAACCTTGAAATAATGTATCATGGAATGATGAATCGATTTCTGAAATTTAGGAAAGAAATCCTATATTGCAAATCTGTTGATAAAATGTATTTGTGTAATGGAAATGTAAATCCTTGGACTCTCTAGGTTAAAGTTCAAATGTTGTTGAACTTGACATGGCATCCAATAGTTGACTGAAGAATTGATGTTCTATTTTGAAGATCTTTTCATATATGATGTGTACGTGGATGTGTATAGAACATGATTAAATTCATGATCGAGCCGCTACATTCAGAATTTCCACCAAGCATATTTTTAATTTATCTGCATGAAACACTCTACTTTTAAAGGTTGGGATATTTCTCCCATGATATGTAGTTGCATGAATGAAATGATGATGTTTGGGAATAGTATTGATGAGCACATTTGGATGTTTCCTTAATATGAAATCTTCCATAATATCTTGGATGAGATGTCCATAGCACGACTGAGGTCGGGTACAATACTGCTAACATGGCTAGCTGTGAGGCAAGATGAAGAAACTCCTTAGAGAGCTTTCTAAGCATGATCTGGATATGACATGGATACACTGTGATGACATAGAATCCCATATATATAGTTGGGACCGAGATTTCTCCATTCAATGAGACAATGAAGCTGTACGAGAAAATCTTAGGCTTGTGATTGAAACCTCCTTAAGAGGGAGGATGATTATGATATTCATTTTTTATTGAAAACTTCATGAGAGGGAGGATGATTATGGTATCTTGTTTTGATTCACATGATTATGTATGTTTTAACAAAAAATTTGATTTGGTGTCCTGTATGAATATAAATCGACTGTTATTGAGACAAGAAAATATCAGATGTGAGTATGTTGAGAGTAGCGCTGATTAAGGAAATTGAGCCAGCTCTTCCTCCCTGTCTAAGCTCTCAGGATGCATTAGGGGAATTTTGAGGTCTAAAATGGGCCTCATAAGAAAAATTTACAACAAAAATAAACTTTCTAACAACCAATAAGATTCAAGATGATGATGTCATCCATAATGGATGATTCACCATTTTTGGAGTAAAAAAGTAAAAATATTAAAAAATAATAAAATAATAAAACTACTTTTCAACTCGTATTTTAAACTTATCTCCCAAAATTTTTACTCAAATTTCGAGCGGGAGTACTAGTTGGATGCGGAATTTAATTCCTCATCCAAGGAGTACCCATGTTGCATACTTTTGATGAACTCTTCTACACGAAAAATGAGAAATACATAAAAAACGTGATTGTAATCACGTTTTTTTATGTATTTCTCATTTTTCGTGTAGTAGAACCCATCGAAAGTATGCAACATGGGTACTCCTTGGATGGGGAATTAAATTCCGCATCCAACGAGTACTCCCGCTCGAAATTTGAGTAAAAACTTTGGGAGATAAGTTGAAAATATGAATTGAAAAAGTAGTTTTTCATTTTTCCCTCTAAAATTTGATGATGTCATCAAATCTTATTAGATTTTTTCCACTATTATTTTATAATTTCCTTAGGAGGCCCATTTTAGAACTCAAAATTCCCCTAATGAGTAATTGAGATAGAGGGCTCCCAGGGTTGAGAAAACTCTATACAATATGGCGTCTCCCCTATCTATTACCCACATTGTTAGAGATGTTTCTCCCCTATCTTCATAGGGTCGGAGAATATTTCTCCCATGATTGGTATTTATAGAGTACCCCAGTTGGCACCATACCCACAAGTAGGGCTTGTCGGTAATACCACCCCTCGTTTGGCCAACGAGTTGAGAGTGTACTTGGGGTTTACAACCCAAGTCGATTATTATCCAGGTGTTCTGCCACATGAATTTTCAGGATCATCAATGGGAAGATCAATAGGAAATAAGATGGGTTGAGATAACCCTATGTGGTTTTGGGTTGAGATTGAGCTCCCCAATGTGATACCAGGGTTGATATGGGCTCCCCTGCGTGGATGAATATCCTATTTATATATATGGGATTGTATAGGTGTAGCTCCCCCATGAGATTCTAGGTCAAGATGTGCTCCGTAATGTGGTTACAGGTTGAGGCATGCTCCTTGATGATATGCTCTCTGATGATGATATTCCGCGTAGTAACTCGTTGGAAGAGATTCTAAATTATAACCTGATGGATGAAGGTCAGTAGCCTAAGATCCCCTCTGATGACAAATTCTTCTTCTTCTAGATCCGAGAATGTTCAACACATGAGAAAAAAAAATCAAAGGATAAGATAGAATAAGCATGAGCAGTTCATTGATGACTTGTAATGGTGAAGGATCACATCATGGAGACTACATGATACAGAGGACCAGTGACGATACGTCATAATGCATGAAGATACCATAATGGCATATTGATCAATGAAGAGATATTGGCAGGTGGAATTATCCCTGGTTGAGAGGGAGTGTTAAAATTAAGCAACTGCACTCAAATTCCACTTTGTACAACTCAGATGGTCGATATCATAATTTCATTAGAATCCTCTTTTTGAGAGGACCAAATTGACCTAAAGATCACCCTAATCGGTTAAGAGGAAGTTAAATTATGAATTATTTTATTTATGAAATTGTAATGGAATGGGTCGGCCTAAGCACATCTGGAATTAGTTAAGTTGGCCTCAACCCCAAATATGACCCTCACATAATCTATAAATAGAAGATACCTCAAGCTCATTCTCACACATTTTCTCAAGAAAATTTCTTCTTTCACTCTTTGTCTTGGTTTGTCTCTTCTGTTTTGGCTTGCACATGTTAGACGGACAATGCTCAAGCAGGGTAAATAATTACAAGCGAGAGGCGCACTCTGATATACGGCTTCTGGGCCATAGCCCTAGGCATAGAACTACTGAAATTAGGTCATAACCATGGGCACAAAATGGCAAGGTAGTGGCTAAGCTGCCATAGCTGCGTTCACAATGTGACAAGATCATGACTAGGGTTTTAACGCTAGATTCAGATGATTCTGGCTAGAGTCACAGACACAGTGTTTCCTATCGGTGACCAGGGAGCTCTAGTCACGAGCACAACGTCTTGAGGTCGTGGCTAAGGGTTTTTATAAGGATATTTGAGTTAGGTCATCTCCATTTTCTTGCGTAGTGCTTCCAAACATCAGTCTCTTTGTCACAGATGTTTGCAATCAATCGTTGATAGCATCCTTGATTCAGATCTAGGATTTTGCAGTTGATATCATTCGGCTTTAGTGATCTATTGGATCTGTGTTTCTTGTTGTTGTATATCTGTAGACCTGTACATCTGCTCTATATGTTTTCACTGCAAAGATATATCTTCATTTTTCACTTAGTACAAATAGTGTTCATCAGTATGCTGTAGCTAGTGATAGTGCATTACAGTTCTCAGAATTAGGATCCTTCAAGAAAATTATGTTTATGGTTATACTATACATGTGCTAGTTGTTTTACTGAATTATAAAGATATGGATCCTCTTGGACATGGGATCCCCTCGAAGAAAGAAATAGAGAAAGACTGCATATCGAGAAGCAGAGCACATAGTCTATTTTGATTCATGGGGGCATTGGGGTGGGTCAAATCCCCTTATTATGCAATGGGAAGGGATATTTTGTGAATGTTGGACTCCACCCATGGTTTTGGGACCATGGTATTGTAAAGGCCAAACATATATAAGGAGTCTAGATAGAATTCATAGGAAGGAAATAAGATTAAATGATAGTTCTAATAAAGATGCTTTTGGATGTAAGATTGTTTTAGAGTCTATGTTTTGGGTTAGAGGAAAGGCTCCTGCAGTTGTGTGCGCAGAGACCTTAGAAAGTCTACAGTTGTCTACACAGACCCCTGCAGCTATGTGCATGATATGAAATTGGTGGCTAACTTGTTTTGGTGTGCAATCACCTTCTATTCCATTTAAAAAATCTAGGATCATTCTCATACACCCATTTGTGCAATTGAATTCTTGTGTCAAGTTTAGGTGTTTTTTACATGCTTTATGTGTGAAAACTTAACAATAGTTCTTAGCTTATTAAATGCATGAATAGTAAACATAATTTACAGAAAATTAACCAACAACACACAACAGAAAAATAATAAAGGAGTTCACCCTCAACACTTGGGCTACATCTCCTTGAGCCTCCATCAATGGACTAGGCTCTCTGGTATTAAGATGGTAAAATTATTTCACATGCCAGCGCTCAACTCCATTGGTTTTATAGACTATACCAATGGGCTCAGAATACCAAAATACCCCTATATTGATTGTTCAATCACTAGAAATGGACCATGGCTCCCTTGGGCATGACCTCTTCTACTAGTGGCATTGAGCTTCCCTAAGATATCCTGTGGAAAAAACACCCTTATAAGTCACAATTTTCTCTTGAAACCTATTTCACTGTCTCCAAAACATGTAAATCATCCAAAATGCATTTTTTATTCACTCATAATAATCTCTGGCTCCCCTGCCTATGCCTCCAACATCTAGTGGCCCTAAGCTCCATGAAACTTCCCTATAGAATTTTCACACCTATAAGTATCCAAATTACTTTGAAAGCTACACCATTGGCTTCATAATGTCCAAGATAGTAAAAAATGACTATTCATTTTCTCAGAATGGCCTCTGGCTCCTCTGGCTATACCTCCAACACTTGGTGGCCCTGAGCTCCATGAAACTTACCTATAGCATTTTCACACCTAAAAGTCTCCAAATACCTATGAAAGTAGCACCATTGGCTTCAGAATGTCCAAGATAGTAAAAAATGACTATTCATTTTCAAAATTTGGCTGAGTGATGTTCAAGATAGAGCACATTTACTTTTTCCCCAATTTCCTCCACTAATTCTCGAAAAACTCCAATTAACATTCCAGAAATAACAAAGTCGCCAACTTTGGCGCGCTCCCTAAAAATCTGCCAAGATAAGCATGGACTAATTAGGCACTAATCACGCTTAGTGGATAGATAAGTGCGGATTTAATTTTATGCGCTTTTAGCGCTAATCACCAGTTAATTGTGGCTTAACCACATTTATGCGTTAATTAAACATGTTTTAAATTTCTGCCAATTTTCTCTGTCGGAACTCTCGGTCTGGTCAATTGGGCGCATGGGGAGGGGTCTAGCCCATAGGGTTGGCCCCCTCCGAACCTCCATTGGATGGCGCGTTGAAGATTAAGTAATGGCACATGGGAAATTTTTTCAAGGCAGAGATGAGTGGTGTATTAGTAATCATGGCACGATGATGAGGGAGAGGTCGCGGGGTCAAACACCCACAAACCATTTTTCAAATGGACCTTTGTAATTTGAATAATCCACAGACCATAACCCACGAACCATTTTTCAGATAGACCTTTGTAATTTGAATAATCCACGGACCATAACCCACGAACTATTTTTCAAACGGACCTTTGTAATTTGAATAATCCATGAACCATATGATATATAATAACAAACTTTTGAACATGTTTTAATGCATCGAATCTTTGGATTAATATATAACCAACGAACCATTGGTATATGTGTATGTGTTTGGTTGGAATTTTGAAATTTAAATAATTTTAATTAAATTTCAAATTTCCAACCAAAGGCATATATATTAAATAATTAAAAAAAAAATACAATTCCACTTTATAAACATTAGGAAATTTACCCCCACATAGGCCAAACTGGCGAATCCAAAAATTCCACTTGTCATAGCCTCACTGGCAGAAACCTGAGGAATATTCCTGAAGATTCTTTTTGTTGACTGAGCTACCACATCATCCGTGTACCTATTCTGCCAATTTTTTACCTGTTTTGGAAGGCGAAGAACAAGCCATAACTCACTCATATGAACTCAGAATTTGATGAAATGAGTTGCATTGGAATCCTAATGACGAGCTATATGATCTCATCTTAGTTTGAAGCATTGCTGAGCACTTTGAAATTTTAGCTAATTTTAGGCCATGTTCCAAATTCTGATCAGTGCACAGGTTCCTACAGCTATGTGCACAGGGTTGAACTGACTATATGAGAAGGACCTAGATATTAATGAAAGAACTGTTGGATATATATGAGTTCTATTGACATTTTTTCTTTTACTTACTTTTTATGAATTTCTATGCTGAATAAGGGTTTTTATCTGTAATTGAATAGTGTAGTCTAGTTTATGGTTATTTACTTTGTTTAATGAATAAACAAGTAAGATCATGCACTTTGTTAGTAAGTTCAATAGACGTGTTGAAAAATTCCTGTATTATTTATAGATATGACCTGCAAAGCTCTGTAAAGAAGGAAAATACCTAAAGCCACTATCCTCTATCTCTCTGGATGCATAAACCTGGTTCTAGCATCCCCCTATATTTCCTTAGGTGAGACTTTGATCTGCGAAAGCAGGTAATTGCCGAAAGGGATAGTAATAGTGGGTTTAGTTGGAATGCGCAGTCACTTTGAACTTGGTTCTAGGCCCCATCAAGCCAACAAATGGTTGGGTTGTTGGGACCGGGATCTGACTGAGAAAAAAATGAATGTGGAATATATCTAAGCAAGAGATTGAAGTATGGAAAAGTCTGAAAGAACATGAGTTTGTTGTGCAAGAAAACATAAACCCTTGCATCTCTACTGAACATTGGTTATAGAAGTATATCTATACAGATCAATACGAGATATTTTTCACATCATTTGTTAGTGAGTTGTACAAGTGGATATCAAGACTAGTTGTGCATAAGGGTCAGCTCAATAATAAGCTAACTGTGTGGACCCCAGATCTGATTGAGAAGGTGAAAAATACTGATAATGACATCGAAAGGGTTGTTGATTATTGAATAGACAATATCCTTGGAGGGTTTATCACTGTGTTCGTGATCAAGGCTTTTGTTTCTTATAGCGAAGCAGAGCGCAAGTTCTTTAAAGGCCCTATAGGTAAGTACCTAAATTTACGTAAGTTCTGGATTAGAATGCTATTGTGTGAAAAGGGTATATTATTGATATGCTCAGATTGATCCAAGTGTCACTTCACAAGTGATCCAGGTGTCTTCAAAAGATTCTTAAAAAAATCCACTTCAAGGCATGCTCAAATAGTGCTCTCACTATGTCACTCCAGGACTTAACAACACTCCAATAAGTCTTCAAATGCTACAAGGCTTGAACATGTCTATAACATGGATATGTCAACATGGGAAAAAATGTGTTTTTGTCAGTTTCACAAATTTATTCCAAGATCTTTCAGATATACTTCTTCCAACTTCATTAGGGGAATTTTGAGGTCTAAAATGGGCCTCCTAAGGAAAATGTACAATCGAAATTCACTTTATGTGAACCAATCACATTTTGACATCATCCCTAATGGTTGAGGTGGCATTGCTTGAGTTAAATGTACTTACATGTCACATTTTCAATGTTGGATAAAAACTCAATGTTAACCATGGTACTTTTAAAGTCATAAAGTAAAGTACTCATAATAAATGTCATTTCACATTTTTTGAATTAAATATTATTATTTTCAAATTATATTTTATTTAAATAAACAATGCATATCCCTACACAATCTTCATATATTTACACACTTTTCAATAAACATTATATTTGTATATTTTCATATATTTATTTTTAAATTATATATTCATCTCATTTTATTTTATATTACAATTTTAAATTACTATAAGTTAATATCTATACATATATATTATACATATGAAGTAAAAATAAATAAAAATGAAACCTTGTAATTTTAAGATAAATCAAATCTATAAATAATATCATTATAATATTAATAGCAATACAAACATATTAAAATTAAAGAAAAAAAAAACATTTTAGTTTTGTAGGATGAAAAAAAGGTATATTAGTTTTATACGTTGGAAAAATATATATTAGGTTCAGCATAGTTTGAGGTAAAAAATACTAAATTTCAATGTATATATATATATATTATATTATACTTATAAATATAAATTATTTTTTTTCAATAATTTTTTTCTTTAGTTTTAAATAAAACTCAATTCATTTCATTTTGATTATATTAATATTATATATTAGTATATATAATATTATCAAAATTTATCTAAATGTTATATAATATATATTATACTCCTTTTTATATTATATATTATTTCTTCTTATGTTATAAATCAAATCATTTCAATATCTAATATAAAATTTATACATAAAACAATATATTACATATATTATATTATATTATTTTTATATAGTATATTAATTACATGTTATTATATAATTTAAATAATATAAATTTAAATAAATAGTATATTTTATAATTAAGAATTTATGAATTTATATTTATATTTTATTTTAAGCTATGTAAGTACAAAGGACAAATGCATTAGTTGTGCAATGATAATGGTTTTTTCTTGAAAAACTCATTCTTATTTATAGTCACATCATTGCAATTTTTTTATTGATTTTATTTTGGTACAAATTTTGAATTGAATTTAACCATAGTTACATGGATTTTGGTGGAAAAAGTGAATTGAAAATTAATAAATATTATTTTATTGGTTTAGTTATTATTTTATTATTTTCTTAGGAGGCCCATTTTAGCAATCCAAAATGTCTGATATTGTCCCAAATCCTCCACTACTTCCTCCAAAAAAAACTCCATTGTCCAAAGCTCCAATTTGAAAAATTCAAATCTTTATAATCAATGATTTATTTCATTCTAGATAGACCACGGAATAGGTCGAATTTTTTTTAGGTGACAGATCCAAGGTAAGCTAGCTTTCCTAGAAAATATACACAGGTTCCAGTTGCAGTAGATAATTGTCACATCAAGTCCGAGCTCTAGAATTTTTTCACAGGTCTGAGGTCTTCTCCACAGGTAGTTGTTCACTATGTGTTGATGACCCTAGTGAACACATCGATCCCTTGTTCGAGCTTGAAGCCTGCAATTTGCACTAAGTCTCGGTCTCTTCTATTATGAGCCCTCCACAGATCCAAAAAACAGATTCTTAGCATTGTTCCTCAAATATGAAGCCTCCAAAACACAGGTCTGAAGTCTTCACAAAGAAATATATAACATGACTATGTTGGAATTTTTAGAATTCCAAATAGAGAGAGAGTAAGCTCCTCTCCTCTAAACACAGAGAAATTTAAAACTTCTTGACAATGGACAAAGTTTCCAGACTGTAAAAAAATTTCTATTACTTTCAAAACTGTTACAAATTCTTCCTCTTAACAGAGGGATAATAAGAACTAATGACTACTGCAGACGTAGTGATACACAAACAAATATTTGTCTCTCAAAACAATACACTCTGTCTCTTTAACAAAATCACCAACACTGCTGTGTTTTCTCTTTTCTTCCGCACTGCTGTGCGAAACAAAACAAATGACAATGAAATTGATACACAGGCTCGCAGGCCTTTTTGGCTTTTATATGCCGCTCATAAAAAAAACATTACATAAAAAAACCTTTGCGGAACTTTTAAAAATTCAAATGCACGACATGCGAGTGGGGACCACATCGCAGTCGGCGGATCGGCGGTGTCAAACAGGAACTTGTGATTGCGATTGAGGACTCGGATGCGATGGCGCATTCAACTCCACTTTATAAACCTCATCGGGTCCGTGCTTTACAACAAACGAACCACAAACAAAAGTTCTGATTGCGATTCAAGGACCGGATGCGATTCTATTAACAAACTGTGGTATATTATGTGATCGGGTCCGGCCTTTGATCGGAGCACAAAACAAAGGACATGCGATCAATCGGAAAGTTCCAATTGCGATTAAGAACCAGACGCGATTGAACTTTATCAACTCCACTCTATAAGCTGGATCGAGTCCGCCATTTGATAGTGCAATCGGGCCCAACTTATTAAACCTTCCGATTGCGATTGGAGAGCGGATGTGATGGCGCATTAAACTGTAATATATAACCAGATCGGGTCCGGCCTTCAATCGAGGCTCATAACAAAAGACCGCCGATTGATCCTTGCGATTGAAACTTGCGATTCCATTAAGACATCGCCATGTGGTCAAGTGGACCCACGGGCCTCCGCTGCTGTGGGGGGCGATTATAATATGTTTCAATGTATTAAAACGTTCCGCTTGTGGAACTCTTCCATCAACAAGACGCTTGGGCTATGTAACATTGCAATTTGCGATTGCGATTTGATCGCATCGCATCGCAGATCTCCTCATCAACAAGACAATGTGGTTGTTGAGGGCTTTAAAGCCCGAAATGACTGCTTTTAATTACTCTGTTCTTCCGTAGACAAAAAAACGGCTCTGCCCATCACTAATTCAATTTCTTCTACTGTTGTGGCTGCGGCCCATCACAATCTAAATATTCCTTACAGATTTCTCCATTATTCTTCTTAAATACAGAGTGTTGTGCACTCAAATCTTTACTGCTTCCTCTGTGTACTCGTTTTCTTCCTGCCCTAAGCCACGGCAGGTGACTTTAATATTTCAACACTCCCCCTTAAAGTCAACTGCTGGGTTATCTATCATACCCAAGCATTTTCTTAAAAATTCAAATGTCTTCTGCCCCAATGGTTTAGTTAAAATATCTGCATATTGCTCCTCTGTTTTACAATGTTGTAAAACAACTTCACCATTGTTCACCAATTCTCTGATATAATGAAACTTTGTATCTATGTGCTTCGTTCTCTTGTGAAACACAGAATTCTTTGACAATGCAATAGCTGAGCTATTGTCACAATAAATCACAGTGCCCTTTACCTGTTCTTGGCACAAAGTTCTCAACATCCTTCTCATCCAAACTGCTTGACACGCTGCTGCTGTAGCTGCCACATATTCTGCCTCTGCTGTAGACAATGATACAATAGGCTGTTTCTTAGAAGCCCATGAAATGGCTCCTGAACCCATATGAAAAACATAACCGGAAGTGCTCTTCCAATCATCTACACTTCTAGCCCAATCACTATCAGTGTATCCAACTAATTCTGAATTTTCTGAAGTAGTATATAAAATACCAAATCTTTTAGTTCCTTTCACATACCTCAGAATTCTCTTTGCTGCTTGCCAATGTGCTTCTTTTGGCTTCTCCATAAATTTGGAAATTAAACTAACATCATGCATAATATCTGGCCTAGTTGCAGTCAAATACATGAGGCTGCCAACTATGCTTTTATACAAACTTGGATCAAAATCCTTGCTGCTGCCATCCTTACTCAGCTTCAATCCTATTATTGTGGGAGTAATTGCAGCTTTGCACTCCTGCATATTAAATCTTTCTAGAACTTGATTCACATACTTTGCTTGAGATATAAAAATCCCTTTCTCACCTTGCTTCACTTCTATTCACAAGAAGTATCTCAACAAAACCATGTCAGTCATTTCAAATTCATCTTTCATGACTATTTTAAAATTCTCAACAAGGTAATCATCATTACCTGTAAAAATTAAATCATCAACATATAAAACAACAATCAACATCTTACCATCCTTTTCTTTGATGTAGAGGGTGGGTTCTCCCTCACACTTTTCAAATCAATTCTCCAATAGATAGGAGTCTATTCTGCTGTACCATGCTCTTGGAGCTTGCTTTAGCCCATAAAGAGATTTCTTCAATTTGCAGACCTTATGCTCTTGGCCTTTCTTCTCATATCCGAGAGGTTGTTCCACATATACCTCTTCCATTAAAACTCCATTTAAAAATGCGGATTTTACATCCATTTGGTATACTTTCCATTTGTTTTGTGCTGCTATGGACAACACTGCTCTTACTGTCTCCATTCTTGCAACTGGTAAAAAAATTTTCTTCATAGTCAATCCCTTGCTTCTGCTTGTATCCTTTGACAACAAGTCTGGCCTTGTGTCTCTCAATCTTTCCTTCAGCATTACTTTTGGTCTTATAGACCCATTTAACTCCAATGACTTCTTTACCTTCTGGGAGATCAACCAACTCCCATGTTTTGTTCTTCTCTATGGCTTTAATTTCATCATCCATAGCTTCTATCCATTTTCTATCTTTAATAGCATCTTCAAAATGAATAGGATCATCAACTTGACAATACAAAGAAAATAAGGAATTCATACCTTCATCTGCTTCTCCTTGCTCATAGATTTCTCTAAGGCTTCTGAATCTTGTTCCTCTTTCACTTGGTGTAGCCGTGCTTGATGAAGCACTCAATTCTGCTCCATGTGGTGTGCTCGGTGAACCACTGCTGCTTCTTCTCAAGGGTGTTCTCACTGCCGCTTGAGGCGTCCCTTGCTGGCCTTGTGCTGCCGGAGGTTGTGCAATGGATGGGTTATTAATCTCAACCACATCTACATCATCTTCATCATGAGATAAATAGTTTTTGACATTGACTGTTTTCTCAATGCTTCCATCCCACGCTTCCTCTTCGATGAATTGCACATCTCTGCTAATTACAAACTTCTTTGTGGATGGGTTATACAGTCTGTATCCTTTGGAATCTTCACAATATCCAAGGAAAATGCACTTCTCCCCCTTACTATCCAACTTCTTTCTCAACTTGTCTGGAATGTGTGCATATGCAACACATCCAAAAACTCTCATGTGGGTGACTCCCTGTTTTCTGCCACTCCACGCTTCTTCTGGAACTTTGTTCATCACCGCTTTTGTGGGGCATCTATTTAAAATATACACAGCACAGTTTGTTGCTTCTGCCCAATACTCATTCAGCAAGTGTTTCGCCTTCAGCATACTTCTCACCATTTCCATTATGGTTCGATTCTTCCTTTCAGCAAATCCATTCTGTTGCGGTGTGTACCTTGTGGTAAACTTCTTTTGTATGCCGTTCTCTCTGCAAAAACGCAGAAACTCCTTTGATATGTATTCTCCTCCTCTATCAGTTCTGAGGACTTTAATGTGCAGTCCGCTCTGTTTTTCTACGAGAGCTTTAAAATGGCGAAATTTTTGAAAAACTTCACTCTTATATTTTAAGAAATAAACCCACACTTTTCTTGTGAAATCATCTATGAAGGTCAGCATGTAATTGCTGCCCGAAACTGATGCTGTCTGCATCGGCCCACACAAATCTGAGTGGATTATCTCCAAAGGTGCTTTTTCCCTTATGCTTTTCCTTGAAGGAAAATTTTCTCTATGTTGCTTTCCCAAGATGCAGCCTTCACATAGGCTGTCAGGCTTCTTAATAAACGGTAAACCTCTTACCATTCCTTTTCTGTGCAGCAAATTTAATCCTCCGAAATTGAGATGTCCAAATCTCAGGTGCCATAACCAATTTTCATCTTTTGCTTCCTTCTGAAAGGCTTCTTGTGTTACAGCTGCTATGCTTTTTCCTTTTCCCTTCAAGTCAATGTTGAGCTTGAGTGGAAACATTCTATTGCTGGTCATTTGTATTTCAGCAATGATTTTCTTGCTTGGAGGTATATCTTTAATTGTGCACACATCATCTTTGAATATTACATTGTAACCTTTGTTTATGAGCTGCCCAACGCTCAAAATATTACACTTCAGACCTGGAACATAATATACATCAGGGACAAATTTCTGCTCCCCATTTCTAGCTCGAATACTAACTCTGCCTTTTCCTTTGACAGAGATCTTAGTATCAGTCCCTATGGTCACTTCAGATTTTATTTCTTCATCTAGATTGGCAAACATTGCTCTGTTTCCAGTCATATGATTACTACATCCTGAATCTAAGAACCAAACATCATCTTCTCTATCTTGTGCTACATTACAAGCTAACAACACATTACTTGGGTTCTTTTCTTCTTTTGCTACATTAGCATTTTGCTTATTTTTCATGTCATTTTGCTTCTTTCTACATTCATTGGCATAGTGCCCATATTTCTTGCAATAATGACATTGCACATTGGATTTGTCATACCTTTGTCCATGAGCATGTTGGTGTTGATGTCCACCTTGCTGGCTGTTGCATTGGCCGTGGCTCTGACTTTGACTGTTGCTCCTTCCATGTGAATGTGAAGGGTTGTTCCTTCCACCTCTATTCTGGCTTCTGCCTCTTCCTCTGCCTTTTCTTTGACCTCTTCCTGTTCCTGAAGGCATCTGGGTCTTGAAGGCGTGCTCAAGAGATGAGTGTTCATCTCTACTCAATCTCTGTTCATGAGTTATAAGCGAGGCATGAAGTTCATCCACTGTGAACTGTGAGAGATCTTTGGTCTCTTTTATCGTGGTAACAATAACATCAAACTTTGAGGGTAAGCTTCTCAAAAGTTTCTCCACAATCCTTCTTTCTTAAAGAGTTTCTCCATGGGATCTTATCTGATTTACAATCCCAATCACATGTGTAAAAAATGTGTCCACATTATCTGACTCTTTCATGCAAAGAGTTTCAAAATCTCTTCTCAGCAACTGAAGTTTTTCTGTTTTAACTTTCTCCATGCCCTGATAGGCTACTTTCAGATTTTCCCATGCCTCCTTGGATTTCTTGGCTGCTGCTATCCTCGGAAACACACTCCGATTTGCTGCTTGATACAATAAGAAGAGAGCTTTAGCATATTTCTTCCTATTGCTCTTCAATATGTCCTTCTCTGCTTGATTCAAGGCATTAAAGGCCTGCTCATCAGCTGGTTCAGTAAAACCATCTTCTACAAACTCCCATACGTCTTGTGAAACAAACAGGGATTTCATGGTAATGGCCCAATAATCATAGTTCTTTCCATTAAATTGAGGAAGCTGAACATTTCCAATGTTCATTCCTGTACTTGTTCTAGCCATTGCTCTTAAGCTGAACTCTATACTTAAACAAACTGTCTTTCCTTCTCTTGAAAGAACAAACTCTTTTAAACAGAAAACAACAACTCTGTTTTCTTTGAGAAATACCTGAACTTTGACTTCTGTTGGGCTTTCACACTGCTGGAGAAAACGTTGCAACGAGTCTTCTTCTTCTTCAACTTCTTTGAAACCTTCAAAGAGCCTGAACTAGCTCTGATACCAAGTTGGAATTTTGAGAATTCCAAATAGAGAGAGAGTAAGCTCCTCTCCTCTAAACACAGAGAAATTTAAAACTTCTTGACAATGGACAGAGTTTCCAGACTATAAACAAATTTCTATTACTTTCAAAATTGTTACAAATTCTTCCTCTTAACATAGGGATAACAAGAACTAATGACTGCTAAAAACGCAGTGCTACACAAAAAAATATCTGTCTCTCAAAACAATACACTCTGTCTCTCTAACAAAATCACCAACACTATTGTGTTTTCTCTTTTCTTTCGTGCTGTTGTGCGAAACAAAACAAATGACAATGCAATTGATACACAGGCTCACAGGCCTTTTTGGCTTTTATATGCCGCTCATAAAAAAAAACATTACATAAAAAAAACCTTTGCAGAACTTTTAAAAATTCAAATGCACGACGTGCGAGTGGGGACCACATCGCAGTCGGCGGATCGGCGGTGTCAAACAGGAACTTGTGATTGCGATTGAGGACTCAGATGCGATGGCGCATTCAACTCCACTTTATAAACCTCATCGGGTCCGTGCTTTACAACAAATGAACCACAAACAAAAGTTCTGATTGCGATTCAAAGACCGGATGCGATTCTATTAACAAACTGTGGTATATTATGTGATCGGGTCCGGCCTTTGATCGGAGCACAAAACAAAGGACATGCGATCAATCGGAAAGTTCCGATTGCGATTAAGAACCGGACGCGATTGAACTTTATCAACTCCACTGTATAAGCTGGATCGGGTCCGCCATTTGATAGTGCAATTGAGCCCAACTTATTAAACCTTCTGATTACGATTGGAGAGCGGATGCGATGGCGCATTAAACTGTAATATATAACCGGATCGGGTCCGGCCTTCAATCGGGGCTCATAACAAAAGACCGCCAATTGATCCTTGCGATTGAAACTTGCGATTCCATTAAGACATCGCCATGTGGTCAAGTGGACCCACGGGCCTCCGCTGCTGTGGGGGGCGATTATAATATGTTTCAATGTATTAAAACGTTCCGCTTGCGGAACTCTTCCATCAACAAGACACTTGGGCTATGTAACATTGCGATTTGCGATTGTGATTTGATCGCATCGCATCGCAGATCTCCTCATCAACAAGACATTGTGGTTGTTGAGGGCTTTAAAGCTCGAAATGACTGCTTTTAATTACTCTGTTCTTCCGTAGACAAAAAATGGCTCTGCCCATCACTAATTCAATTTCTTCTACTATTGTGGCTGCGGCCCATCACAATCTAAATCTTCCTTACAGATTTCTCCATTATTCTTCTTAAATACAGAGTGTTGTGCACTCAAATCTTTACTGCTGCCTCTGTGTACTCGTTTTCTTCCTGCACAAAGGCACGGCAAGTGACTTTAATATTTCAACAGACTACAGGTCCGAGGCTTTGGGTAGCAATTCGAAATAGAAGTCATAGGTTTGTCACAACTATAATCAAGTCTGAGGTATATCGAGGTGTTCACTTTTAGATTTAACCAAACCAACAATGCTTTTTCTCAGCCTCAATAGTTCACGAGATATGAAATTGATGTGTTATATATCTATAATTATCTTCACCGAATTTCTGGATTGAAATGAAATGATTAGCCTTATATTTATACTTATTTTCCTTAATGAAAAGTCATGTTGGTTGGGCTAGAGGGACGGCATGTGTAGGCTTAAGCTGAAGCCGACCATGAACACGCACAATTTGGATTCGACCTATAATTATTGGAGTCAACTTGCATTTTGTGTTTGAATGATAATTTTTTAATATGACTGAATCACTGGATCAGATCGGATGGTTGTGTTGCGCATAAATTCTTCATGTGAAATGTTCAATTTTTATTGCGGAAATTCAGTTTGCAAAGGTATTGAGAAGGAAAACTTAATGATTAAGTTCAACTCCTTGGATGAACAAAGACAACTTGCAAGTTACGTTCACCTAAAAGTTCTAAAAGCCCATTGTTTCCAATTATTCCTATAGGTCTGGAAAAACCTATTCCAAGAGTTGTGCCATATAGCTTCTTGAATTCATTCGAACACTGCAGATATGAATTTCCTTTGCATTATATAAACATTTATCATCTTTAGCAATAGGACACATTCATCCTTTTATTTTCTCCTCATTTACAAGCATATGCAAGTTTTGTAATATTCTCCTTCGAATTTCAAATGTGTGTAGTTCATCATAAATATTGTGATATTCTCAAACATTGAGGGTTTCATTGTTTAGGGATTCATCTTATATTATGGTTCTCAATAATCAAATGCTAGGGGTAGGAAATTATGTATAGGGTTTTCAGTCAATTAATATGGTTAATGATATGGCATACAAGGTAAAGGATCTTTTACATGAGTTCTTTAGTTATGGTATTTTCACCTAGGATAGAAAATCATTATTTCTAGGGCTTGCATCAAGTATTTAGGAATAGGGAATTGTGATAAATAATCAAGAGCTATCTAGATCTAGGGTTCCATGGGCATCTACGGCAACATCATGCAGCGCAAGAATATTTTTCGTCTCCAACAATGGAAATTGACATAAACGACAACATTGACCAATAGACACAAGGGGATCAAACCCTAAACTTATAAGAGAAGATCAGACAAAATTTTCCTATCGCAAATCAAAAACTTAGTCGGCAAAGCCTCCTATCTCCATGACCGATTTTCCCCTTACGCGTTTGGTCGTGAAAATGTTAACGTTGCCTAGAGGGGTTACCCAGGGAGGTTTTCAAGGGAGGAAATAGGGACTAACTAGGAAGAGACCAAGTGGGATGAGTTGGTAGCCACACCAGCCTATGAGTTCCATGATTAGCCAAAGGTGAACCCACCTAAAAGGTCATCCCATTAGGTTCACCCCAGAGCATTCACATAGGGTGAAGGCAGAAGGGACTGGGGTGAGTGATGTAAGATGAAATGGCAGTGTTGTTTTGCATCCTAATCAGGAGTGAGGACTATCTAAGGGTCTGAACCACTAAATTTTGTGGCCCAGAGATGAGATCCCAAAAGTTATAATTGAAGTGAACCAAGGGCATATGCGACAATGAGTCGGGCAAGGGGAAGCAGGATGATGTGGGAATGAAATGGTGGTTGAGGAGAATTGACACTAGGGTATAATGGTAAAGGCATCCATAAATTCATACCATCCACGTAAGCTCGGTGAGTGAAGTCGTTGGATAGAAAATTGATATTATTGGGAGTGTATAGAGAGGGACCGAATGGGATGATGTGACTGGAAGCGCTGGTCATATCCACAAGTACGAAAAGTTTTCCATTGGTGAAGGGAGGCCCACATCTAGGTCATTTTGACTTTGTGAACCTGGAGTATAGATAGATAAGTGCTTCAAGTGAGGGATTCGGTTTACTAAGTGTTAGGATGAAGTGAGTCAGCGAGGGTAGCGATTGGAAAACAAGCCAAGGACCAATGAGGAGATAACAGAGGATCGTGCCATTTAGGTAATCTCGGAAAAGAGAATTCAGCGGGTGAACAAATGTGGACTTTGGGAACTGCGGGGAGAAGGTGAGTCGTGTGATGTGTCTCGTAGGGTCCCACTCGGAAGGCATATGTTAGTGCAAGAACTGAAGGTTGTTGGGTCTTTAGCAGGCATAGTAAGTTTATAAAGGTATGTATATATATATATATATATATATATATATATATATACCTTTATAAACTTATATATATATATATATATATATAATTACCCCATTCCTCTAATATCAAATGTGTGTCAGCTGACATTACAAGATAAATCATAGAAGAAGCCTGGAAGTTTTTTTTGCAATTGAGGAATCTATCCCAAATACTTCAATCTTTTTTTAGTATCTATAGAGGAACCTAGAATATGATCAACAATTTCTTGAAAATTATTTAAATACATTTTTAAATAAAATTAATTCTCATAGTGAACATTAGAGACATCAACAAGGTCTTCTAGCCCCAAAATGTATTAAATAATTCAAACAAGGATGGTCCATTAGGACTAAAATGCTTTAAGAGTTCATTGTTTAATGTACAAACATTGGTGACTACAAAATAAGTCGCTTCTTTAAAGACATTAATTTTTTTGAAGAAATTAAAGGATGAGTGATTAAGGACTCTATGATGATCCCTATGGAAGTTATAAAAAAAGAATTGAACATTTTTCGAATTTCAGTGGGAGTTGACTTTGAAAACCTAGATGAGTTTCCTGAAGCTCAAATCAAGAAATCGCTAGTTACATTCATTAATGATAATGAAGATCGAACGTTTAACATTGCGTAACTACAACATGATTCCAAAGAAATAAAAGATGAAATATTCACTTTAAGAGTAATACAATATATAATTGTCTCACCTATGAAATAATACATTGAAGAAGAGCTCAAAAATTTCTTGAACAGAGGCATTGATCTGAAATAACTTCCTAAGAAATTAAGATAACAAATAGTTGAGGAGTTGATTCTATTTAACCCTTTTCTATAACATTTTCATCAAAGAGAGATTTCATTCCACCTGTAATCCTTCTACAATTGTGTACCTTTTATCATTACTATTGGTCGACGCGAGCCCAATCCTAGTCTCTTAGTGGGGAATGCATTTTATTTTTATGATTAAATAAAAATAGTTTGTGATTGTGCTTTAGGCACTTAACTTTATTCTCGGACTTCAATTCTGTAAATTATTTTTTGACTTTCACAGAAAGCTTATTTTGGGAATCATTTCATTTCTGATTCTCAAAAACTTAATTTCCAAATAAAAATTAGGAGTCTCGTGAATGTTTTCCTATATACTTGAGATTTTAAATGCATGGTATCATTGTATAGTTCTTTGAATGTATGGTTCAATTCTTTTTGTTTCCATCCATTTTAATTTGCTTAAAATATGTTCCCTCGCTTGTGTTTATGGGTTAGAATGTGGAATGAATTTGTGAGAATATAATTTATTTATTATTATTTTATTTGTACTTTGAAAAACACATGATCTATTTACATGTGCACGTGTTGAATGCTTAATTTTTAATATTCAATTTATATGTATATAAGAGTGTGATCAATATAGGAACACCACCTCTATATGATGTAGAGGGAAAATGGGAATAGACCCTAGGAGGTTGAATTTTTTCCTTGACAGGAAATGAGATCAACATGACTCAACTAAGATTTTTTGGAATTAGAGTAGTTAATGATTAAACTAACATAGTTGGTAATATAGGTGATACTTAATGATGGAGGTCAACTTGCTAAAGTCTCCTTGCATAGAAAACCTAGTTCTAAAACCTCACTCCATATGCAGGTGGAATTTGTGATTAAACAACTCTAACAATATAGTTTACTTGTCATATAATGTTATTTTTTAGTTTTAATAGGTTAGTTAATTACACTATATACCTATTTCTTATGAACCAACACCATAATATCATTTTATAAAAAATAAGTCACATAGAAGATTCCCCTCTCTATCAAGAAAACAAATTACGCAATTTTATAAGTTTTTTAACAATACTGATCATCTAGGAATGCCATTTAGATTATACTCATCTAGGTTAAGCCTTATTGAAACAATTCAATACTAAATATAATCATTATTATAAAAAAATACCAACAAAAATTTATTATATTAATGTAAACTTTAGATGAAAAACTCCACACAACTCTGCCATTTACATTGACAATGTACTGACAGCGCGGGCAAACAGATTTTTGACAGGAGATGGGAAAACCGACAACAAAATTTCGGCCGAACTTTTAAAATAGTTTGGCTGAACTCGTATTTTATAAATATATTGGCCCGCAAAATTTTATAAGTTTCTTGTTCACATTTGTGTCACACGTATGTTTCTTATTCGTTTCTTGTTGCTTTTGCTCTATTGTGCTCTGTGACTTTTGTTGTTGCTTTGTTGCACTTGGTGATTTTTGTTGATTTGGAGTTGCACCGCGAAGAAGAGGTGAATTTTTTTTATTTGCAATTGCGCCACGGCGACAAGGTAATTTTTGTTGATTTTTTTTTGCAGTTGCTCTTTTTTTTTTGTAATTTTGTTTAGTTGATATTTTTTTTGTTTGATTTTAATTTAATTTTTTTTCGTAGGGAATTTCGTCTGTGTCTTCCACGACGTCTTCAGGGATCGCCCGAATTCGTCCTCGTTGCCTCTTTGTCTGCGAATTTCTGTGAATTTCTAGGTATGTATCTATGTATCTATGCTTATAGCATGCAAATTTCTGTGAATTTCTATGTATCTATGTTTATAGCTCAATGTAATTATATACTGAGTTTCTTGTATTCTGTAATTGCAACACAACCTTTAATGGTAATAATACTAATAGAACATCAACTCTAGTGAGATCAGTATGTAGAATGACCAATTCAATTATATATGAGTGAGTAGTTGACTTTTCCATGTTTAAGGAGCTAGTGTCCTAGCTATAAATTCAATTTACATTATATAATTTTCATTGGTGTTTGTTTTTTTAGATACCATACTTTCATTCTTTAGAATCAGAATCTAATGCTCTTTCCCTTCTGGCTGGGCTAGGAGAAAAAGATCCAGCCAGGTAGGTGAGTTAGGTAGCACCTTACCTAGAAATATAGAACCTTTCAAGATGCGGAGTTTGTTATGTTTGAACATATAGTTCTAGAGGATATATTGTCAACTGTGCCTCGGTTACGCGCTGGAAAACATTAGCAACTATAGCATCTAAAAGATCTTCATATTTGGAATAAGGAAAAAAAACACCTTCAGGTGCATTAACTATAGATACATCCGACCTTTGAGACATATCCAACTCAGAATCGTAACATGACCTATGAGAGATTCCAACATTTTCTATTCCCAAATTTGAACTGCATACATCTTTTCCATGAAATAACATTTCATTCCACATACCCTTGTCTGTTCTTTTTTTTGAAAGGTGGTCCCAATGCTTCAAGTAATCCAACACCTGACGATACATGCATAAATACATGTGCATTGTCATATTTTTCTTTAGAGGGCCAATTGCTGCAGTTATCAGGGTCACCATTACGACTAGGCTTATCATTATCTGCAGGAATAGCTTAAATATTACCGATGCCAAGCAGGAAAATATCTAAACATTCTTTGTCAGTGTTCAACCTATGAACATTGTTAGTCTGAATTAGCCCAGGAAAATCTGATAATAACTCTTTATGCTAAGGTTGGTAATTTATTCCAATCATGGATTGGTGATTTACTCCAAGTGTGTTAGATGTTGAAAGCACGTCATCCCCAAGAGAAGACATAAAACTCTTACCTAAACCCTGTAGCGGTTTTGTTTCAATATGACCAGTTGTAAGACTCCAAGATGCATCAGAGGACTCTCTAGGATCACATGTAGATGTTCTGATATTTACAGAATATGAAAAATTATTAGGTACATAGATGGGTGGGTTTGGGAACGTGTTTCACATGAAATGTAATAGGGAATGGATTTAGTGGAAATTTTTTATAAGATCGGGACTCAAACAATGAGAGAGAGAAAAAACCTTTTATATTCATTGTAAAACACATGCATTAACTTATAATTGTGATATTTTCCCTTCTTTCCAACTTAGTCCATCCATCGAGAAAAATCCATTTTAATGAAGCAGATATATCCATACTGATCCACTGATATATGTTCACCAACAACTATTACATTTTGGACTTATATATCTCAAAACTATGCTCATTGAATTTATGCGTCTATATCTTTAAACTA
The DNA here is from genome assembly GCA_034641835.2 of Pinus albicaulis. Classification (NCBI taxonomy): domain Eukaryota; kingdom Viridiplantae; phylum Streptophyta; class Pinopsida; order Pinales; family Pinaceae; genus Pinus; species Pinus albicaulis. The sequence goes on from CM076582.1 coordinate 1,427,301,471, forward strand.
CTCAACTATTTTATTACACCATAGGAATCATTTCGATATATCTCCCATTTTAAAGGGGTCTATCACATTTCGAGAAAAACACATTAGCCATAAAAGTTTCCCATTGAAACCAAAAGTGATTTGATACAAAACATAGGTTTTAACCTTATATAGTTAATTGTTTCAAATAGATTCTTAATAAAATAAAAAATATTCAATGTAAAACACATGCATTAACATATAATTGTGATATTTTCCCTTCTTTCCAACTTAGTGGACATCCTTCTAGAAATATCCATTTTAATGAAGCAGATATATCCATAGTGATCCATGGATAATTGTTCACCAACAACTATTGCATTTTGGACTTTTATATCTCAAAACTATGCTCATTTAATTTATGCATCCATATCTTTAAACTACTCAACTGTTTTATTAAACCATAGGAATCATTTTGATATATCTCCCATTTTAATGGGGTCTATCACATTTTGAGAAAAACACATTAGCCATAAAAGTTTCACATTGAAACAAAAAGTAATTTGATACAAAACATAGCTTTTAACCTTATATAGTTAATTGTTTCAAATAGATTCTTAATAAAATGAAAAACATTCAATGTAAAACACATGCACATTAACATATAATTGTGATATTTTCCCTTCTTTCCAACCTAGTCCATCCTTCTAGAAAAATCCCTTTTAATGAAGCAAATATATCCATAGTGATCCACTGATATTTTTTCACCAACAACTATTCTATTTTGGACTTATATATCTCAAAAATATTCTCATTGAATTTATGCATCTATATCTTTAAACTACTCAACTATTTTATTACACCATAGGAATCATTTTGATATATCTCCCATTTTAATGGGGTCTATCACATTTCGAGAAAAATCACATTAGCCATAAAATTTTCCCATTGAAACCAAAAGTGATTTGATACAAAACATAGGTTTTAACCTTATATAGGTAATTGTTTCAAATAGATTCTTAATAAAATGAAAAAAATTCAATGTAAAACACATGCATTAACATATAATTGTGATATTTTCCCTTCTTTCCAACTTAGTGGACATCCTTCTAGAAAAATCCATTTTAATGAAGCAGATATATCCATAGTGATCCACTGAAATTTGTTCACAAACAACTATTCCATTTTGGACTTTTATATCTCAAAACTATGCTCATTGAATTTATGCATCTATATTTTTAAACTACTAGCAGAAACTATTTTATTACACCATAGGAATCGTTTCGATATATCTCCCATTTTAATGGGGTATATCGCATTTCGAGAAAAATACATTAGCCATAAAAGTTTCCCATTGAAACCAAAAGTAATTTGATAAAAAAAGAAAAAACACATTAGCCATAAAAAATTTCCATTGAAACCAAAAGTGATTTGATACAAAACATAGATTTTAACCTTATATAGTTAATTGTTTCAAATAGATTCTTAATAAAATGAAAAATATTCAATGTAAAACACATGCATTAACAAATAATTGTGATATTTTCCCTTCTTTCCAACTTAGTGGACATCCTTCTAGAAAAATCCATTTTAATGAAACATATATATCCATAATGATCCACTGATATTTGTTCACAAACAACTATTCCATTTTGGACTTTTATATCACAAAACTATGCTCATTGAATTTATGCATCTATATCTTTAAACTACTCAACTTTTTTATTAAACCATAGGAATCATTTCGATACATCTCCCACTTTAATGGGGTCTATCACATTTCGAGAAAAACAAATTAGCCATAAAAGTTTCCCATTGAAACAAAAAGTAATTTGATACAAAACATAGGTTTTAACCTTATATAGCTAATTGTTTCAAATATATTCTTAATAAAATGAAAAATATTCGATGTAAAACACATGCACATTAGCATATAATTGTGATATTTTCCCTTCTTTCCAACTTAGTCCATCGTTCTAGAAGAATCCCTTTTAATGAAGCAAATATATCCATAGTGATCCACTGATATTTGTTCACCAACAACTATTCCATTTTGGACTTATATATCTCAAAACTATGCTCATTGAATTTATGCGTCTATATCTTTAAACTACTCAACTATTTTATTACACCATAGGAATCATTTCGATATATCTCCCATTTTAATGGGGTGTATCGCATTTCGAGAAAAAACACATTAGCCATAAAGTTTCCCATTGAAACCAAAAGTGATTTGATACAAAACATAGGTTTTAACCTTATATAGGTAATTGTTTCAAATAGATTCGTAATAAAATGAAAAATATTCAATGTTAAACACATGCATTAACATATAATTGTGATATTTTCCCTTCTTTCCAACTTAGTGGACATGCTTCTAGAAAAATCCCTTTTAATGAAGCAGATATATCCATAGTGATCCACTGATATTTCTTCACAAACAACTATTCCATTTTGGACTTTTATATCTCAAAACTATGCTCATTGAATTTATGCATTTATTTTTAAACTACTTGAAACTATTTTATTACACCATAGGAACCATTTTTATATATCTCCCATTTTAATGGGGTCTATCACATTTTGAGAAAAACACATTAGCCATAAAATTTTCCCATTTAAATCGTTAGTAATTTGATACAAAACATAGGTTTTAACCTTATATAGTTAATTGTTTCAAATAGACTTTTAATAAAATGAAAAATATTCAATGTAAAACAAATGCACATTAACATATAATTGTGATATTTTCCCTTCTCTCCAACTTAGTGGACATCCTTCTATAAAAATCCCCTTTAATGAAGCAGATATATCCATAGTGATCCACTGATATTTGTTCACCACCAACTATTTCATTTTGGACTTATATATCTCACAACTATGCTCATTGAATTTATGCATCTATATCTTTAAACTACTCAACTATTTATTTCACCATAGGAATCATTTCGATATATCTCCCATTTTAATGGGGTCTATCACATTTTGAGAAAAACACATTAGCCATAAAAGTTTCCCATTGAAACCAAAAGTGATTTGATACAAAACATAGGTTTTAACCTTATATAGTTAATTGTTTCAAATAGATTCCTAATAAAATGAAAAATATTCAATTTAAAACACATGCATTAACATATAATTGTGATATTTTCCCTTCTTTCCAACTTAGTGGACATCCTTCTAGAAAAATCCCTTTTAATGAAGCAGGTATATCCATAGTGACACATTGATATTTGTTCACCAACAACTACTCCATTTTGGACTTTTATATCTCAAAACTATGCTCATTGAATTTATGCATCTATATCTTTAAACTACTTGAAACTATTTTATTACACCATATGAATCATTCTGATATATCTCTCATTTTAATGGGGTGTATCACATTTCGAGAAAAACACATTAGCCATAAAATTTTCCCATTGAAACCAAAAGTGATTTGATACAAAACATAGCTTTTAACCTTATATAGTTAATTGTTTCAAATAGATTCTTAATAAAATGAAAAACATTCAATGTAAAACACATGCACATTAACATATAATTGTGATATTTTCCCTTCTTTCCAACTTAGTGGACATCCTTCTAGAAAAACCCCTTTTAATGAAGTAGATATATCCATAGTAATCCACTGATATTTTTTCACCAACAACTATTCCATTTTGGACTTATATATCACAAAACTATGCTCATTTTTTCCCAAAAACATTTTTTGGGGGCACTAACCCTGAACACTTGTGTGTGGGGAATTTTTCGTCTATATGAAACCCTAAAGTGGGGGTCCTTTCCACCCATTTTATTCCCACCACTTAGAAAAATATATAGTGCATGGGGGTATATAACACATACGAAACATCCAATAATTATCCTTAATGTGACCATCAATGTTGCAATGGTTAGAATTATTTCTACTACCCTTACATGGATGTGTAGTGGCTATTTTATTCTTATCCTCCTATTTTCAGTTCTTATTCTCCTCCTTCAAAGCTTCTTGGTGAGATTTTTTCTTCAAATCACTAAAGTACCATTTGTTTTGGCCTATGGTTTCTAGATAATGTGCGTATACACATGGCTCATACATTATCCTTAGCTTGGAAAGAATCACTTATTTTTGTAGATGGTTATATAGACCCCACCTATACTTAAGGAGTACATTTGGGCTCTTGGGAAAGATATCCAATAATATGACCATATTTTTGAACTTAGTACACTCTTATACACCCTTATGTCTACGTAAAGTAGTGTGAGTGATTCAACGGGTCCTCTACACACTTCATAGGGTATAATTGGGACAAGTAATCTTAACTTCTACAAGTTCTATAGGCAGATTCTGTAAAGGGCCAGGTAGCCTCTGGATCTCATCTTTTATCAAAGGTGACATATCCAGAAAATGCCCTACAGTCAATCTCTAGAATAGATCTAAATATAATTTCTTCATTTTAATATCCATAAACCACAACGCTTTAAGGAAAACTGTGTACATGTGTCATTTCTCCCATAAATTCTTAGGAAAATTTTTTAAAGCATACATGTCATGTTGGCTTTCTCCCATTAACTTTAAAGCATATTTTTGTAAGTGCATAAAATAATTTTTCAAACCATATAAATGTCATTTCTCTCAAACTTTAAGGCCTAAAAATTGAACCTAACGTGGCTGAAATCTCATAGGATTTTGAACTTCCATAGGATTTTAGTCTATCTATTGAGTGTTAACTTCTACAAGTTCTAAAGGCAGAGTCTGTAAAGGGATAGGTAGCCTCTGCATCTCATCTTTTCTCAAAGGTGACATATCCAGTAAATGCCCCTATAATCAATCTCTATAACAGATCTAAATAGAAGTCATTAATTTTAAAATCCATAAATCCATAAACCTACTACCACTCTAAGGAAAACCTTGTACATGTGTCATTTCTCCCTTCTCCCATAAAATTTTAGGCAAAATTTAAGGCATGTGTCATTTCTATTTCATTTCTCCCACAAACTCATAAAGGTGTGACTTTCGACATAACCACTTGTTTTAGTAAGTGCATAAAATAATTTGCAAACCATGTAAATGTCATTTCCCACAAACTAAAGGCTTCCTCCCATTAATTCTAGATGTGAATTCTACCATAAAATTTTTAAGTCAAACTTTAAGATCAACCATGCACATGTCATTTATCTCATGCACATGTGTCATTTCTCCCATGCATTTTCAATAAATGTTATTTTAATACATATTTTTATTGAATTTGTTTTTTTCAGGGATAAAAAAACAACTAAATATGGTTAAAAAATGGAAATTATACATAGATGTTTCTTGCTACCCCAATCCAGCGAAAGCATTGATTACATATGTGCTTTCCTATTGCGACTAGCAAAATCGTCCAAAGGAAAATGAATATACCGGGAAGAAAAACAAACAACGATGCATATTATATTGGATTGATAGAAGGCTTGGGAATAGCTATGGAGTATGGATCAAATGGAATTGTAGTTTTCACCAATTTTGAACTTGTGTGCAACCAGATAAATTGCGTGTACCAAGTTAAGAAGGAGAGGCTAAAAGAACTGCATGGAATAGCAAAACAATATTGTTAGCCAATTTCAATTTTTTAGTATAAGACATTGTACAAATTTGAATAAGATGTCTGCTGATCTATTGAGTGGGGCAATGTCAATTCAGGATTCATCTATCAAATATGAATTAATAGATGAATTAGAATCATACGGGGCAATGCCAATGCAAGATTCATCTCTCAAAGATGAATTAGTTTTGAGACGCTCTTCTTCAAAAATTCAAGATTCATCTCTCAAAGATGAATTAGTGTTGAGACGCTCTCCTTCAAAATTTATTGATGGACATTGTAACATATCTTGGATATGTGTGTGTTTTGTACTTATAAATGCGTATTTTTTAATGACTATGTGTTTTTTTCAATTATATACTAAGTGTGCTCCCACCACACCATGTAAAGCGCAACTTGGTGAACTTCACATTTGCAACAAGTAGTGAACTTCACAATTTTATAAAATTATAATGCGAGGACTTCAACAAATTTTTGTTTAAATGGACTTTCATGCTTCTTTTTAATGACCATGTGTTTTTTTCAATTTTATACCAAGTGTGCTCCCATCATGTAAAGCGCAATTTGGTGAACTTGACATTTTTATAATTTTTTTTTCTTAAATTGAGTTTCACACATCAATTATTTCTTTGAAAGTCGTGTTTTACATAATTTTTGTACACTAAATTACATTAATTTTCTAAAATTTATTTTGAATTTATTTTAAATAGTAATTTAAAAAAATAATTGTAAATGTCCACTGTAGATATATATATCATGGAGGATGAACAACGAAGATCAAAATAATCCCATATCTCTGCGAAAGAGGGGGACCAGGGATCGAGGGATGTTCATGGTATTTAAATATAATCTTAAATCTCCATACATATACATATATGTGTGTACATATGGAATTTATTTTTTACCAACTTTGTGAGTTAAATTAGTTGTTAATAAGTTTTATTTTTTATTTTTTGGGAGTTAAGAGGAGAAGGGTTTCTACTCCATCAATGGAGCATGCCCATGGTTCACCCAGTCGTGGTATGGTTCATGCAATTTAATCAATAAATATGTACATGTATTTATATGTATGAATGTATTTTTGAATTGATTATAAATTCATATTTTTTTATGAAGCTTCTCTCTCGTCTCGAAAGTTTGGTGGTGGTTCAAATCCCCTTAGAGGGCCATCAATAAGTGCTAGTAGGTTGCGTGAAGGTGGTGATATTTATTCCCCCAGAGGCTAATCAACGAATGGTCATGTTGGTTCTCAGCAGAGTCGTTCTGGTTATCAACAGTCTTAGGGTAGGCAAGATGCTAGCCAACCACATCGAGGTGGCCATCAATTTGAATATTTTTTTCACTCAATTTGTACAAATTTTTTTACATGTGTCTTTTCTAATATACAAAATTTTATATATTGATGCAGAGGCTAAAAATGCTCCAAATGTTGGTAAAAAAAGGCGTAGGGCAGAACGCGTCATTCAAGAAGAAGGTTGTCCACCCACCACGACTTATCCAACTGACATTTCCGATATACCTTGGGAAAGAAACATGCAGCAATTCACCTTAGAAAGGTGTCAACATCTTCATGAAAATTTGCAGAGAGATCTCATGGCTTTGACTCTACCTACTGAGAGTCGACAAAGATTAGAAATAGTTACACACTATTTAGGTGAACTAGTAGATGTGTATCGAAAGCTTGGGCCAACCACTGATAATTTTGTATAATTCATGAGAAAAATAAAGGAAATAGTGATGGGTCCCGATAAATGGGAGGTTGTTAAAGAAAGAGTTACAATATCAATGGCAAAGTCCATGTTTAATTTCAAAGAAGGGCCGAAAAGAAAGATGTTGAAGGTGAAATATTTCAAGCACCATGATATAGCTCACTATTTGTATGATAGACACCTTGCGGCCTATGGAAGACTCCCATGGAACGACGAGGTTCCGCTTTATTTTGCAAAATTATTTTATGCAGAATTCTTTTTTCAAATGAACAATGACCTTCCCTCTGATTTTTTTTGTCCTGGGAAACGTCGATTGTCTGACCGTAGGGGCGCTAGGCATGATGTTGAGTTGCCTCATCCTGAAGCACCATTGGTTAGTCAACCTTTTCGTGTCAAAAATTTGCAGTCAGAGATGGAAGCCACTTCTCAAATTAGTCGAGAAGCAAGGGATGTCATCATCGACAATGTTCACAATGGATTCGGTGGAGTCAATGTTTGTCTGAATTGACAAAGTGCATGTGAGAATGCACGTGCTAATTTTGTGTATTATACAGATGAAGATATTGACAACATGAGTGTTGAAGATCTCAAAAAATATGCAATGCAATGGTTGGCATGACCTAATTGTTCATGAGGAAGAGGGCATGTGAACGATATGTGTTAATGGTTAGGGTTCAATTATTTTAACATATGTACAATTTGTAATAAATACATATATACATACATTTATTTGTATACATTAATCTAACAAAAATCTAACATTATATGTTAACACCATTTGCAGTTTTCACGCTTAATGAATGAATAAAATGTTAATATCACATTCGGAGCCTCTGGTTCAAACAATCAAGATGGGTTTCACCATCAAGATATGTTGGCAAATTTTAGTGTTTTTTAAGTGATATTTTTAAAATAAATAATTGTGCACACATGAACGTACATATATATAATAAAATGTTTTAATAGATTCTGATTTCGTCTGATGTTTTTGGGATGGCGGTAACTTCTTCTTCCTTCGGAGATGTACCATCTACTTCCTTAGGAGATGTGCCAGATCCACAACAACAAGTATGGACAATTTTTCAATTTTTCAATTTATGTTTTTAAGTTATATATTCCACCTCAAAAAGTTCCATTAAAAAATGAGATATATCTATATCTTGAGTTATTTTAAATTTTTTGAATTTTAGGTTTTTGGAGATTTTCTTTCTGAACCACTCTTAGGAGATGTGCCAAATCCGACAGCACAAGTATTCAATTTTTCACTTATATATATATATATATATATATATATATATATATATATGTTTTTAAGTTATAAGTTATAAATTGAAACTTAAAACTTTTATTATAAATTGAGATCTAGAGATTTTAAGTTATTTTAATTTTTTTGAATTTTAGGTTTTTGGAGATTTTCTTTTGGAGCCTCTCTTAGGAGATGTGCCAAATCCACCAGCAGAAGTATTCAATTTTTCACTTAAATATATGTGTTTTTAAGTTATAATTTATAAATTGAAGTTTAAAAGTTTTATTATAAATTGAGATCTTCATCTTGAGGTATTTTATACTTTTAAATTTTTTGACTTTTAGGTTTCTTTAGAGGATTTATTTTCTCCACAGACTCTAGCGATGGAGATAAGAACATCCACACCATTTCAACCATTTGAACAAGTTTTCTAACTTTTTTTTTAATATTATTGAAAATAAGTTTATATATATGCATTTTCATTTGAAATTTTTTAATATATATATATATATATATATATATATAGAAATTTGATGTTTTAAAATTGAGTGAGAACTACATTTGGCATGTGAAGTAATGTTGTGATCTATATTAATGTTTTGCTTTTGAAAAACTCAAGTTTTGGATGGTTGAACTACATTTGGCATGTGAAGTAATGTTGTGTTATAATTTGTTTTGTTTTTAAAACTTAAGTTTTGGATGGTTGAGCTACATTTGGCATGTGAAGTAATGTTGTGATATATATTAATGTTTTGCTTTTGAACTACATTTGGCATGTGAAGTAATGTTCTGATATATATTAATGTTTTTCTTTTGAACTACATTTGGAATGTGAAGTAATGTTGTGTTACAATTTGTTTTGTTTTTAAAACTTAAGTTTTGGATGATTGAACTACATTTGGCATGTGAAGTAATGTTGTGATCTATAATGTTTTGTTAAATTAAAACTTAAGTTTTGGATCGTTGATCTACGTTTGGCATGTGATATAATGTTAAATGTTTTTATTGGATAGTTGAACTACAATTGGCATGGCATGTGAAGTAATGTTGTGATATAATCAAAAAAAATTTAAAGCTCAAGTTTTGGATGGTTGAACTACATTTGGCATGTGATTATGATATTATGTTTTGTTTTTAAAATTCAAGTTGTCATTTTCCAAACAAAAAAAGATTCACATGAATATATGTACATGTAGAATTTTTTTTAACACATTTGAATATATATGTTAAAACGATTGAAGTACAATACATATTGATGTATCTATATATATCTAAAAACAATCATAAGATTCTAAGTCTTGTTAGATGTGTTGAAAACAATCATAAAATTTTAAAAATGCATTCTATAATGTATATATATCCAATACGTGCAACATTTTTCATCAATGCATGTATAGAAAAGCTACTTTTAGTTAATTCCATTCTAGAACATATATATCCAGCACGTGCAACATTTTTCATCAATGCACATAGAAAATCTATTTGAATAGTTAATTGCTTTCTAGAACATATATATCCAGTACTTCAACATTTTTCATCAATGCCAATAGAGTTTAGCTACTTTCAGTTAATTTCATTCTAGAACATATATATTCAGTACGTGAAACATTTTTCATCAATGCACATAGTAAAACTACTTGAACAGTTAATTTCATTCTAGAACATATATATATCCAATACATGCAACATTTTTCATCAATGCACATGTGAAATCTTACCAAAAATCTTCCTAGAACACAGTATATATCAAATACGTGCAACATTTTTTCATCAATGCACATAGAAAAACTACTTTCAAGCTTAATTGCATTCTATAACATATATATCCGGCAGACATGCAACATTTTTCTGGGCTGCACATCGAAAGCTTAATTTCAAGAATTTCATTCTAGAACATATATATATATATATATATATATATATATATATATATATATATATATATATATATATATATATATATATATCCAATACATGCAACATTTTTAATAAATGCATGTATAGAAAAGCTACTTTCAGTGGATACTAGTGTGCATGTACCAAAACAATGTACATGTGCAAACACTTGCACATATAACATAACAAGGCAAATCAATTTTTAGTTGAGTTCTGGAAGTTCTAAAACATGAATCCAAAGAGAAGAAATTGTTGGGCGGTTCAATCAAAAAAAATTCCAATGGAATGCCATCTTCAATGATCCATTCATGATCGGATTTTGACATTTTCCATTTCTTCATTTTCGTTTTTTTCTTTGATTGAACCTCTATCAACTTTATGTGTGCTACACACACCAAGTGACTATATTGACAACTTATGACATCAGGTTCATAGTCTTCAAAGTAAACAAAATCCCCACTTTGATTATTTTGTCTGAAAAAATAACCTTTCAGTATAATAGATCCTCTTTCATATGGAAACCCGTGATCATTATAGTTTTCTAATAATTTCATTTTTTGTTCAGTGCAACACATCAAATAATACTTCACATTTTCATCATTTTCAATTGGTGCAATTATATCAAAAACATCTCCTGCGAAATAAAACAAACTTAAAAAACTTATGTATTTAAATTTATTTATATATCTCTATCATTTGAAAGAAATTCAAATGTTACCTTCTCTAACAAGATCAAAAACTAGATCTCCATCAGATGATATTGTAGTCTCCTCTGATTGCATTTCTTCAAACATTGCAATGAACATTTTCCCCTTTGTATTTACCTCTGTATGTTTCCAATATTTTACATACATTTTGTTTTCACAAACGTCATTGGATTATGTGTTGTCTATGAAAACATGATAAAAACAAGAATATTTTCTTTTATCCAATGCAAACACATTTGTGGACAACTTTGTTTTAATTGAATGCATTTTTTGAGTCCCTTTTATTGTTTCAACATCATTTCCAATTGATCTATCTACATCTTTGATCCCAATATGCCAAAAAAACCTATATATGGAAAATTCAAAGAAGAATGTAAATATGATATCAAAATACCATCAAAGATAATCATTACATGATAAATGTACACTATTTAAAATTAGATATCCAATAAAAATTAAATTGAATGTACCTTCGCACTTCCCTTGATCGGTTAATCTCATGGCTTAGAGTAGCGATGCACCATTGAACAACTTATTTAGTGTCCACAAGTTGGTTTGCAGAAGGGCTCATTTGATATCTTCGAAGTGCTCATTTTATGCATGCCCCTGCACCATCATGTTCTCATTTTCCATGGCCAGTCTCAAAGAAATTCCAACAATGTTTAATGCAGGTTTTCTTATGAAGACAACACAACCAAAAGAATTATCGTGAAGATTTGAATTGACCTGCGCATCCATCTGACCATATCCAATGTTCATTGAATTTTATTCCACGACTTTTCAAGGAGTCATAAATCTTTCTAAAACAATGTTATACAAAATATGTATCATGTGTATGATCATCACTGATATAAAAGTGATATTCTTTAATAACATGTCGATTTTCACTGGTGCTTTCTATATGATCAACGTTTTGTTCAGCATGTCTATATAGAATATGAACAAGCATGGAGACTTGGTCAGAATGATAGTATTCACTCTAAATTTATTTTTGTGGAACAAATGTGTAGTTTTCTGCAAAATCAATTACTGACAAAGTGGTCCCTGGTGGAAAAACTTCACGAGATTTTTTAATTTCAAATCTTTCCATTGAGCTCTATGGGAATGCTTGGTGTATTTATAAATTTCTGCCTCGAACTTTCTCAAAAAATCTATCACATAAATTTCTTCTTCTTGTAATTCAATTCTTTTAGCATTATTTTAACCTTGAATCGATGTATGGATATATTCATATATCTTCCATTTCACTTTCATGTTGAACAATGATTGATAATTTATATCAATACAATATTTGTTTTGAAATTTAGTCAAATTTCCACAATCATCGCATTTTTTACCACCAACACATTTCTTTTCGTAAAATAATTCATTGCTTTCTCTTTCACATAGAATTTGAGATATGAAATCACGGATAATGGAAGGAGGGGGTGAATATTTCCAAAATGTTCTACCAAAATTAAGGAATGTGTCATAATATAACTCAAATTCTACATGATAATGACAACAACAAGTGTCGCGTACGATGATAGGTTTTACATACCATGGTTTTTGTTGAACAAAAGCACTGATTGAGACATGAATTTCATGATCCTCGTCTTTGAACTTGTTGAAAAACTCTATCTGAATGGTTTCCAAGATATTTTTTTCATGTTCTTAATACTGATTTCGTGTTATTCTTCTTCGCATCACATCCCTTGCATTTGGCGAAACACGTGAATTTTTCTTCCAATACTCATATATTGTTTTTTTAACATTTCTCCAAGTCTATCTTTGTATGGTTTCCTACAAGTAGCTCTCCAACAAGTGATTTCATCATTTACATCTATTTGCAACCAAAATTTCCGATGTTTGTGCAAATTTTTTCGTGAGGTTCCTAATGCTCGTGCCATAGATTTTACCAAGCGAATCTCTTTAGTACTTGAAGAAACCACTGCCATATGTATTTCCCTATGTACAGCTGAAACATCTTTTTGTTTAGATCTTCTAATTGAATTTATAGCACTACTTATATTTTGTATCACATTTTCCTTTATGAAGTATGTATCTAAAATGTGTTTAACACGATATCTTATAACATGGTCAGCTTTTTTATCTCCATATGTGTGAGTATCAACATTTTCTAACATCTCATCATCGACATTGATTTCATCTGTACATATTCAAATGAATAGTACATAATAAGTTTACATATTCAATAAATAACTAAATTAATAAATATGTATAACTTCAATAATACATGCATGTCTTCAACACACACACACACACACACACACACACACACACACACACATATATATATGTGTGTTGAACCTTTAATTAAACTGAGAGGGGGGGGAGTGAATCAATTTAATGTGTTCTTGATCTTTTAAAACTTTTCATTAAGCTATTTACACCTTCATTTCATATCCAATTTAATGTGCAAGTAATCTTAGAATGCAAGCAGCAAGTATTAGTTTAATATAGCAAGTGTTAGTTTAGTTCAATACATAACTATCAAGCACAAAGACACCAGATATAAGTGGAAACCCATAACGGGAGAAAACCACATCTTATTATTGTTGTGATGCAAAGGCAAGCTCCTACTCCCTCTCACCACTGTTTTTCTGCAGGCACCAACCTACAAGAGGCTCCAACCTCAATTCTGCAAGCTACAACTTGCAAGGAAGCACCAACTCCCTTCAATTTTCTGTAGGCACCAACCTACAGGAGGCTTCAACCTTTGTCAGCTACAACTGACAGCTATTAAGCTGAATGTTTGCTTATTTACTCCAGATATTAGCTCTGTTCTATATCTGCTCTTCTTATCTTAATCTTCTCTGCTTTATTCTTCTATATTTTGCATTCTCTATATCTGCTCTCTCTCTGTCTCTCTCTCACACATTTTTGAGCTTATCCAATTGATCTTATATAGGAATTCTCACAAGATTGTTTGTATTCCTCTAGGAATTCGAAATGAATGGTCATACCTCTTGGTCTTCTGCCTCCTCATTTCTTTGTCCAACTCAATTTAAAATCATAATAATATGTACAATATTTCATGCTACAGTGGAATTTTTGTCTTTTCTTTAGGATACTTGCCTTTGCATCACAAACAATAAAAAATTAATTACAACATTTACTTTCACATTTTAATTACATATTTCAATTTCACTCAGCTCATTTTCCGAATTTTGGCTTTACTGGATTTGTCTTTTCCTGCTGCTGTTAAGAACCTATTTTGCATACCTTGGTTCACTGTAATTGTGTGCACCTGTGAATGTATACCTGTCAAACCTGTAATCTCAGTTTATCTCTACATGCTCTCCTTTTCCTTTTCCATAACTGCATTCAAGTTTCATGCCCAAGCATTTCCATATCCGGAAATCTCACACTTTTCCTATTCCACGCTGGAAATTTCAAACAAATAAGGCTGGGCTATTTTAATATCTTAATTCAGAGAATTTAGATATTAATTTCATACTCCTCTATAGTTACAAATCCGACAATCTCTTATATGGACATATGCGTTAACTTCGCATTACAACCCTCATACGCAACATAATAGTTGACTATTGAACCATAATAAAACCAAACCTTATGACATTAGCACAGTGAATAAGAGTGTATCGTCCTTTGGCTCCAGGTCCACGAAGCATTTCACCCTGCCTTTTTATATATATTTTGCACCGTATCTATATATATATATATGGTTTGGGCTTTTGTATATAAGGAACATAATCCATTGGCTATTAAAACCATGTTAATTGACCTTCGGCATATTTAATCACATATACATATTCTATTATATGTAATATATCCATATACATATTCCGGCGCCCTTCAATAATTAATGGAGTCCCACAGTACATCTCATACCCTTATGAACTTGTGAACCATGATAAAAAGATTTTAATATACTCCGTCGAACCTTATATTAAATTAATAACCCAACTTCATTACGTATATTTCCGTTGGGCCCACAATGCCATCAACCGCCAATCGAATGCACATAACATACATGAATTATCGTCCACGCACCTTTATTAAACCTCATGCAAGTCCTGTGATCGCCCACCGTTGGATAGCCTTTGCCCAGATCAACAGATCTTATTCATTTCGATGGGCGTCTTCCGCCGATCGTTAATGCGCGAAATTTCATTTTAATCAAAACCGCTTGGGACACGCTGCCAAATCCTAATGGAATCGCTGTGAAATCTGTAAAACCACCTCACGGTTGAAAGGTGGTGCGGAATGGGAAATCCGCCCTCCGTGAAACCGCTCATGGTTTTCACCCCTTCCACTGTTCTCCGGTCAAGGTTCCGCCTCTCCCGATTCCGTTATATAATTCAACCCACCTTTTCGTTTTACTTCCGCCTGCTTATATTTCAATGTATTTTCGTATTCGATTCCGCTCCAATGCTCCGGGTTCCGCTGCCTATTTAATGTACAGAGGTTCTATCAAACGGTTAACCCCGAAACTCGTGGGATAATCAATACCACGACATCATTGGCTACCAGAGTTCAGAGATTGAGCCATTACACAGAGTTGACACCTTTCATCACAATCTTCCACCATAATTTATCTTGCTGGTAACTACAGGTATGGCTACGCATAACTAATGACTTTCAATAGGCATCAAATTATTCCAATCCCACACAGAATCACGGCTCATACATTCCACATAGTCAATTTGTGTTCCACTACGGGTTCAACGATATATCCACACATAACCCTCGCCACAGAGTTTATTTACACACCATACCTCAAAATTGCACACTACAGCATCATAGACCCATTTAGACCCTCAATTACAGAATCTCATGTAATGCAAAACTTCTTCACTACTCTGCACCTTGAATAGCTCTTTACATCAATTCATTTCCTTTGCTTCCTCTGCTTTTTCATATTGCTTTTTCATTATTGTTTTTATATCTTCTTGCACTATTTCGTTCGCATTTTCATATCAATGACAAAATTTCCAACAATATATATATATATACACCTTGTGATTCAATTTCTTCACTTGAATTTCTTTCAACATTTTCACCATCTTCAATCATTGGTTCAATATCTCTTTCACTTTCTGTTTCAAAATTTTGTATCTCATCATCAATGTTTTCAGGAATATCTCTCTCTGTTTACATTGAAAAATATTTTCCAAATTAGTTCATCAAATAAAAATTAAGCTTCACATTTTAAACTAGGAAAATTTTAAATATCAAATTCATAATATTTACATTTACATACATGTTTCAACTTCTAGTTGAGGTTGATTTTCCCTTTCAATATTTGAGAGTGCTTCTCTCTTTCTTTTGAGAGATTCTCTTGTCTCTTCTCTACGCTCCTCAGGGTCTCTTTTTCGATGATATTTTCTCGTTCAATTCCTTCAATTTCCCATGATAATAGAGTATGAAGTTCAAAAAATTTCCTTCAAAAATTTAGAGAAAAACTCAATTAAAAAAAACATCACAAAAGATTTAATTTAAAAAAAAAAAAAATCATTTTAAAAAATTTGCAAAAAATACATACCTCAATCCAAAACACTTACTTTAAAAAATCTGAAAAAAAAATGTTTTATAAAAATGAAACGAAGCTCAAAATATTTCCTTCCAAGTCCTGAAAAAAAATCATTTAAAAAGTTAGACAAAATCTCATTTAAAAAACATTATAAAAGATTTACTTCAACCCGAAACACGTACTCTAAAAAAAAATTCACTTCAAAAAATACCTCCAAAAAATGTCCATTGAAAATTAATTCCAACTTCTTAAAAAATTCCATTTTAAAAAATACTTCAAAAAAGGCTCTAAAAAAATATCACTTTAAAAAATACCTCCAAAAAAATGTCCTTTGAATATTGTGCCTAAAAAAATTCCTTTCGAAATTAAGCCTAAAAATATTCTTTTGAAAATTAAGCCCAAATCCATACCTTAAAAAAAAAATGAAGCCCAAAAACATCTAAAAAATGTATCACATACCTCCAAGAAATGTCCTTTGAATTTACCTCTAAGAAAAGTCCTTAAACCCAAAACAATCATTTGAAAAAATGTCCTTTGAATGTACCTCCAGGAAAATTCCTTAAACCCAAAAAAATCCTTTCCAAAAATGTCCCTTGAATGCACATCCAAGAAAAGTCCTTAAAGCCAAAACAACTCTTTGCAAAATCAGACCAAGACCTTTGCAAAATCAGACCAAATGTGCAAAAATATGTGAAAATAATGAATGCTTTCGCGGCAATTTATATTGCCACGAAATGTTTTTTTGGAGGGGCTTCGTGGTATTTTCTGACTAACGAAAAGTTGGGTAAAAGTTCGGCCGAACTTTTCTAAAAAAAATAGGCCAAAATTTTATGTCGTTATACTTGATGGACTGTCGACGCAAAAAACAATTCGGCTGAACTTTTATGTCATTAGACTTGACGGGCCGTCGGCCAAAAAACAATTCGGCCGAACTTTTTTTAAGAGTTCGACCAAACTAACATGTCTGCAATTACGCAGAGCCGAGCTCTGAATACATATATTTAACTTTGGACTGATTAAACTCATGAAACATTCTGAATTAACTGTCAGAACCAAGACAAGCATTTTCAGAATTCAATCTACTTTCAGGAAATATAAATTTTCGGGAAATTCATAAATATTTACTAATTTTAATTAATTTTGTAATAAAACAGGTGCAAACAATTTCTGAATTTCATTAAGATTCAGTGAAATCATAATTCTATATCTTCCAAAATACACTATAAAAAAATTGAAAAATTTATAGTGCATTACATTGGTCCATCGTTTGTAATGGGTAGTTTTTAGATTTTTAGTTTATAACTTATATGTTAAGAAATTTCGTGCGTCGCAAAACATATTCAAAATATGTAGTTTTTTCATATAGGATCAGTTCAAAAAAATCTAGTAATTATGATATGCATCAGTTCGCTTTGTAAATATTACAAAACCGAAGTAGACTCTATCTAGATTGTTGTAACACAATTTGTTTCTCAAAAACACAAATTTTCAAAGAATACAATAGTGCGTATTAACATAACTTCTTATGAATCATTTGATTGTTAAAAAACACACACTCAAAGAAACGCTAAGTTGACATATCAAATGTGTATAAAAAAATTCCAAAAAATAAGTAATAGAAAGCTAATAAAATTTTTGACAATTTTTATTTTTATCGCAAAATGAAATTCTAAACATAAAAATTATTTTGGCTTGCAGAAAGTTGAAGAAAAAAAAAAAAAAAAAAAAATTCTAAAAAAGGGGCAAAAAGTGTAACCCAACTTCACATTTTCACCTATAATTTTTTCCCTATCTATTTTTATTCATTATTACCATAATGATAAAAAAATATTCTTTGAGCGTTTGAATTAACAATTCAAACACTATTTTTCTTTCGACCGTCTTCTTTTAATCTAATTATATACTTTTCAAAAACATAATGATATGCCTTTAATTATCATATATTATTGGTTTACCATCCTCATATACTTTAATTAAACACTCCTATAATTTTTAATCGAGTAATTTGATCTTTCAAAACCCTTTTGAACCCTTCTACTTATCTTTGAACGACCTAGGCCTCTGCCACCTTTAAATTAACCACGATTCATGTTTAAGAATGATAAGGGATTCATTTGTTGGGATCATTTTCAATTTTGTTTTTTTCTTCGCCATTAATCATGCATTTATTTTCATTATTTCTTCTTCAATTTCGACACTATAGTTTCTTCCTTTTTCACATGAATTAAACTTATAGTATTGTCTTTAACACTCAAGATAGACCACATTTTCCCTTTCTATTATAATATATTGTGGTTGACACATAGTATTGTGTTCATGAAAGTCCCACCTACTCATTTAATATGGGAATGGTCATTAAGGCTTCTCCATTATATAGTCTATATAAATTAATGTCCTCTTTCAATTACTTTTCCTCCAGGATTCATCTCGTTATGGATTTTTATTATGCAATTTTTTTCAAAGTTATTATTGTTATGGTTGGTGAGTTTTCCTTCTCCACTCTTAAACTCTTTATAATAATCTAGCTTCACTAATGGTTAATTTTCTTGGATATTTACCAGCCTAGATCCTTCTTAATTATGGATCTATTAAGCATCGAGAAGGATGAAATGTCTCAAGGTGCAAACCTTTTTTTTGAGTGAAAAACTTGAGGAAAGGTTTCCACCTCGAGAGATTTGATCCCTCCCCGCGCTTGATAGATCCAGAGTTAATATGGATCTAAGTTGGTTTCAATCATGTGCAACCAAGGAAAATATATCGATAATATGAGAAACATATGATTAATTTTATTAATAATATGTAAATACATCTAACATTAATATAACCATTTTAAATATTCTAAATATGTTTGATATTTATCGAGTCATTTTAATTTTAAATTTGCCTAGTTACCTCAGTGTGTTGAGATGATAAATATTGTAAAATAACTTTAATGATGACAAATGATGAAATAAAAATTTAGAATGCAAAGTGACAATGTAATAATATTGAAATGTGAATAATAAGAATGTAGTCAATTACAAATAGTCTTTATTGTGATCAATCCCAAACTATTTTCTTCTACTATTCTTATTGTCACCCTTGTTAGTTTTTTGATATTTTCATATTGATTATATGAAAAGGACAGTTGGAATCGTAAACCATTTAAATATTTAGCTCGAGTTGTCGTAGAAAACATCATACTTTGTCTCTCTTGGTATCCAATATTAATAGGTTGAATTACTATAACACAAAAATCAATGTACATTTTCAATAATTTTATGTGCTTACACTGAAATCAATGCACATTATTAATCCAATGACTTTAAATTAATGTACCATCATACATCCAATTACATCAAATCATGAATTAACATATACACTGAAATCAATGCATCTAATGCAAGTAATCAAATAAGATTAGAAAACAACATCTACAAAAAAATCAATGCATCTAATGCAAGTAATCAAATAGGATTATAAATCAACATCTACACTCAAATCAATGCATCTAGTGCAAGTAGGAAAATAGGATTAAAAACCAACATCTACACTAAAATCAATGCATCTAGTGCAAGCAATCAAATAGGATTAGAAAGCACCATCTACGTTGAAATCAATGCAGTTGCAAGCAATAAAATAGGGTTAGAAATCATCTACATTGAAATCAATGCATCTAGTGCAAGCAATAAAATATAATTAGAAATCAACATCTAAATTGAAATTAATGCATCTAGTGTAAAAAACAAAATAGGATTAGAAATCACCATCTATAGTGAAATCAATGAATTTAGTGCAAGCAATCAAATAGGATTAGAAATCATTTACCTTGAAATCAATGCATGTTGTGCAAATAATAAAATATAATTAGAAATCAACATCCACACTAAAATCAATTCATCTAGTGCAAGAAATCAAATATGATTAGAAATCACCATCTATACTGAAATCAATGCATCTAGTGAACAAAATAGTATTCCCTCTCTCCCTCATCCATCTATATCTATATCTCCCTCCATCTCTCCTTCTTTGACTCTTTATCACACCCCACAAAACACACACTCTCTCTCACTCCATATCTATCAATCTCTTTTTCCCTCCCTCCGTGTCTCCTTCTATCTCTTCTTTCTTTGCACCTTCCATCTATATATTTATCTCCATTTATCTCTCTATATCAACTCCAAAACATATACTCTCTTTCTCCAATCTATCTATCTATCAGTCCCTCCTCCTCTCCCTATCCCTCCTGTTATCCTCTTTCCCTCTCTCTCCATATTCATTTTCACTCCTTCTCTCTCTCTCTCCACATTTCACTCTCTATGTATTTATTCTTACCTCCCTTTCTCTCTCTTTCTCTCCACCTTTCACTCTCTATGTCTTTATTCTTACCTCCCTCTCTCTCCCCCTCCATCTCCATCTCTCTTTCCATACCTCTCTTCACTCTCTCTCTTCCTTTCTCTCCCACCTCTCTCTCTATCTATCTTCACCTTCCAACTTTGTTAGTATATGCCCCTCTCTCTCCTTCTCTCCCCCCTTCTCTCCATATCTCCTTCTTTATCTCTTTATCTCACCCCCAAACATACACACTCTCTCTTTATCTCCCCCTTGTCACTCCCTCTCTCTCTCCACTACTGATTGTCTCTGTCTTTCTTCTTCCCTCCCACTCTCCCCATCCAGCTCCATATCTCTATCCCTCCCTCTATCCCCCTCCAACTCCATCTCTTTATCCCTCCCTCTCTCCTCCTATCTCCCTCCCTCTCTCCTCTCTTTCAAGTCACCTCCCTTTTCCTTTCTCTCTCTCCCTTTATCTTCTACCTCCCTCTCTCTTCCCCCATCACTCTCTCTCTCTCTCTCCCCTATAATCCTCTCTCTTCCCCCATCACTCTCTTTCTCTCTATCCCTCCCCCCCCGCCCCCCGCTCTATCTCCCCCCCCCGCCCCCCGCTCTATCTCTCTCTCATTCCATTCAATCCTCTCTCTCTCTCTCTCTCTCTCTCTCTCTTCCCCCATCACACACACACTCTCTCTCTCCAAATATGTTACTATATCCCTCCCTTTTACCTTTCTCTACCCCCTTGTCTTCATCACTCCTTATATGTATCTTTATCTCACCTCTAAACATACACACTCTCTCTCCATCTCTCCCTTGCCACTCCATCTCTCTCCACTTATCACTCTTTATGAATTCTTCTTCCCTCTCTCTATCCCCCTCCAATGCCATCTCTCTATCCCTCCCTCTCTCCTCCTTCTCTGATCCTTCCTCTCTCTCCATTTCTCTCCTACCTCCGTCTCCCTCCCCCTTCTTTTTCTCTCTATCTCTCTCTTTGTACCCCCCAATCCTCTCTCCTTCTCCGTCCCTCTCTCCTTCTCTCCTCCCACCTCCATATTTATGTCTCTCTCTCCCTATGTTACCCTTCTCTACCTCTCTCACTCGTCTCCCTCTTTCTCTTCATTCCTCCTCTCCCCTCTTCTTCAGTTTATCTCCATCTCTCCCTTGTCACTCCCCCTATTTCTCCACCTTTATCATATGTCTTTGTTCTTCCCTCCCGTATATATCTAGGGTTAATATATTTATATATATTATTAATCTAAAGTTATTAAATTTAATAATATTAATATTATAATATATTAATATGAATATTAGATTTAACAACAAAAATAATAATATTAAAAAATTAATATTAATTTTAGGGATAATAATGGTTTTTCTTTTGCATGGTATTAATAATAATTTGGTCCATGGTATTTGGGCCATAGACTTCATGTATAATTAGATGTTGATTTCTAATCCTATTTGATATATTTTTATTTATTTACCTTGCCTCTTTATACCTCTTTTATATTTATTTATTTACCATACCTCTTTTCTAAATATGGTATTTGTCCCATGGTATTAATAATAATTTTTCCCATGGTATTTGACCTATAGGGTGCACCTAAATAAAACCTCTTTTTTTAGTTTTTGTAAATATAGAGGTTTATGGAGTAAATATAAAAAGAGGTTTTATTTATTTACCATACCTCTAGTTTATTTATATTTTTATTTATTTACCATACTTCCAGAGTAAGTATAAAAAGAGGTTTTATTTATTTAGGATACCTCTGGTTTAATTATATTTTTATTTATTTACCATACTTCTTTTGGAGTAAGTATAAAAATAGGTTTTATTTGTTTATCATACTTCTAATGTATTCATATTTTTATTTATTTACCATATCTTTTTTTTCCTATTAGTAATCCTCTTCATATTTTAAATTTATATTGTTTAAAATTATTTTTAATGAATTTTTAATTGTTTATTTATATGGTTATGTAAGTTATTGTTTAAGTCGACATTATTTAGATTTTATTTTTTTAATTTTCTTTAGTTTTTTTATTTTGGCTTCCGACATACTTACACATCTGGGTCATAGTGGCCTTGTGCCTATAGACGCAACAATAAATATTATTCTCCAACATTTATCCATGTTTAGAGTTTTTTCTTTGCTATTGTCATGAATCCTTACACTTCATATGTCATGAATCCTTGTACTTCATATATCTTATTATTATTATTTATTTACTTTTATTCACTTTCATCATATTGCATATTCATCACTCTTTTGTTTTGATATGCTTGGATCCATGCCATTTCTATTAAGAGATTATTTCAATTAGCTTTAAAGGAAGATTCTAACATCTTACAAAGAATGAGATCTCTCATTCTTACTAAAGAAATTGGAATAATATTTTTTCATTTATTACTTCTTGCATGCTTAGATTAGAGCTTATTTCATTCATATACTTACACATTGTGGAGAAAGGAAAACTATGTCTTGTTTAAGTATGTGGGAAGTCTTATCTCTTAAATTGTTTTATGGTTATACATGTTTAGATTGCATTTTATACTTCTTGAAGTCATATAGTAAGGAATTGATGCTTATCTAAGAAGAAAGCTACTTATCCATAATAAAAATCAAATAACTTTTTTTTTTCCTAATTTCATTGAAGATGAAAAATAAAAATATTTTTTCTACATATTATTTTTATATCTTTTTACTTGATTAAATTTGAAAGGAAAAAAAAAACATCTAAATATTTTACATTTTCATTCTTTTCTACACAAAAATTATTAGAATTATAGATTTGGGTAATTGAGTATATCTATTTATACACAACAAAAAAATATACAATTTAAATAATAATAAATTGTAATCTCACCCCATTTAAAAAAAAAAGAGAATAAAAGAAAAAAAAAAATGTATTATCCGAATTCTAATAAAAAGACAAAAACCCTTCTTATTACTATTGCTATCTAAGTGGGAATTTCCTTCCTTTATCCTATTTATCTTTCTAGAAACCTATATATGGTTTCTTGATTAATATTAATAAATCTTCAAAGGTATAAAATAAGGTACAAGGACCTCATGCTAAATAAGTAGGCCCAATAGGACCATATTGCTCGCAAAGTCGAAGATAGGCGTGGGGTAACAAAGGGCCAACATCACAAGAACAATCAAAGTTCAATAAGCATGCTCACACAATTCGACAATTGGCCAATTGCATTGTTGATTTGGACCTTACACCAACTTCTCCAACGTAAAGTTTTCAAGTTTCCCATTTGAGATACAGAAGAATCTATGTTTTGTACTCACATAAAGTAAAGTTATGATGGGGGAGTCAACTATGTGAACAATAATGATAGTGAAATAATCTCTCGAGAGTATATGTTAAGAATAATGGCAATGAAATAATGTGTTCAAAGATTATTATTATTTTTTCTTTAAAAGCCCATCATAGTTATGGAAGAAAAAAGAAAGAAGTTTTTTAATGTAAAATTTTAATAAAAATGTTTTAGGGTAAGAAAATAGTGTGTAATAATATATAAAAAATAATTAAAAATTAAAAATGAAATCAATCTATGGGAAACATGCATGATTTGAGTCTCTATGCGTATGTGGAGCTTGCTAGGTAAAAGACTAAAGAGCTATATGAGTTTGTTGCCATCAGCAATGACAGTGGTTTGTTGCCATCAGGTACAAACCAGTATACATTGCCAACCTGCAAAGTTGTTCGAAAAAAAACACCAAAATAAATATCAAAGCTTAATATTAATAATATTAATATTAAATTTTAATAAACTCAAAATTTATAATAATAAATTAATACTAAAGTCTTTTGGTCATTTACTAACCAAAATGACACAACAGGTTCACTCACAAATACCTGCGATAATATTGAGGAGACTTTGTATCTCCCTCTTGACCATTTAAGTGCACAGAGTAGTGGTTATCAAGGCCTATTATTTTGTTGAAATATTCTCAAACTTCTGTGATTATCCCATTCTCTAAAGTATATATATACGCAAAAACACTTATCACTAATTGTAATCAATTTTAATTTCTTTTGGAAAATCTGTATTTTTCATTCATTGAATCAAAAAAAAAATTATTCAAGCCTTAATAGATCAAGACCTTTATCATATTTAGAAGAATAAAAATTCATGAAAGCTAATTCCAAAGTGGATTAATTGTGTTAAATATTTAATTTTTTTATTTTTTTGAAAATTTAGCTAATTACCTTATATATTTAAAATTATTTTTTGTTAGAAGTATGAAGAAAAAGTAAGAATTAGTATTGTTACCGTTATAATGCCCACCTCTAAGGAATTGTTGTTGTATTTGCATGCAAGGCTTTTTGCACATTTGCTCTGTGGAAAATATATGCCCACATATACTTTGCGGCAAGGATCATAACAAGAAGATAACTTAATCCACAGCGTCTATGTTGAATTTGAAGAGAAGCCCCACACATATAATTAGATATAGGTGCCAATGAATTAAATGAAATGAATTGAGTAAGTTTGTTCTTTATATATATTTTAATTGCAGGAATCATAT
The DNA here is from genome assembly GCA_034641835.2 of Pinus albicaulis. Classification (NCBI taxonomy): domain Eukaryota; kingdom Viridiplantae; phylum Streptophyta; class Pinopsida; order Pinales; family Pinaceae; genus Pinus; species Pinus albicaulis. The sequence continues at coordinate 1,427,326,909 of CM076582.1, forward strand.
TTGGAGCAGCTCTCAAAGTAAATATCTCAAAAATACAGTTTTTTAAGAATACATGGTCTTTCTGGATTTGGAGCAGCTTTTAAGAATAAAGTTCTCAAGAATACATAGTCTTTTCGGACGTTGAAAACTTGTAGAGATCAAACTTCCACATGTTATTTTTACTCTTGAACTACAACCTCCTACTAAGTGGGCTCAATGGTTAAGAACTTGTGATTTCTTTTGGGAGGGGGGGTAGGGTTGTCTATTGCCCGCCATGATCAGCTAGAGGGATAGATGCCCTCATTGTTGGACTCCTCGGTCCTTGCAAAGTCATGAGTTTCTGGTATACGTAGCTTGCGGGTTGTTGCATATATCCGAGGAAAAAATGTTGACTCCTTGATCAAATGTTGAGTCCTTGCTTGCTTGTTCCCTGTCTAAAAAAAATGTTGACTCCTTGATCAAATATTGAATACTTGATCTTTGCGAAGTCATGAGTTTCTGGTATATATGACTTGCAGGCTCGTATATGTGGCTTGCAAGCTATTATATAAACTCAGAGAAGTTGCTTGTTGCTTGTCTAAAAAAAAAAAAAAAAGAAGTTGATCCTTAAAAATGTTGCTTGTTCCTTGTGTTTTAGGCTATGGCAGCCTTCCTCTAAAGTAAATAATTGCATGACTCAATGCATAATCTAGCATATCATTGAAGTTATGATCATTATCCATCAATGTATTTCTTACTGATATATGTAGCTTGCAGCTTGCAAGCTGTTATATATACTCGAAGAGATTGCTGGTTCCTTGTCTTAAAAAAAAGGTTGATCCTTAACAGAAAAGGGAGTGAAAAGCCGTGTTTTAGGCTCTGGCAGCCTTCCTCTAAAATAATTGCATGACTCGATGCATATTCTAGCATATCATTGAAGTTATGATCAGTATTCATCAATGTATTTCTTACCTTCAATACCGAGATAGAAAAAAAAATTCAGAGAATTTATTAAACGTATTTGTATGGAAGAAAAATAATGTGGAAAAGTTTATGAGATATCAAACATAGCGATATAACTGTCTATTGGAAAAATGCAGAAGTCTTTACCATAAAGCCTTTGATATCAATGTTAGAAAATCTATTTGTTTAGGTAATATCCGATCTCATCCTGTAATTGTTATATTCATATATTTGGAACTCTTTCAAATGAATTAAATGCGTAAATGTAATGGCTATTGAGCAGCCATAAAAAAAATTTAATCATTTAACATTTCATCCCATGATGCACACTAGCAGCTCAGAAAGTTGTTCTTTGTTACATTTACTATTTCCACAAAAATGAGGTGAAAATGGTCATAATTATAAAGGAAAGAAGATGATATATTCACAGTATCTCTTTTAACTCCAAAGGAATCAAAGAGAAATGACCACCTCTAATTTTGCACACCAACAGTTCAGAAAGTTTTTCTATGTTACATTTACTATTTCTACAAAAATGAGGTGAAAATGGTCATAATTATAAATGAATGAAGATGATATATTCACAGTGTCTCTTTTAACACCAAAAGAATCAAAGAGAAATGACCTTCTCTAACTTTCTATTAGGGTGATACTTTGGCAACAAAACACAACAATTTAAATTAATTCAAAAATACAAAACAAAATAATTTTTTAATATTAAATTTAATAATAATAATATAACTCAAATAAAATTTATGTTTAAAAAATAGAAATTATATTATTTAAATTTAATTTAAAAAACAATAATTTAGCCATTAAACTCAACTAAACATCAGTATGAATATGATAATCTTTAAATTGATTAGACATTCAAACATTGAGAAATAACATATACTCACTATACATTCAAACAATTAGAAAACATCAACTTGAATATGATAATATTCAAATTAATTATACATTCAAACATTGAGAAATAACATATACTCATTATACATACAAGCAATTAGAAAACATCAACATAAATATGATAATATTTAAATTAATTATACATTCAAACATTAAGAAATAATATATATTCATTAAACTTTCTATATATTTAAATTAATTATACATTCAAACATTCAGAAATAACATATACTCATTATAAATTCAAACAATTAGAACACATCAAACACATCAACATGAATGTGATAATATTTAAATTAATTATACATTCAAACATTGAGAAATAATATATACTCATTATACATTCAAACAACAATTAGAAAGGATCAAAGCAATCCACTAATCACGTTGAGAAACAAGGTCTGCAAGCAGCGGTAGTCTCTGTTGGGTAGACAAAAAATTTAACGATGACAAAGTCCAAAGTGACAAAATCAACGGAACGGACCTTACGAAACACATAATCATGGTCTTACATAGCAAATACTACCACCTTAACTATAGCCATGCATAATGAGAATAATATATTACTAAAAACTAATATATTAAGAGACAACTATAGATATATCAACTAATTAATATATCTTAAATCGATACACATTGTACACCATAAAATATTTGTTTCCATATAAGTTGTTGAAAGTGCATAGTAAGAATGTTTATGAGAATAATCTTTCTATAAAATTTGGCATGAAAATTTGGTAGACAAAAATTTTAACGATGACAAATTCCAAAGGGACAAAATCAACGGAACAAAAAAATTGATAACAGAGATGTGACATAATCAGGCTTTACGAAACACTAGTATGCCCACTTGATCTTAACGAATGTTGAAAGAGGAAAAAGTATAGTATGCCAACTTGACCTTAACAAATGTTGAAACAGGAAATAGTATTGGTGTCTTAATTGAAAAGATTTCATTAGAACCATACTAGCAGAGCACGGAGCTTTGAACGCCCACCTTAGCCCAAGAGTTTTCCAGGAACCTTGAACGCCCACCTTAACCCAAGAGTTTTCCAGGAGCCTTGAACGCTCACCTTAGCCCAATAGTTTGGATTACAGACAAGCTTGGGAAAATTCCCAAAATTGTTATTAATATTAAAAGTCATTGGACCTGCAATAGGAAAAAAGAATTGTGATAAACATTAACAATATCACATAACGGAGATAGCTTTAATTTTCTTCTGCAGATTTTATAAATGGTTCATGCTCGATTCCATCCTCTGATTGATTGTGTGATATTCCTTCCTCGTTTTAAATAGAATTCCATGAAGATATTTAACAACAATAATTAAATATCTATCGTTAAACAACCAATATGTCTTACCGATATGGTTGCTGAATAGGGAGCTGAGGTGAGTGAGGAAAGGCACCACTTAGTTCTAGTTCCTTGGATATCTATTTACTTGATCTTGAAGTTCTTATTCTCGTACGTATTCTTGCATGGGGTGAGGTGCACTAATCCAGTCTCATATACATGAAAATTCGTAAGCCCGGTCGAATGGTTGCTCTGTTGAACTTGATTTCGGAAATAGTTGTCCGGGGATACCCAAAAATAGGTGACAAAACTATTAGATTGGCATTTTAGCACTCTGGAAACTCCATGATTGTACATCCTCTTGCGATCCTTCCTATGGTGTATGTATGACCCTCAAAATTGTAATCCATTCATTCTAACTTCCAAAATATACATTGAGAAACTAAATTCATGCACGAAGTCTCTAAAAACACATGTATCGAGAAAATAATTCACACCGCATTTGATCGTCTGAACTTTGAAGTCACGTATATGTGAAACATTCTAGTCCAAGTTATTGTATTTACATAGACTGATCTGGAGCATGTTAAGATCTTGATAAGAATACAGTGAGTCTGGTGGTGGTCGAGGCTTGTTGCCTGATATTTTATTCTTTTGGAGATAGTAGGATGTTATTGATAGTAGGAAGACTAGGAGAAGATGGAGGCATTGGAAAATATGGTGGTGGGGGCATTGAGAAATATGGTAGTGGAATTGTTCTTGAAGGAGGAGTAGGGTTTGAGAGCGATATAGTAGGACAAATCAGAAAAGGAGGTGTCGGCAATGGTGGTGGAGGAGGGGCATAGACGCACCGAAAACAGAACCATGGAGGTTGTATTTCATAGAGATCAATCAATTCAGAACATGATAATGGTTTCTTTAATGGGTTGAAGGCCAACGCCACGGTGTGCTCAAAGGTACTTCCATTAACAAAGGAGATTCTCTTCTCTATGGTGATATTGCAGCTTGCATCCGAGATGCTCCTCAACTGGACCTTGCATACTTGTTGGTCATGGTAGCCATTTAAATTCACATGGAACCGTCTGTTTGAATCAGTCACTGTTTCTGTGTATAGTACTTGGTTGCCACTATTGTTTCTGCATTGCACTGAATGACCACCCTGGTTCCTGCATTGATAAAACTAGGATTAGCCTTTGGATTAAACTATGATCTCAACCAAATAGAATCCACATGTTTTTCTGTTAATTGTTAAAGAGGATTTATTGGTAATTTTGAAAGATTGGTCGACACTCTTACACCATTACAATTATTTTATAAATGTTATATAAAATGGTTAATTACAATAGGTTTTAGAAAATTGAGCACTAGAATTTTAGATAATTTTTATAATAGGAAAGACAATCTATTGGTAATTTTGAGAGATTGACTGACACTATCACTACCACGTATTACAATTACTTTATAAATGTTATAAATTCATCGATTAAAACATATCTATTAAAAAAATTGAACCTTAAAAATATAAATATGTTTTTAACCATGGACCAAGAGAAACCAATTATTCATCAAACTATTATTATTAGAAACAAATTCACCAGAACTAAGATATTTTGATATAAGTACAAACTAATTTCTCCACCAACTTTTTAATCAAATTCCAATCTAAACAAACTTGTATGAGAATATAAGAATTGCAGATTGCTTCTTGCCTTGTAAGAAGAAACTAAATAGGGTTATGCACCCAGCAGAGCATAGATCACCGTAAACACGACCTCTCACAATGCGTTTTTCACCTTGTTTTCCCTGATCGACTGAAGTGATCAGGTCAGCATGAGAAAAACTGAGTAGTAATAAAGTTAAGCAAGCAAAAACCTAATACAGAACATGAATATTCGGAACCATTTTTTCTCACAACGTCGTTTGCGGGATAAATGTTTTAGAAATCTCTCTATTTAATGAGAGGAAAAACTGTGATTGTTTGGAAACTGTGGTAGATACAACATCTCATTAATTGACAAACGACGAAGCATTGAATGCTTGATCCAGCTGCAACTATGGAAGCTGTTAGATGAGAAGTTAAAGGCAGTAAATGCTCCATTTAAAATATGATGTGCTCTTATGCCCTTAGGATTAAAACTATTTCTGGAGGAACATATTAGTGTAATTATTATTACCTATAATTCTTCATTTGATGTGTAGAATGCATCCAAGGATTTGTTCATTACATGAGCCATACAACAATAAATGGCATATGATAATCGATGTCGAATTTTGTGATCTACCCTAAATTTTTGCATGCACTAGAAGTTGCCTTCTATCTGAAAATTTAAAACCATAAAAAGAAATAACAAATGTTAACATCGTTGAGGCGTAGCATTCATTTCACTTGTACCATCTTGGCTATGGCATTAAATGTGACAATGTATATGTATTCTTTAGCAATAATAAATTAGTAATTTTGCAGCAGGTGCAACATTTCGAAATAACAACTTCCCCTCATAAGTTGATTTAAGGTCTTACCAGTCAGTTGAAACCTTTGGTTGCAGGTAATTATGGGTGGAGTAGGTGCTTGAGGTTAAAGCTAATAAAAAATACCAACTGCAAGCCAAGTGAGAAAGACCAACATGCAAGAAGGGAAACCAGACCTGAAAATGAGAAAGCAACACAGAATGCAAGCCAAGTGAGAAAAACCAAACCTAAAAACAAGAAAGTGACACAGAATGTAGGAAATAAGGAAATAAGGAAGCGAACCTGAAAACGAGAAAGCGACATAGAATGTAGGAAATAAGGAAGCAATATTTAATAAGTTTAGAGTTAACTTCACGAAATTGATGGAGAAATTGGAGGCCAATCGTTGCACCTCTCCTTTGCTGGCTCTCAAAGCCAAAGTTCTAGCAACAATGCCTTGAGAAGCGAACATCAGCTCACTGCTTTCTGGGATATTCACCACTGGGTAAGGAAGGAGTCATTGTTCTCATTCTCATCTCTACAAAAGGGAAAACCTGCCTTAGTCTGGCATCTCAACTGTAATAAAATGGTTATGATGTTTATGAGAGAGAACCTGCGCTTCTTGTGTGGTTTACAAGCAGGTCTTCTAGTATGGCTGTTTCAGCTGTAGAGTAAAGATACCACATGAAATGAAGACATGCGGAGGACGCAGGTGTTGAAGTAGGCGAAGGGTAAGTGTTGAGGTGGCAGGGGACCAGGCAGGTGTTGAGGCCACAGACAGCGTTGTTGGATGCCCAAAGTTAACTTTTATAATTTTATATATATATAAAATGTTACATTAAATGTTTCATATTAATATTATTTTAAAATTAGCATTAGTTCAAGTGTATAAGTGCTTTAAACTCAATTTCCTTTTGAATATCATAAGTTTTAATAAGAATAATGAAAATCATACATTCTTGCCTGCAATAAGAAGTTCAAAAAAACAGTTTGAATAAAATTTAATTTAACAAAATATTTTTATTAAAACTTTGGTTAAAACATTAAATACATTGTTTGTTCAACGTAAATTAATGTTGGTCAACGTCGAATCGATTGCTATAGTCCCTGATAACCGAAAATAGGGACTAATAACATATACTCGTTATTGGATATTCAAACAATTAGAAAGGATCAAAGCAGTACACTAATCTTTCATTCGACTGTGTTCACTTTGTGTTTTTTCAACCAGAAAAAACCACCAGTATTATATTAATATAAAGCTAGGTTCACTTTATTGTGTTGGATTGTTAAATGTACTTACAATTTATTTATTATATATAATGAATAAAGTAATATTAATTAGTTTAATTTTAAACTAATATATAAAATAAACAAAAAAATCAAATTAAAATTTTTATAAATATAATAATTGTAAATAATTTTTTATTAATATAATAATTGTAAATTGATATATGAAGTGATTTAAAATGTTCATTTTAAATTAATGTATGAAAAATTAATTATAATAGTTGTGTATTTTAATCATTTGTGATATATTTTTTAACAAATATTTTATTTGGGATTTTTGCTTTATATTCTGTCTATACTTTATCTTGTTAACCTTTTTTTTCTTCATTTTCTTTTTTATCATTTTTATTATTATTATTATTAAAATATGTTTTAGCTTTTTATTATATTAAATTGATTCAAATAATTATTTTTTAAAAATAATAAATTATTAATTAACTTTAGTTACAACATAATGAAATTAATAAAAATATAACAATAATGTCAAACAAGCTGTTATTCTAAGAGTCAGTTTGACTTTCTACTTCTTATGAAAATGAATCACAATTTTCTCCAATATAATAACAACCAAAAAATATTTGAAAACTTACTATAATCACAAAAATATAAATTCAAATAAATACTATTAAATTTATAAATTTATAAATATATGTTTTTAATATTTAATAATGTAATTGAAATAAAAAAAAAGACAATCTTACCAAAATTGATATGAAATATTACCCAATTTATTTTAGTTCTACTGTTATATTTTAAATGTACTGTTGTATTTTAAATGTAGAATATCGTCGATCACACTTCCTTTCTCCAGTCCACTCGATTAAATGAATTTATGTTGATTTTTGTATCTTTGAAAATTCTTTTCGCTTAGCTTAAAAGCATGGCACAAGATAACTCAGATTGTGTAAAGCTGTATATTTTGATTAAGATTTCATTAAAGTACAAGAAATACAGAGTCGAGGTAGTTACAGGGTACAAATTTTACAAACCAGGTCACGTCAAGAAGAGGCCGGTAAATGGTTCAAAAATTATGTGGCAATTAAGCGCGGACAATAATAGTTGCAGCGAATCAGATACCTGCCTTCCGCCACACGCAACCCCACAGTCAACCACGTGTACATCTGAGCCACGTCAGCATCGGTCCGTTTGGCAATGCCACCTTTGATCCGCAGCCTGGTCTCTGCGTAGGCCTTCCTGGAAGCATACCTGATCTAATCTTGAAATAACTAGCATACCCCTTAGCAAGTGAGGGAACGCCGAAGAAATTAAATTTCAAATTTGGATGATAATTAAATTTTTTAATTAATAATTATTTTCTATCTTTATAAATTTTTAAAAAATTATATTTTATTGGACAAGGAGCCTCCTTTCATGTAGTGATTGGGTTACTAAAATCTATAGAGGTGTACACATTCTACTCCATTTTAGATTTGAGCATGTGGATTTTTATAAAAAAAACACATGTTTTTAATCATTAGGCCCACTCGATATACATAATATGAATATTTTGTATTCAATGTACAAAAGAAAGCAAATCTTGAAAGATCATTATCATTGGGTGTGCACTTCAATATATTGGTGATTTTAATTTTAGAGTGCATAAAATGTCCTTGATTTATGCACAAGAAAAAGAAAATTCTAGTGATTCAAGTGCTAGTTGGCATGGTTGGAGTGGAATTCATTGCCCTGAACCCAAAAAGACCTCAACCCCTCATAGCTTCCTCACAGGTTAAGAATGGAAACTCATTATTTAGTTAATTTGTATATTTGAACAAATTGCCACATAATGCGAGAAATGCTACTATAAACAATGGACAATAATTTTGTTAGAGTAATATAATCACACCTGTTCACATGTCAGCAAAGTACAGGCGAGTAAATGAGATGACTATTCATATGCCATCAGATAATTGTTGGTCGGCGATAGTCTGCACGGTAAAGTCAGTCATAACTGCGGGATTCAATGTTGAATCTCCAGCTCAATCATGTATAAATTCTATTGTTGGTTAATGTAATAGATAAGCTCCTCAGGGAGTCTTCAATAGTTTCTAACATGATATCATGGAGTCTTCAATAGTTTCTAACATGGTATCAGAGTGACCGTGAGAGCCAAAAATTGACTCATCTGGGTTGTGGTGTGAGCGCTGTGAGTGCTCGATGAGGGAGTTGTGTACTCGTGCTTGGTGGTGTAAAGAACAAAGGGTTTCGACTTAGTGTTTTTTGAGTTGTGAGGGCGCTGTGTGCTAAGTGGTGTGAGGAGTTGTGTGCTTGGTGTGTGAAGAGACGGGTTAGAGGCTTGGACGCTGTGTGCGTGTGTGGACGTTGTGTGCGTGTGAGAAGCAGAGTATTGTCTACTTGAGGCCAGACCAAAGTGTCTGCACAAGATCTGTCTTGGTAAATTGTTGGATCGGTGAAGATCTTGGCCTGGCTGCTATACAATTTGTTTGTGGGTCATAGTTGAGGTTTATGCTTAGTGTTATGTGGGTGGTGTGAAGAGTTGTGAGAGAGCTCGTTGTCAGGAGAGCTAGTTGTGTAGAGATTGAGTTGCTAAAAGATTGAGTGCCCATCCTGTTTTTGGCGATGTTGGAGAGCGTTGTTTAAGAGCTGTGAGAGAGCCCGTTGTGTGGAGAGCACATTGTGCAAAAAGCGTGAGCTCTGAGGTAGATGTTGTTGTGGGAAAGCAGCACAGAAGCTTGCTTGATTAGCTGTTAGAAGCCTCGCTAGAGTGTTCGATGGCTAGAGCAGTGTGCTCGGTCATGTGAAGGTATCGTGGAGTCTAGTGTGCGACGGTTGTGACTGACCTGCGGTTTTATACCAGCGTGGAGATTCATTGTCCATCTACCACAAGAGACAATCACTGTGAAGCCGACAATTTGTGTGCGGAGTCTCGTAAAGGAGTTTTGAAGGTGATTTTGCGTTGCATTCAATACTTGATCAACGTTCATGGTGTGGTGAGCGTGGAGACTGAGTGTTGAGTCTACCAGGTTGTTATCAGTGGAGTGTTGTTAAAAGTTGTTGAAATATTTATTACTCCTTGTTCGTGGTAGCGCAATTATTGGGTGTTGTTATGGAAATTGGTTGCTACTGCGAGGTTGGCTGGAGTAGTGAAGTTGCCCGGAGCAGCGTTGGATCCGTATGATGTGAAGGGATCCATGTTGTGATAATCTGAGATTTGAGATCCCTTAGTGGCAGAATCTGAGATCATTGTTGGGGTTGTTGTCTGACATGACATGATTGTTGAGGAGAAGGCATAAACGTGAGCCAACGTGAAGCAAAGTGAAGAGTTGTGTTGTTATCTTGTTGTGTGTAGAGCAAAAGTGAGTGTAGTCGTGGAGGTCGTAGAGAGTCAAAGCCCTTTTAGAGCCTGGAAGGGTGCAACTATGTTGAAAATTGGTTGTATTGGAATATGCCCACACATGAATTTGTTGCACTTAGAGGAAGGCGTTTTTGCTATGTTTGGAAGGAGAAAGTGTGCCACTTAATGAAGCCATCCCATGGCGCACTGCATGCACAGTCTCAGAAAGTTGAGGCTCAATGTGAACATTTCCTTTGTGGAATCAATCTATGGGAAACATGCATGATTTGAGTCTCTATGCATATGTGGAGCTTGCTTCTTTCATAAAGAAGGTAAAAGACTAAAGAGCTATATGAGTTTGTTGCCATTAGCAATGACAGTGGTTACTTATATCGAGGGGACTCGAAGCCATAACAACCGTGTCTACTAAATAAGCTCAAAGTTAATTACAGTGTGGTAAAAATTGAGCTGCTTGTTGAGCTGCATGGAGTTGCTGGTGGAACTTCCTTAGAAAGCAGAGTTATTAAATTTTCTTTTGTGTAGTGTTGTAAGCTAAGAGATTGAGACCAACAAGCAAGTTAATAATTAAGGTCGTGATTAAGGGGAGGTGTTAGAGTAATATAATCATGCATGTTCACATGTCAGCAAAGTACAGGCGAGTAAATAAGATGACTATTCATACGTCATCAGCTAATTGTTGGTCGGCGATAGTCCGCACGGTTAGGTCAGTCATAACTGTGGGATTCATTGTTGAATCTCCAGCTCAATCATGTATAAATTTAGTTGTTGGTTAATGTAATAGATAAGCTCCTCAGGGAGTCTTCAATAGTTTCTAACAAATTTAAAAAATGTGAAGGTAAAAGTAGCATTACTCTGTCATTTCAAAGTCAGACCATTGGATATCCTTAACAATTAAGAACTATTTTGATTCTTCTAGAGTCACCTAAATTCCACAAAGAGCAAGACCACATGGACCAAATGGAAATCTAAAAGGACATTCAAAAAGCATGATTATTTTTTCTCTACAAAGGAAGAAACTACAGTGATCCAAGTTCCAAGGTGGATGAAGCTTCTAATAAAAATAGAAAGTGTATGTTAAGATGAACTTATAAGATAACAAGGTAGTTAATTCATAATAAATTATAATTAATCATTTTGTCCATGCATATGCTAAAATATGTGTACTAAAATCATCTATGGAGTAAATCAAGAAATGGCTAGTTACATTCGTTAATGATAATGAAGATCGAATATCTAACATTGCGTAACTACAACATGATGCCAAACAAATAAAAGATGAAATATTCACTTTAAGAATAATACAATATATAATTGTCTCACCTATGAAATAATACATTGAAGAAGAGCTCAAAAAGTTATTGAATGAAGCCATTGATCTTAAATAACTTCCTAAGAAATTAAAATAACAAAGAGTTGAGGAGTTGATTCTATTTAACCTTTTTCCATAACATTTTCATCAAAGAGAGATTTCATTCCACCTGTAATCCTTCTACAATTATGTACCTTTTATCATTACTATTGGTCGACGAGAGCCCAATCCTAGTCCCTTAGTGGGGAACGCATTTTATTTGTATGATTAAATAAAAATAGTTTGTGATTGTGCTTTAGGCACTTAACTTTATTTTGAGACTTCAATTCCGTAAATTATTTTTTGACTTTCACAGAAAGCTTATTTTGGGAATCATTTCATTTCTGATTCTCAAAAAATTAATTTCCAAATAAAAAGTAGGAGTCTCATGAATGTTTTCCTATACACTTGAGATTTTAAATGCATGGTATCATTGTATAGTTCTTTGAATGTATGGTTCAATTCCTTTTGTTTCCATCCATTTGAATTTGCTTAAAATATGTTCACTCGCATGTGTTTATGGGTTAGAATGTGGAATGAATTTGTGAGAATATAATTTATTTATTATTATTTTATTTATTATTATTGTATTTGTACTTTGGAAAACACGTGATCTATTTACATGTGCACATGTTGAATGCTTAATTTTTAATATTCAATTTATATGTATATAAGAGTGTGATCAATAGAGGAACACCACCTCTATATGATGTAGAGGGAAAATGGGAATAGACCCTAGGAGGTTGAATTTTTTCCTTGACAAGAAATGAGATCAACATGACTCAACTAAATTTTTTGGGAATTAGAGTAGTTAATAATTAAACTAACATAGTTGGTAATATAGGTGATACTTAATGATGGAGGTCAAGTTGCTATAGTCTCCTTGCATAGAAAACCTAGTTCTAAAACCTCACTCCATATGCAGGTGGAATTTGTGATTAAACAACTCTAAGAATCTAGTTTACTTGTCATATAATGTTATTTTTTAGTTTTAATAGGTTAGTTAATTACACTATATACCTATTTCTTATGAACCAACACCATAATATCATTTTTATAAAAAATAACTCACATAGAAGATTCCCCTCTCTATCAATAAAACAAATTACTCAATTTTATAAGTTTGTTAACAATATTGATCATCTAGGAATGCTATTTAGATTATAGTCATCTAGGTTAAGCCATAGTGAAACAATTAAATACCAAATATTATCATTATTATAAAAAAAATACCAACAAAAATATATTATATTAATGTAAAGTTTAGATGAAAAACTCCACACAATTCAATAAAAATATAAATTAACTAATCAAAAGAAAGAAATTGCATAATAAACATTATTATTATAAAATATTTCCTAATCATATTAACTAAAAAGAAAAATTAATTATTGGGTAAAAATCCGAAGTTGGGTTACACTTTTGTGAGAATCGAGGGTAGAAATTTTTTTTTCTAAATAATTCGGCCGAACTATTCGAGAGTTCGGTTGAACTTTTGAAATTAGTTCGGCCAAACTCGTTCTGGCGTTTACATTGACGGCGTGGGAAAATTTATTTTTGGTTGGAGATGGGAAAACCGGCAACAAAATTTCGGCCGAAATTTTAAAATAGTTTGGCCGAACCCGTATTTTATAAATATATCGGCCCGTAAACTTTTATAGGTTTCTTGTTCACATCTGTGTCACACGTCTGTTTCTTGTTCGTTTCTTGTTGCTTTTGCTCTGTTGCGCTATGTGACTTTTGTTGTTGCTCTGTTGCACTCCGTGATTTTTTTTTATTTGGAGTTACGCCGTGAAGACAAGCTAAATTTTGTTGATTTGCAGTTGCATCGCGACGACGAGGTAATTTTTGTTGATTTTCTGTTGCAGTTGCTCTTTTTTTTTGTAATATTTTTTTGTTGATTTTTTTTGTTTGATTTTAATTTAATTTTTTTCGTAGGGAATTTGGTCTGCGTCTTCCATGACGTCTTCAGGGATCACTCGGCTTCGTCCTCGTTGTGGCTTCGTCTGCGAATTTCTGTGAATTTCCAGGTATGTATCTATGTATCTATGCTTACAACATGCAAATTTCTGTGAATTTCTATTTATCTATGCTTATAGTGCAATGTAATCATATACTGGGTTTCTTGTATTCTGTAATTGCAACACAACCTTTAATGGTAATAATACTAATAGAACATCAACTCTAGTGAGATCAGTATGTAGAATGACCAATTCATTTCTATATGAGTGAGTGGTTGGACTTTGTCATGTTTAAGGAGCTAGTGTCCTAGCTATAAATTTAATTTACATTATATAAGTTGCACTGGTGTTTGTTTGTTTAGATACCATACTTTCATTCCTTATAATCAGAATCTAATTCTCTTTCCCTTCTGGTTGGGCTAGGAGAAAAAGATCCAGCGAGGTAGGTGAGTTAGGTAGCGCCTTACCTAGAAAGATAGAGCCTTTCAAGATGTGGAGTTTGTTATTTTTGAACATATAGTTCTAGGGGATATATTGTCAACTATGCCTCGGTTACGTGCTAGGAAAACATTAGCAACTATAGCATCTAAAAGATCTTCAAATTTGGAATCGGGAAAAAACCGCCCTTCAGGTGCATTAACTATAGATACATCCGACCTTTGAGACATATCCAACTAAGAATGGTAATCTGACCTATGAGAGATTCCAACATTTTCTGTTCCCAAATTTGAACTGCATACATCTTGTCCATGAAATAACATTTCATTCCACATACCCTTGTATGTTCTTCTTTTTTTGAAAGGCGGTCCCAATGCTTCAAGTAATTCAACACCTAACAATACATGCACAAATGCATGTGCATTTTCATATTGTTCTTTAGAGGGCCAATTGTTGCAATTATCAGAGTCACCATTACCACCAGGCTTATCACTATCTGCAGGAATAGCATAAATCTTACCGATGCCAGGCAGGAAACTTTTTGAACATTCTTTGTCAGTGTTCAACCTATGAACACCGTTAGTTTGAATTAGCCCAGGAAAATCTGATAAGAAATATTTATGCTAAGGTTGTTAATTTATTCCAATCATGGATTGGTGATTTACTCCAAGTGTGTTAGATGTTGAAAGCACATCATCCCCAAGAGAAGACATAAAACTCTTACCTAAACCCTGTAGCAGTTTTTTTCAATATGACCAGTTGTAAGAGATGCATCAGAGGACACTCTAGGATCACAGGCATATGTTTTGATATTTTCAGAACATGAAAAAAATCTTAGGTACATAGATGGGTGGGTTTGGGAATATGGTTCACATGAAAATTAATAGGGAATCGATTTAGTGGAAACCTTTTATAATATCAGGACTCAAACAATGAGAGAGAGAAAAAACCTTTTATATTCAATGTAAAACACATGCATTAACTTATAATTGTGATATTTTCCCTTCTTTCCAACTTAGTCCATCCTTCTAGAAAAATACCTTTTAATGAAGCTGATATATCCATAGTGATCCACTGATATTTGTTCACTAACAACTATTCCATTTTGGACTTATATATCTCAAAACTATGCTCATTGAATTTATGTATCTATATCTTTAAACTACTTAACTATTTCATTACACCATAGGAATCATTTCGATATATCTCCCATTTTAATGGGGTCTATCACATTTCGAGAAAAACACTTTAGCCATAAAATTTTCCCATTGAAATCAAAAGTGATTTGATACAAAAGATAGGTTTTAACCTTATATAGTTAATTGTTTCAAATAGATTCTTTATAAAATGAAAAATATTCAATGTAAAACACATGCATTAACATATAGTTGTGATATTTTTCCTTCTTTCCAACTTAGTGGACATCCTTCTAGAAAAATCCCTTTTAATGAAGCAGATATATCCATAGTGATCCACTAATATTTGTTCACCAACAACTATTCCATTCTGGACTTATATATCTCAAAACTATGCTCATTGAATTTATGCATCTATATCTTTAAACTACTCAACTTTTTTATTACACCATAGGAATCATTTCGATATATCTCCCATTTTAATGGGGTCTATCACATTTCGAGAAAAACACATTAGCCATAAAAGTTTCCCATTGAAACCAAAATTGATTTGATACAAAACATAGGTTTTAACCTTATATAGTTAATTGTTTCAAATAGATCCTTAATAAAATGAAAAATATTCAATGTAAAACACATGCATTAACATATAATTGTGATATTTTCCCTTCTTTCCAACTTAGTGGACATCCTTCTAGAAATATCCGTTTTAATGAAGAAAATATATCCATAGTGATCCACGGATAATTGTTCACCAACAACTATTGCGTTTTGGACTTTTATATCTCAAAATTATGCTCATTGAATTTATGCATCCACATCTTTAAACTACTTGACTGTTTTATTAAACCATAGGAATCATTTTGATATATCTCCCATTTTAATGAGGTCTATCACATTTCGAGAAAAACACATTAGCCATAAAAGTTTCACATTGAAACAAAAAGTAATTTGATACAAAACATAGGTTTTAACCTTATATAGTTAATTGTTTCAAATAGATTCTTAATAAAATGAAAAATATTCAATGTAAAACACATGCACATTAACATATAATTGTGATATTTTCCCTTCTTTCCAACTTAGTCCATCCTTCTAAAAATATCCCTTTTAATGAAGCAAATATATCCATAGTGATCCACTGATAATTTTTCACCAACAACTATTCTATTTTGGACTTATATATCTAAAAAATATGCTCATTGAATTTATGCATCTATATCTTTAAACTACTCAACTATTTTATTACACCATAGGAATCATTTCAATATATCTCCCATTTTAATGGGGTCTATCACATTTCGAGAAAAATTACATTAGCCATAAAAGTTTCCCATTGAAACCAAAATTGATTTGATACAAAACATAGGTTTTAACCTTATATAGGTAATTGTTTCAAATAGATTCTTAATAAAATGAAAAATATTTAATGTAAAACACATGCATTAACATATAATTGTGATATTTTCCCTTCTTTCCAACTTAGTGGACATCCTTCTAGAAAAATTCCTTTTAATGAAGCAGATATATCCATAGTGATCCACTGAAATTTGTTCACAAACAAATATTCCATTTTGGACTTTTATACCTCAAAACTATGCTCATTGAATTTATGCATCTATATTTTTAAACTACTTGAAACTATTTTATTACACCATACGAATCATTTTGATATATCTCCCATTTTAATGGGGTATATCACATTTCAAGGAAAACACATTAGCCATAAAAGTTTCCCATTGAAACCAAAAGTAATTTGATACAAAAAGAAAAAACACATTAGCCATAAAAGTTTTCCATTGAAACCAAAAGTGATTTGATACAAAACATAGATTTTAACCTTATATAGTTAATTGTTTCAAATAGATTCTTAATAAAATGAAAAATATTCAATGTAAAACACATGCATTAACATATAATTGTGATATTTTCCCTTCTTTCCAACTTAGTGGACATCCTTCTAAAAAAACCCCTTTTATTGAAGCATATATATTCATAATGATCCACTGATATTTGTTCACAAACAACTATTCCATTTTGGACTTTTATATCTCAAAACTATGCTCATTGAATTTATGCATCTATATCTTTAAACTACTCAACTTTTTTTATTAAACCATAGGAATCACTTCGATATATCTCCCACTTTAATGGGTTCTATCACATTTCGAGAAAAGCACATTAGCCATAAGAGTTTCCCATTGAAACCAAAAGTAATTTGATACAAAACATAGGTTTTAACCTTATATAGTTAATTGTTTCAAATATATTCTTAATAAAATGAAAAATATTCAACGTCAAACACATGCACATTAACATATAATTGTGATATTTTCCCTTCTTTCCAACTTAGTCCATCCTTCTAGAAGAATCCCTTTTAATGAAGCAAATATATCCATAGTGATCCACTGGTATTTTTTCACCAACAACTATTCCATTTTGGACTTATATATCTCAAAACTATGCTCATTGAATTTATGCATCTATATCTTTAAACTACTCAACTATTTTATTACACCATAGGAATCATTTCGATATATCTCCCATTTTAATGGGGTCTATCACATTTCGAGAAAAAACATATTAGCCATAAAAGTTTCCCATTGAAACCAAAAGTGATTTGATACAAAACATAGGTTTTAACCTTATATAGGTAATTGTTTCAAATAGATTCTTAATCAAATGAAAAATATTCAATGTAAAACACATGCATTAACATATAATTGTGATATTTTCCTTTCTTTCCAACTTAGTGGACATCCTTCTAGAAAAATCCCTTTCAATGAAGCATATATATCCATAGTGATCCATTGATATTTGTTCACAAACAACTATTCCATTTTGGACTTTTATATCTCAAAACTATGCTCATTGAATTTATACATCTATATTTTTATACTACTTGAAACTATTTTATTACACCATAGGAATCATTTTGATATATCTCCCATTTTAATGGGGTCTATCACATTTCGAGAAAAACACATTAGCCATAAAATTTTCCCATTTAAACCAAAATTAATTTGATGCAAAACATAGGTTTTAACCTTATATAGTTAATTGTTTCAAATAGATTTTTAATAAAATGAAAAATATTCAATGTAAAACACATGCACATTAACATATAATTGTGACATTTTCCCTTCTTTCCAACTTAGTGGACATCCTTCTAGAAAAATCCCTTTTAATGAAGAAGATATACCCATAGTGATCCACTGATATTTGTTCACCAACAACTATTTCATTTTGGACTTATATAGCTCACAACTATGCTCATTGAATTTATGCATCTATATCTTTAAACTACTCAACTATTTTATTTCACCATAGGAATCATTTCGATATATCTCCCATTTTAATGGGATCTATCACATTTCGAGAAAAACACATTAGCCATAAAATTTTACCATTGAAACCAAAAGTGATTTGATACAAAACATAGGTTTTAACCTTATATAGCTAATTGTTTCAAATATATTCTTAATAAAATGAAAAATATTCAATTTAAAACACATGCATTAACATATAATTGTGATATTTTCCCTTCTTTCCAACTTAGTGGACATCCTTCTACAAAAATCCCTTTTAATGAAGCAGATATATCCATAGTGACGCACTGATATTTGTTCACCAACAACTATTCCATTTTGGACTTTTATATCTCAAAACTATGCTCATTGAATTTATGCATCTATATCTTTAAACTACTTGAAGCTATTTTATTACACCATATGAATCATTTTTATTAATCTCCAATTTTAATGGGGTGTATCACATTTCGAGAGAAACACATTAGCCATAAAATTTTCCCATTGAAACCAAAGGTGATTTGATACAAAACATAGGTTTTAAACAAGTATATAGTTAATTGTTTCAAATAGATTCTTAATAAAATGAAAAATATTCAATGTAAAACACATGCACATTAACATATAATTGTGATATTTTCCCTTCTTTCCAACTTGGTGGACATCCTTCTAGAAAAATACCTTTTAATGAAGCAGATATATCCATAGTGATCCACTGATATTTTTTCACCAACAACTATTCCATTTTGGACTTATATATCTCAAAACTATGCTCATTTTTTCCCAAAAATGTTTTTTTGCGGCACTACCCCTGAACACCTGTGTGTGGAGAATTTTTCGTCTATATGAAACCCTAAAGTGGGGTCCTTTCCACCCATTTTATTCCCACCACTTAGAAAAATAAATAGTGCATGGGGGTATTCACATAAAGAATATAACGCATACCAAACATCCAATAATTATCCTTAATGTGACCATCAATGTTGCAATGGTTAGAATTATTTCTACTACCCTTGCATGGATGTGTAGTGGCTATTTTATTCTTATCCTCCTATTTTCAGTTCTTATTCCCCTCCTTCAAAGCTTCTTGGTGTGATTTTTTCTTCAAATCACTAAAGTACCATTTATTTTGGCCTATGGTTTCTAGATAATGTGCGTATACACATGGCTCACACATTATCCTTAGCTTGGAAAGAATCACTTATTTTTGTAGATGGTTATATAGATCCCACATATACTTAAGGAATACATTTGGGCCCTTGGGAAAGATATCCAATAATATGACCATATTTTTGAACTTAGTACACTCTTATACACCCTTATGTCTACGTAAAGTAGTGTGAGTGATTCCACGGGTCCTCTACACACTTCATAGGGTATAATTGGGACAAGTAGTGTTAACTTCTACAAGTTCTATAGGTAGATTCTATAAAGGGCCAGGTAGCCTCTGGATCTCATCTTTTATGAAAGGTGACATATCTATTAAATGCCCCTACAGTCAATCTCTGGAATAGATCTAAATAGAAGTTCTTCATTTTAATATCCATAAACCACAACCACTTTAAGGAAAATTGTGTACATGTGTCATTTCTCCCATAAATTCTTAGGAAAAGTTTTTAAAGCATACATGTCATGTTGGCTTTCTCCCATTAACTTTAAATCATGTTTTTGTAAGTGCATAAAATAAATTTGCAAACCATATAAATGTCATTTCTCTCAAAATTTAAGGCCTAAAAATTGAACCTAAAGTGGCTGAAATGTCATAGGATTTTGAACTTCCATATGATTTTAGTCTATTTGTTGAGTGTTAACTTTTACAAGTTCTAAAGGCAGAGTCTGTAAAGAGCTAGGTAGCCTTTGCATCTCATATTTTCTCAAAGGTGACATATCCAGTAAATGCCCCTACAATCAACCTCTGTAACAGATCTAAATAGAATTTATTCATTTTAATATCCATAAACCACTACCACTCTAAGGCAAACCTTGTACATGTGTCATTTCTCCCTTCTCCCATAAAATATTAGGCAAAATTTAAGGCATGTGTCATTTCTATTTCATTTCTCCCACAAACTCATTAAGGTGTGACTTTTGACATAACGACTTGTTTTAGTAAATGCATAAAATAATTTTGCAAACCCTGTAAATGTCATTTCTCCCACAAACTAAAGGCTTCCTCCCATGAATTCTAGATGTGAATTCTACCATAAAATTTTTAAGTCAAACTTTAAGATAAACCATGCACATGTCATTTATCTCATCCACATGTGTCATTTCTCCCATACATTTGCAATAAATGTCAATTTAATATATATTTTTATTGAATTTATTTTTTTAGGGATAAAAAAACCACTAAATATGATTAAAAAATGGAAATTATGCATAGATGTTTCTTGCTATCCCAATCCAAAGAAAGCATTGATTACATATATGTTTTCCAATATTGCGATTAGCAAAGTCATCCAAAGGAAAATGAATATACCGGGAAGAAAAACAAACAACAATGCATATTATATTGGATTGATAGAATGCTTGGGAATAGCTATGGAGTATGGATCAAATGGAATTGTAGTTTTCACCAATTCTGAACTTGTGTGCAACCAGATGAATTGTGTGTACCAAGTTACGAAGGAGAGGCTAAAAGAACTGCATCGAATAGAAAAACAATATTATTAGCCAATTTCAATTTTTTAGTATAAGACATTGTAAAAATGTGAATAAGATGTCTGTTGATCTATTGTGTGGGACAATGTCAATTCAGGATTCATCTATCAAAGATGAATTAATAGATGAATTAAAATTATACGGGGCAATGCCAATGCAAGATTCATCTCTCAAAGATAAATTAGTTTTGAGACACTCTTCTTCAAAAATTCAAGATTCATCTCTCAAATATGAATTAGTGTTGAGACGCTCTCCTTCAAAATTTATTGATGGACATTGTAACATATCTTGGATATGTGTGTGTTTTGTACTTATAAATGCATCTTTTTTAATGACCATGTGTTTTTTTCAATTATATACCAAGTGTGCTCCCACCACACCATGTAAAGTGCAACTTGGTGAACTTCACATTTGCAACAAGTGGTGAACTTCACATTTTTATAAAATTAAAATGCGAGGACTTCAACAAATTTTTGTTTAAATGGAGTTTGTTTAAATGCAATTTCACTTCTTTTTTAATGACCATGTGTTTTTTTCAATTTTATACCAAGTGTGCTCCCACCATGTAAAGTGCAATTTGGTGAACTTATCATTTTTATAATTTCTTTTTTGCTTAAATTGAGTTTCACACATCAATTATTGCTTTGAAAGTTGTGTTCTACATAATTTATGTACACTAAATTACAAATTGATTTTCTGAAATCTATTTTGTGTAAATGTTTACCAATAGATATATATATATATATCATGGAGGATGAATGACGAAGATCAACTGAATCCCATATGGGGGTTCAGGGATCGGGGGATGTTCACGGTATTTAAATATAATCTTAAATCTCCATACATGTGTGTACATATGGAATTGATTTTTTATTAACTTTGTGAGTTAAATTAGTTGTTAATAAGTTTCATTTTTTATTTTTTAGGAGCTAAGAGGAGAAGGGTCTCTACTCCATCCATGGAGCATGCCCATGGTTCACCTAGTCATGGTATGGTTCACGCAATTTAATCAATGAATATGTACATGCATTTATATGTATGAATGTATTTTTCAATTGATTATAAATTCATATTTGTTTATGAAGCTTCTCTCTTGTCTCGAGAGGTTGGTGGTGGTTCAAATCCCCTTAGAGGGCCATCAATAAGTGCTAGCAGGTTGCGTGAAGGTGGTGATATTTATTCCCCTAGACGCCCATCAACGAATGGTTGTGTTAGTTCTCAGCAAGGTTTTTCTGGGTCTCAATAGTCTCTGGGTGGGCAAGATGCTAGCCAACCACATCGAAGTGGCCATCAATTTGAATATTTTTTTCATTAAATTTGTACAAATTTGTTTACATGTGTTTTTCTAATATACAAAATTTTATATATTGATGCAAAGGCTGAAAATGCTCCAAATGTTGGTAAAAAAATATGTAGGGCAGAATGCTTCATTCAAGAAGAAGGTTGTCCACCCACCATAACTTGTCCGACTGACATTTCCGATATACCTTGGGAAAGAAACATACAGCAATGCACCTTAGAAAGGTGTCAACATCTTCATGAAAAATTGCAGAGAGATCTCGTGGCTTTGACTCTACCTGTTGAGAGTCAACAAAGCTTGGAAATAGTTGCACACTCTTTAGGCGAACTACTACATGTGTACCGAAAGCTTGGGCCAACCACTGATACTTTTGTAGAAGTCATGAGGGAAAGAAAGGAAACAGTGACGGGTCCCGATAAATGGGAGGTTGTTAAAGAAAGAGTTACAACATCAATGGCAAAGTCTATGTTTAATTTCAAAGAAGGGCTGAAAAGAAAGATGCCGAAGGTGCAATATTTCAAGCACCCTGATATAGCTCACAATTTGTATGATAGACACCTTGCGGCCTATGGAATACTCCCATGGAACGATGAGGTTTCGCTTTATTTTGAAAAATTATTTTATGGAGAATTCTTTTTGCAAATGAAACCCAATTACAATGACCTTCCCTCTGAATTTTTTTGTCTTGGGAAAGGTCGATTGTGTGACCATAGGGGCGCTAGGTGTGATGCTAAGTTTCCTCATCCTGAGCCACCATTGGTTAGTCGACCTTTTTTTGTCGAAAATTTGTGGTCAGAGATGGAAGCCACTTCTCAAATTAGTCAAGAAGCAAGGGATGCCATCATCGACAATGTTCACAGTAGATTGGGTGGAGTCGATGTTTGTCTGAATCTACAAAAAGCACGTGATAATGCACGCACTAATTTTGTGTATTATACAGATGAAGAGATTGACAACATGAGTGTTGAAGATCTCAAAACATATTCAAAGAATTGTCACAATGGTTGGCATGACCTAATTGTTCATGAGGAAGAGGGCATGGGAACTGTATCTGTTAATGGTTAGGGTTCAATTATTTTAACACTTGTACAATTTGTAATAAATACATATATACATACATTTATTTGTATACATTGATCTAACAAAAATGTATCATTATATGTTAACACCATTTGCAGTTGTCACGCTTGATGAATGAAGAAAATGTTAATATCACGTTCGGATCCTCTGGTTCAAAAAATCAAGATGGGTCTCACCATCAAGATATGTTGGATGCTGGAAAATGTTAGTGTTTTTTAAGTGATATTTTTAAAATAAATAATTGTGCACACATGTACATGTACATATATATAATAAAATGTTTTATCAGATTCCGATTCCGTCCGATGTTTTTGGGATGGAAGTACCTTCTTCTTCCTTGGGAGATGTACCTTCTACTTCCTTAGGAGATGTGCTAGATCCACAACAACAAGTATGGAAAATTTTTCACTCCTAAAATTTATGTTTTTAAGTTATATATTCCACCTCAAAAAGTTCCATTAAAAAATGAGATATATCTATATCTTGAGTTATTTTAAAGTTTTTGAATTTTCGGTTTTTGGAGATTTTATTTCTAAAAAACTGTTAGGAGATGTGCCAAATCCGATAGCACAAGTATTCAATTTTTCACTTCAATATATATATGTTTTTAAGTTATAAGTTATAAATTGAAGCTTAAAAGTTTTATTATAAATTGAGATCTAGAGATTTTGAGTTATTTTAAATTTTTTGAATTTGAGGTTTTTGGAGATTTTCTTTTGGAGCCTCTCTTAGGAGATGTGCCAAATCCACCAGCAGAAGTATTCAATTTTTCACTTAAATATATATGTTTTTAAGTTATAATTTATAAATTGAAGTTTAAAAGTTTTATTATAAATTGAGATCTTGATCTTGAGTTATTTTATACTTTTAAATTTCTTGACTTTCAGGTTTCTATAGAGGATTTCTTTTATCCATAGACTCTAGCAATGGAGATAGGAACATCCACACCATTTCAACCATTTGAACCAGTTGTCTAACTTTTTTTTTAATATTATTGAAAATAAGTTTATATATATATACGTATTTTCATTTGAAATTTTTAACATATATATATATATATATATATATATATATATATATACTGTTGGAGATGTTCCCGTGGGGAAAGTTGTAGCGGACGAGCAACAAATAGAGAGGGAACCTCATGACGTATTGCATGATTTTTTTTTTATATTTTGTTTTTTACATGAAGTTCTATATATTCTCACTCAATTTTAAAACATCAAATTTTAATGTTTGTACACATTGTGTACAGGTTCCCCATGCTTCACAGGATAGCTCGTGGATTGAGACTTTGCTGGGAAAGACACTACATCCATCTGTATTTGATGGACGATGTGCATACACTATTTTATGGATAATGCACATGCAAATGTGCAACATTATATTTTCAATAGATTTCTAGTCTTAAATTTACTTGTTTATATATTATCTAGATGCAGTCATATATAACTTGATACTTGATACTTGTGAGATCTACAAATTTTGGACATATTTTATGTGAACTACAATTGGTACATGTGAATGTGATATATAATGTTTTTAAAAAATAAGTTTTGGATGGTTGAACTACATTTGGCATGTGAAGTAATGTTATAATTTTATATATAATTTGTTTTGTTTTTAAAACTCAAGTTTTGGATGATTGAACTACATTTGGCATGTGATGTGAAGTAATGTTGTGTTAAATAATTTTTTTTGTTTTTAAAGTGTTATGGTTGAACTACATTTGGCATGTGAAGTAATGTTACTTGATACTTGATACTTGTGATCTATAATGTTTTGTTTTTAAAAAGTTTTGATACTTGTGATCTATAATGTTTTGTTTTTAAAAAGTTTTGATACTTTCAGATCTATAATGTTTTGTTTTTATAACTCGAGTTTTGATAGTTAAACTACATTTGCCATGAAGTAATGTTGTGTTATAATTTGTTTTGTTTTTTAAACTTAAGTTTTGGATGGTCAAGAACTACATTTGGCATGTGAAGTATTGTTGTGATCTATAATGTTTTGTTTTTATAACTCGAGTTTTGGATAGTTAAACTACATTTGGCATGTGAAGTAATGTTGTGATCTATATTCATGTTTTTCTTTTGAAAAACTCAAGTTTTGGATGGTTGAACTACATTTGGCATGTGAAGTAATGTTGTGTTATAATTTGTTTTCTTTTTTTTTTTAACTTAAGTTTTGGATGGTTGAACTACATTTGGCATGTGAAGTAATGTTGTGATCTATATTAATGTTTTTCTTTTGAACTACATTTGGCATGTGAATTAATGTTGTATTATAATTTTTTTTGTTTTTAAAACTTAAGTTTTGGATGGTTGAACTACATTTGGCATGTGAAGTAATGTTTTGATCTATATTTTTTTGTTAAATTAAAACTTAAGTTTTGGATGGTTGATCTACATTTGGCATGTGATATAATGTTAAATGTTTTTATTGGATAGTTGAACTACAATTGGCATGGCCTGTGAAGTAATGTTGTGACATAATCAAAAAGTTTTTAAAACTCAAGTTTTGAATGGTTGAACTACATTTGGCATGTGATTACGATATTATGTTTTGTTTTTAAAATTCAAGTTGTCGTTTTCCAAACAAAACAAAAAATCACATGAATATTGTACATGTAGAAATGATTTTACACGTGTTTGAATATATATGTTAAAATGACTGAAGTACAATACACACACACACACACACACACACACACATATAAACAATCATAAGATTCTAGGTCTTGTTAGATGTGTTGAAAACAATCATAAAATTTTAAAAATCCATTCTATAATGTATATATATCCAGTACGTGCAACATTTTTCATCAATGCATGTATAGAAAAGCTACTTTCAGTTAATTCCATTCTATAACATATATATCCAGTACGTGCAACATTTCTCATCAATGCACATAGAAAAGCTATTTGAATAGTTAATTTCTTTCTAGAACATATATATCCAAGATTTCTCCAACATTTCTCATCACCCAATAGAATTTAGCTACTTTCAGTTAATTCCATTCTATAACATATATATCCAGTACGTGCAACATTTCTCATCAATGCACATAGAAAAGCTATTTGAATAGTTAATTTCTTTCTAGAACATATATATATTCAGTAGGTGAAACATTTTTCATCAATGCACATAGTAAAACTACTTGAACAATTAATTGCATTCTAGAACACATATTATCCAATATGTGCAACATTTTTCATCAATGGACATGTAGAAAAGCTACTTTCAGTTAATTTCCTAGAACATGTATATATCCAGTACATGCAACATTTTTCATCAATGCACATAGAAAAAACTACTTTCAGTTAATTGCATTCTAGAACATATATATCCAGTACATGCAACATTTTTCATCAATGCACATAGAAAATCTAATTTAAGTGAATTGCATTCTAGAACATATATATATATATATCCAATACATGCAACATTTTTAATCAATGCATGTATAGAAAAGCTACTTTCAGTTGATACTAGTGTGCATGTACCAAAACAACGTACATGTGCAAACACTTGCACATATAACATAACAAGGCAGCTCAATTTTTAGTTGAGTTCTGGAAGTTCTAAAACATGAATCCAAAGAGAAGAAATTTTTGGGCGGTTCAATCAAAAAAATTCCAATGGAATGCCATCTTCAATGATCCATTCACGATTGGATTTTGACATTTTCCATTTCTTCATTTTCGTTTTTTTCTTTGATTGAACCTCTATCAACTTTATGCGTGCTACACACACCAAGTGACTATATTGACAACTTATGACATCAGGTTCATAGTCTTTAAAGTAAACAAAATCCCCACTTTGATTAGTTTGTTTGAAAAAATAACCTTTCAGAATAATAGATCCTCTTTCATATGGAAACCCGTGATCATTATAGTTTTCTAATAATTTCATTTTTCGTTCAATGCAACGCATCAAATAATACTTCACATTTTTATCGTTGTCAATTGGTGCAATTACATCAAAAACATCTCCTGCACAATAAAACAAACTTAAAAAACTTATGTATTTAAATTTATTTCTAGATCTCTATCATTTGAAAGAAATTCAAATGTTACCTTCTCTAACAAGATCAGAAACTCGATCACCATAAGATTATATTGCAGTCTCCTCTGATTGCATTTCTTCAAACATTACAACGAACATTTTCCCCTTTGTATTTAGCTCTGTATGTTTCCAATCTTTTACATACATTTTGTTTTCAAAAACGTCATTGGATTTTGTGTTGTCTATGCAAACATGACAAAAACAAGAATATTTTCTTTTATCCAATGCAAACACATTTGTGGACAACTTTGTTTTAATTGAATGCATTTTTCGAGTCCCTTTTATTGTTTCAACATCATTTCCAATTGATCTATCTACATCTGCGATCCCAATATGCCAAAAAAAACCATATATGGAAAATTCAAAGAAGAATGTAAATATGATATCAAAACACCATCAAAGATAATCATTACATGATAAATGTACACTGTTTAAAATTAGATATCCAATAAAAATTAAATTGAATGTACCTTCGCACTTCCCTTGATCGGTTAGTATCATGGCTTAGAGAAATGATGCACCATTGAACAACTTCTTTAGCGTCCACAAGTCGGTTTGCAGAAGGGTTCATTTGATATCTTCGAAATACTCATTTTACGCATGCCCCTGCACCATCATGTTCTCCTTTTCCATGGCCAGTCTCAAAGAAATTCCAACAATGTTTAATGCAGGTCTTCTTATGAATACAAAACAACCAAAAGAATGATCGTGAAGATTTGAATTGACCTGCTCATCCATCTAACCATATCCAATGTTCATTGAATTTTATTCCACAACTTTTCAAGGAGTCATAAATCTTTCCAAAATAGTGTTGTACAAAATATGTATCATGTGTATGATCGCCACTGGTATAAAAGTGATATTCTTTAATAACATGTCGATTTTCACTGGTGCTTTCTATATGATCGCCATTTTGTTCATCATGTCTATATAGAATATGAACGAGCATGGAGACTTGGTCAGAATGATAGTATTCACTCTGAATTTCTTTTTGTCGAACAAATGTGTAATTTTCTGCAAAATCAATTACTAACAAAAGGGTACCTGGTGGAAAAACTTCACGGGATTTTTGAATTGAAAATCTTGCCATTGAGATCTATGGGAATGCTTGGTGTATTTATAAATTTCTTCCTCAAACTTTCTCAAAAAATATATCACATAAATTTCTTCTTCTTGTAATTCAATTCTTTTAGTACTATTTTAACCTTGAATCGATGTATGGATATATTCATATCTCTTCGATTTCACTTTCATGTTGGACAATGATTGATCATTTATATCAATACGATATTTGTTTTGAAATTTCGTCAAATTTCCACAATCATCGCATTTTTTACCACCAACATATTTTATTTCGTAAAATAATTCATCGCTTTCTCTTTCACATAGAATTTGAGATATGAAATCACGGATAGTGGAAGGAGGAGGTGAATCTTTCCAAAATTTTCTACCAAAATTAAGGAATGTGTCATAATATAACTCAAATTCCACATGATAATGACAACAACAAATGTCGCGTACGGTGATAGGTTTTACATACCATGGTTTTTGTTGAACAAAAACACTGATTCAGACATGAATTTCATGATCCTCTTCTTTGAAATTTTTGAACAACTCTATCTAAGTGGTTTCCAAGATATGTTTTTCATGTTCTTAGTACTGATTTCGTGCTATTCTTCTTCACATCACATCCCTTGCATTTGGCGAAACACGTGAATTTTTCTTCCAATATTCATATATTGTTTTTTTAACATTTCTCCAAGTCTTTCTTTGTATGGTTTCCTACAAGTAGCTCTCCAAAAAGCAAGTTCATCATTTACATCTATTTGCAACCGAAATTTCTGATGTTTGTGCAAATTTTTTAATGAGGTTCCTAATGCTCGTGCCATATATTTTACCAAGCGAATCTCTTTAGTACTTGATGAAACCACTGCCATATGTATTTCTCTATGTACAACTGAAACATTTTTCTATTTAGATCTTCTAATTGAATTTATAGCACTACTTATATTTTGTATCACATTTTCCTTCATTTTTTTATCTTTTGTTGATTTTCGAATATCCAATAAAGTCGTTGCTTCTTTTAATTTCCTTAATGATAGGAGACCTTTCAACATTTGGGCTTGAATTGTCACATTTTCCTTTATGAAGTATGTATCTAAAATGTGTTTAACACGATATCTTATAACATGGTCAACTCTCTTTATCTCCATATGTGTGAGTGTCAACATTTTCTAACATCTCATCACCGACATTGATTTCATTTGTACATATTCGAATGAATAGTGCATAATAAGTTTACATATTCAATAAATAACTAAATTAATAAATATGTATAATTTCAACAATACATGCATGTCTATATATATATACACCTTGTGATTCAATTTCTTCACTTGAATTTCTTTCAACATTTTCACCGTCTTCAATCATTGGTTCAATATCTCTTTCACTTTCACTTTCAAAATTTTGTATCTCGTCATCAATGTTTTGAGGAATATCTCTCTCTGTTTACATTGCAAAATATTTTTCAAATTAGTTCATCAAATAAAAATTAAGCTTCACATTTTAAACTAGGAAATTTTTAAATATCAAATTCATAATATTTACATGTACATACTTGTTTCAACTTCTAGTTGAGGTTGATTTTCCCTTTCAATATTTGAGAGTGCTTCTCTCTTTCTTTTGCAAGATTCTCTCGTCTCTTCTCTACGTTCTTTAGGGTCTCTTTTTCGATCATTGTTTCTCGTGCAATTCCTTCGATTTCCCATGATAATAGAGTATGAAGTTGAAAATTTTTCCTTCAAAAATTTAGACAAAAACTAAACTAAAAAAAACATCACAAAAGATTTAATTTTAAAAAAAAAAACACTCATTTTAAAAATTTTGCAAAAAATACATACCTCAATCCAAAACACACACTATAAAAAATCTGAGAAAAACATGTCTTAAAAAAATGAAACTAAGCTCAAAATATTTCCTTCCAAGTCTTGCAAAAAAATTTCATTTAAAAAGTTAGACAAAAACTCATTTTAAAAAATCATTATAAAAGATTTACTTCAACCCAAAACACGTACTCTAAAAAATGTGTCACTTCAAAAAAAATGTCCATTGAAAATTAATTCCAACTTCTTAAAAAATGCCACTTTAAAAAATACTTTAAAAAAGGCTCTAAAAAAATATCACTTTAAAAAATACCGCCAAAAAAATTCCTTTGAATATTATGCCTAAAAAGAGTCCTTTCGAAATTAAACCTAAAAATATTCTTTTGAAAATTAAGCCCAAAACCTCTAAAAAAAATGAAAATTAAGCCCAAATCCATACCTTCAAAAAAAAATGAAGCCCAAAAAACATCTAAAACATGTATCACATACCTCCCATAAATGTCCTTTGAATGTACCTCCAAGAAAAGTCCTTAAACCCAAAACAATCATTTGCAAAAATGTCCTTTGAATGTACCTCCAAGAAAATTCCTTAAACCCAAAACAATCCTTTGCAAAAATGTCCTTTGAATGTACATCCAAGAAAAGTCCTTAAACCCAAAATAACTCTTTGCAAAATCAAACCAAATGTGCGAAAATAATGAATGTTTATGCAGCAATTTATATTGCCGTGAAATGTTTTTTTGGAGGGGCTTCATGGTATTTTCCGACCGACGAAAAGTTGAGTAAACGTTCGGCCGAACTTTTATAAAAAAATTAGGCTGAAATTTTATGTCGTTAGACTTGACGGACAATCGGCGCAAAAAACAATTTGGCAGAACTTTTATGTCGTTAGACTTGATGGCCCGTCGGCGCAAAAAACAATTCAGCCAAACTTTTTTTAAGAGTTCGGCCAAACTAACACGTCTTCAATTACGCAGAGTCGAGCTCTGAATACATATATTTAACTTTGGACTGATTAAACTCCATGAAACATTCTGAATTAACTGTCGAAACCAAGACAAGCATTTTCAGAATTCAATCTACTTTCAGGAAATATAACTTTTATGGAATTTCATAAATATTTACTAATTTTAATTAATTTTGTAATAAAACGGGTGCAAACAATTTCTGAAGGTCATTATGATTCAGTGAAATCATAATTATGTATCTTCCAAAATGCACTGTAAAAAATTGAAAAAGTTATATTGCATTACATTGGTCCATCGTCTGTAATGGGTAGTTTTTAGATTTCTATTTTATAACTTATATGTTAAGAAATTTCGTGCATCACGAAACATATTCAAAATATGTAGTTTTTTCATATAGGACCAGTTCAAGAAAATCTAGTAATTATGATATGCATCAGTTGGCTTTGTAAATATAACGAAACCGAAGTAAACTCTGTCTAGATTGTTGTAACACAATTTGTTTCTCAAAAACACAAAGTTTCAAAGAAAACAATAGTGCGTATTAACATGACTTCTTATGAATCCTTTGATTGTTAAAAAAGACACACTCAAAGAAACGCTAAGTTGACATATCAAATGTGTATAAAAAAATCCCAAAAAATAAGTAATAGAAAACTAATAAAATTTTTGACAATTTTTATTTTTATCGCAAAATAAAATTCTAAATAGAAAAATTGTTTTGGCTTGCAGAAAGTTGAAGAAGGGAAAAAAAATAATTTTTTTTTCTAAAAAATGGGCAAAAAGTGTAACCCAACATCACATTTTCACCTATAATTTTTTCCCTATCTATTTTTATTCATTATTACCATAATAATAATAATAAAATTCTTTGAGTGTTTGAATTAACAATTCAAACACTATTTTTCTTCCGACCATATTCTTTTAATCTAATTATATACTTTTCAAAAGCATAACGATATGCCTTTAATTATCATATATTATTGGTTTACCATCCTCATATACTTTAGTTAAACACTCCTATAATTTTTAATCAAGTAATTTGATCTTTCAAAACCCTTTTGAACCCTTCTACTTATCTTTGAACACCCTAGGCCTCCGCCACCTTTAAATTGACCATGATTCATGTTTAATAATGATAAGGGATTCATTTGTTGGGATCATTTTCAATTTTGTTTTTTTCTTCGCCATTGATCATGCATTTATTTTCGTTATTTCTTCTTCAATTTCGGCACTATAGTTTCTTCCTTTTTCACATAAATTGAACTTATAGTATTGTCTTTAACACTCAAGATAGACCACATTTTCCCTTTCTATTATAATATATCGTGGTTGACACGTAGTATTGTGTTCATGAAAGTCCCACCTACTCATTTAATATGGGAATGGTCATTAAGGCTTCTCCATTATATAGTCTATATAAATTAATGTCCTCTTTCAATTACTTTTCCTCCAGGATTCATCTCTTTATGGATTTTTATTATGCAATGTTTTTCAAGGTTATTATTATTATGGTTGGTGAGTTTTCCTTCTCCACTCTTAACCTTTTTATAATAATCTAGCTTCACTAATGGTTAATTCTCTTGGATATTTACCAGCCTAGATCCTTCTTAATTATGGATCTATTAAGCATCGAGAAGGATGAAATCTCTCAAGGTGCAAACCTTTTTTTGAGTGAAAAACTTAAGGAAATGTTTCCACCTCGAGAGATTTGATCCCTCCCTATGCTTGATAGATCTAGATTTAATATGGATCTAAGTTGGTTTCAATCATGTGCGACCAAGGAAAATATATCGATAATGTGAGGAACATATGATTAATTTTACTAATAATATGTAAATACATCTAACATTAATATAACCATTTTAAATATGCTAAATATGTTTGATATTTATCGAGTCATTTTAATTTTAAATTTGCTTAGTTACCTCAGTTTGTTGAGATGATAAATATTGTAAAATAACTTTAATGATGAAAAATGATGAAATAAAAATTTAGAATGCAAAGTGACAATGTAATAATATTGAAATGTGAATAATAAGAATGTAGTCAATTACAAATAGTCTTTATTGTGAACAATCCCAAACTATTTTCTTCTACTATTCTTATTGTCACCATTGTTAGTTTTTTCATATTTTCATATCGATTATATGAAAAGGACAGTTGGAATCATAAACCATTTAAATATTTAGCTCGAGTTGTCATAGAAAACATCATACTTTGTCTCTCTTGGTCTCCAATACTAATAGGTTGAATTACTATAACACAAAAATCAATGTACATTTTCAATAAGTTTATGTGCTTACACTGAAATCAATGCACATTATTAATCCAATGACTTTAAATTAATGTACCATCATACATCCAATTCCTTCAAATCATAAATCATCATATACACTGAAATCAATGCATCTAATGCAAGTAATCAAATAATATTAGAAAACAACATCTACACTAAAATCAATGCATCTAATTCAAGTAATAAAATAGGATTATAAATCAACATCTACACTCAAATCAATGCATCTAGTGTAAGTAGGAAAATAGGATTAAAAACCAACATCTACACTAAAATCAATGCATCTAGTGCAAGCAATCAAATAGGATTAGAAAGCACCATCTACGCTGAAATCCATGCAATTGCAAGCAATAAAACAGGGTTAGAAATCATCTACATTGAAATCAATGCATCTAGAGAAAGCAATAAAATATAATTAGAAATCAACATCTGAATTGAAATTAATGCATCTAGTGTAAGAAACAAAATAGGATTATAAATCACCATCTATAGTGAAATCAATGCATTTAGTGCAAGCAATCAAATAGGATTAGAAATCATTTACCTTGAAATCAATGCATGTTGTGCAAGTAATAAAATATCATTAGAAATCAACATCCACACTAAAATCAATTCATCTAGTGCAAGCAATCAAATATGATTAGAAATCACCATCTATACTGAAATCAATTCATCTAGTGAAAAAAATATTCTTCCCTCTCTCCCTCATCCATCTATATCTATATCTCCCTCCATCTCTCCTTCTTTGACTCTTTATCACACCCCACGAAACACACACACTCTCTCACTCCATATCTATCAATCTCTTTTTCCCTCCCTCCGTGTCTCCATCTATCTCTTCTTTCTCTGCACCTTCCATCTATATCTCTATCTCCATTTATCTCTCTATATCAACCCCAAAACATACACTCTCTTTCTCCAATCTATCTATCTATCAGTCCCTCCTCCTCTCCCTATCCCTCCTGCTATCCTCTCTCCCTCTCTCTCCATAATCCTTTTCACTCCCTCTCTCTCTCTCTCTCCACCTTTCACTCTCTATGTCTTTATTCTTACCTCCCTCTCTCTCTCTCTCCACCTTTCACTCTTTATGTCTTTATTCTTACCTCCCTCTCTCTCCCCCTCCATCTCCATATCTCTTTCCCTACCTCTCTTCACTCTCTCTCTTCCTTTCTCTCCCACCTCTCTCTCTATCTATCTTCACCTTCCAAATTTGTTGCTATATGCCTCTCTCTCTCCTTCTCTCCATATCTCCTTCTTTATCTCTTTATCTCACCCCCAAACATACACACTCTCTCTTTATCTCCCCCTTGTCACTCCCTCTCTCTCTCCACTACTCATTGTCTATGTCTTTCTTCTTCCCTCCCACTCTCCCCATCCAGCTCCATATCTCTATCCCTCCCTATCTCCCCCTCCAACTCCATCTCTCTATCCCTCCCTCTCTCCTCCTATCTCCCTCCCTCTTTCCTCTCTTTCAGGTCACCTCTCTTTTCCTTTCTCTCTCTCCCGTTATCTTCTACCTCCCTCTCTCTTCCCCCATCACTCTCTCTCTCTCTCCCCTATAGTCCTCTCTCTTCCCCCATCACTCTCTTCCTCTATCTCCCTTTCTCTCCCACCTCCCTCCCCCCCACTCTATCTCTCTCTCATTTTCTTTCAATCCTCTCTCTCTCTCTCCAATCCTCTCTCTTCCCCCATCACACACACA
The DNA here is from genome assembly GCA_034641835.2 of Pinus albicaulis. Lineage (NCBI taxonomy): Eukaryota > Viridiplantae > Streptophyta > Pinopsida > Pinales > Pinaceae > Pinus > Pinus albicaulis. The sequence goes on from CM076582.1 coordinate 1,427,362,238, forward strand.
CTCTCTCTCTCCAAATATGTTACTATATCCCTCCCTTTCTCATTCTCTACCCCCTTGTCTCCATCACTCCTTATATGTCTCTTTATCTTACCTATAAACATACACACTCTCTCTCCATCTCTCCCTTGCCACTCCCTCTCTCTCCACTTATCACTCTTTATGAATTCTTCTTCCCTCCCTATCCCCATCCAACTCCATCTCTCTATCCCTCCATCTCTCCTCCTTATCTGATCCTTCCTCTCTCTCCCTTTCTCTCCTACCTCCCTCTCCCTCCCCCTTCTTTTTCTCTCTATCTCTCTCTTTGTACCCTCCAATCCTCTCTCCTTCTCCCTTCCTCTCTCCTTCTCTCTCTCCCACCTCCATCTTTATGTCTCTCTCTCCCTATGTTACCCTTCTCTACCTCTCTCACTCGTCTCCCTCTTTCTCTTCATTCCTCCTCTCCCCTCTTCTTCAGTTTATCTCCATCTCTCCCTTGTCACTCCCCCTATTTCTCCACCTTTATCATATGTCTTTGTTCTTCCCTCCCATATATATCTAGGGTTAATATATTTATATACAGTATTAATCTAAAGTTATTAAATTTAATAATATTAATATTATAATATATTAATATGAATATTAGATTTAATAACAATAATAATAATATAAAAAAATTAACATTAATTTTAGGGATAATAATGGTTTTTCTTTTGCATGGTATTAATAATAATTTGGTCCATGGTATTTGGGCCATATATTTCATGTATAATTAGATGTTGATTTCTAATCCTATTTGATATATTTTTATTTATTTACCTTACGTCTGTATACCTCTTTTATATTTATCTATTTACCATACCTCTTTTATAAATATGGTATTTGGTCCATGGTATTTGTCCCATGGTATTTGACCTATAGGGTGCACCTAAATAAAACCTCTTTTTTGAGTTTTTGTAAATATAGAGGTTTATGGAGTAAATATAAAAAGAGGTTTTATTTATTTACCATACCTCTAGTTTATTTATATTTTTATTTATTTACCATATTTCCAGAGTAAGTATAAAAAGAGGTTTTATTTATTTACGATACCTCTGGTTTATTTATATTTTTATTTATTTACCATATTTCTTTTGGAGTAAGTATAAAAATAGGTTTTATTTGTTTACCATACTTCTAATGTATTCATATTTTTATTTATTTACCATATCTTTTTTTTCCTATTAGTAAACCTCTTCATATTTTAAATTTATATTGTTTAAATTTATTTTTAATGAATTTTTAATTGTTTATTTATATGGTTATGTAAGTTATTGTTTAAGTCGACATTATTTAGATTTTATTTTTTTAATTTTCTTTAGTTTTTTTTTATTTTGGCTTCCAACATACTTACACATCTGGGTCATAGTGGCCTTGTGCCTATAGACGCAACGAAAAATATTATTCTCCAACATTTATCCATGTTTAAGCTTTTTCTTTGCTATTGTCATGAATCCTTACACTTCATATGTCATGAATCCTTGTACTTCATATCTCTTATTATTGTTATTAATTTATTTTTATTCACTTTCATCATATTGCATATCCATCACTCTTTTGTTTTATATGCTTGGATCCATGCCATTTCTATTAAGAGATTATTTCAATTAGCTTTAAAGGAAGATTCTAACATTTTACAAAGAATGAGATCTCTCATTCTTACTAAAGAACTTGGAATAATATTTTTTCATTTATTACTTCTTGCATGCTTAGATCATTCATATATTTACAAAGGAAAACTATGTCTTGTTTAAGTATGTGGGAGGTCTTATCTCTTAAATTGTTTTATGGTTATACATGTTTAGATTGCATTTTATACTTCTTGAAGTCATATAGTAAGGAATTGATGCTTATCTAAAAAGAAAGCTACTTATCCATAATAAAAATCAAATAAGTTTTTTTTTCCTAATTTCATTGAAGATGAAAAATAAAAATATTTTTTCTACATATTATTTTTATATCTTTTTACTTTATTAAATTTGAAAAAAAAAAAGCATCTAAATATTTTACATTTTCATTCTTTTCTACACCGAAATTATTAAAATTATAGATTTGGATAATTGAGTATATCTATTTATACACAACAACAAAAAAATATACGATTTAAATAATAATAAATTGTAATCTCACCCGATTAAAAAAAATAAAAGGAAAAAAAAATTATCCCTTCTTATCACTATCGCTATCTAAGTGGGAATTTCCTACCTTTATCCTATTTATCCTATTTATCTTTCTAGAAACCTATATACTTTATATGGTTTCTTGATTAATATTAAGTTTCTTGATTAATATTAATAAATCTTCAAAGGTATAAAATAAGGTACAAGGACCTCATGCTAAATAAGTAGGCCCAATAGGACCATATTGCTAGCAAAGTCGAAGACATGCGTGGGGTAACAAAGGGCCAACATCACAAGAACAATATGCTCACACACCAACTGCATTGCATTGTTGATTTGGACCTTACACCAACTTCTCTAATGTAAAGTTTTCAAGTTTCCCATTTGAGATACAGAAGAATCTATGTTTTGTACTCACATAAAGTAAAGTTATGATGGGGGAGTCAACTATGTGAACAATAATGATAGTGAAATAATCTCTCGAGAGTATATGTTAAGAATAATGGCAATGAAATAATGTGTTCAAAGATTATTATTATTTTTACTTTAAAAGCCCATCATAGTTATGGAAGAAAAAAGAAAGAAGTTTTTTAATGTAAAATTTTAATAAAAATGTTTTAGGGTAAGAAAATAGTTTGTAATAATATATAAATAATAATTAAAAATTAAAAATGAGATATGATATTGAAATTATGTATAGTATTAGAATTAAAGGGAAAAAGGAGATTACATTACAAAGTAAACTATTAAATTGATAAGGTTTTTTTAAGTTATATCAATTTGCAATGTAAACTATTATATTGATAAGGTTTTTTATTCATTATATACCTATCAAATTGAGGAGGAAATCTATCCTTAAGTGTGGGGACTTATACCACATAGTTAATTACTAAATTGATAAGGGTGGTGCAAGTCAATTACTAGATTAATTTTTTTATAAATTAATTTTATTTCATAATTGGTATGTATGTGTAATTGTTTATCATATATATTTATGATAGTATTAATTTATATAAATAATTTTAATATATAATTTTAAATATTTTAGATAAATAAAAATTGTAATATATATTTTTAAATAAATAATTTTTTTTAATTAATTATTAATTTTATATGTAAATCGATGATGAGAATATTTATTATATTTAAATTTTGATTATTAATTTATATTTTTCATAAAGTTATTTGGTTGATATAATTTACTATTCAAATTAATATAAAATATATTTTTAAATAAAAATAATTGAAATTATATCATTTGTATAAAAAAATTATATATAATTAGGGAGATTAGTTGATATCATGATTAAGGTTAAATTCCATTAGAAAGCATATAATTTATTGGAAGTAGCTTCAATAGATATCGACTTTCTTATTATTATTTTTGTTGAAACTTTCATATGATTTTAGAGTAAAATCTAAAACTACTTATGATTGGGTAAGAATCCATCTTCTTCCAACATACCAATAACTATACTTTACCATGATTAAAAATTGAATTAAAATGAGTTTTACTATCTTCTTAAAAACAAATAACAAATCACAAACATAATATATATAGTTTAATATTAGTGTAAAGGTATTAATCCCTTATTTTAATATTATAAGAGAAAGTGTAAATATAAAATTGTGAACTCCATATCTACATGGTACTTTGGATTCCATAGAAACAATCATTCATTAAGAATGAGTGCCATTAAAGGAAAGCGATGGTTTTTTTTCTTTCAAACTTCATTCTATTTAGATTTTTTTTAGATTTTTTTAATATTATAATGAAGGGGTTTTAAAATTTGAAATTTAAAATATTAAAATATTAAAATTAATTATACTAAATATTATATTAATTTTATTAATAGAATTTTAAAATTAAATAATAAAATATTAAAAATATTTATAATAATATTATATTAAATTTACTGATATTATTGTTATTTAAAAAGAGTAAATAAAATCTTACATGAGGTGTTTATTGTGCAAAGGGGGGAGGCGGGCTACTACTATTCCACCTCACCAAGAGGTTGGGGGACATGGAAGCATGCCCCCACAACCATGTATTTATGACTAAATTTAAATATTGATACTTTGTCTCATGTGAACTAGTTGCTAATCCATTGACTTCATGCTCAATTACACTTACAACATTCAACTCTTGACACCGTGGTGTTGAGATTGCAACAAGATGATGAGCTTAGTGGAAAGAAGTCGCCTTCACTAAGTGGGCCCGCAGGTTATTTTTGGCGCAAGTCTATTTTTAGACATGTCAATCATATTCTATGAGTTGCAGGATGCTATTTGTGGATGCTTGGTCAAGTTGGAAAAAAATAGATGGACTTCTATTTTTAGACATATTGGGCGGAATCTATTTTTAGATTTCCAGTCTAAAAATAGATATGTCGAATATTATTAGCTCTTAATAATATTTGGACTATAAAAATTATCTTATTCTCTTGGAGCACTTCAGTTAAGTGCACAGATGTGGCACAGGAGCTGACAGAAGGAATTACGCTATTCCTGAGGGTTAAGTGGAGCTATTGCATGGAGACTTCAGTTAGAACTCATGCGACAGAGTTTGGTGGAGTTATTGAGGTAGTTGGTGGAGTTGTGTTCAGTTTAACTTAGTTAAACACAGTTGAGCTAGTTGTATCTAGTCTAACTGATTGATACACTAGTGAGAGTGGTGTGAATTAATTATTAATTAATTCACTAATTAATAACTCATTAATCAACTAAAGAATACATCAGTTAACTACAGTGCATGGACAGTTTCAGTGGAGACCATTGAAGAGGTAGGTGAAAGAGCAGGTTGACTACCAGTTGTGACTATAGTGTTGCATGATTTGCTACAACCAGTGATTGGAGATGCCAATGAGAATTGTGTGAGCAAGGCTGGACCAATTCGATTTCATTCAGAGCCATTCTTCAACAATGATTGCGCAGTAGAGGCAGGCTAGCAGGTGGCAGAGATTGGAGCATGTGTTTTGCTAGATCAGACCTGATTAGTGTGTAACAATTGGAGATTGTGCTGAGAGCTTGTGAGGAGCTTTGTATAATGATTTTTACATGATCTCTATGACATATAATATACAGATAGTTGGGGGTTTTCAACTTTAAGCTTTCCCATAAATACTGTGTTCATATGTGTGATTATTTATGGTTTTAATGTGCGCATGCGATTTTTTTTATTTCCGCAATTAATGATCAATGGTAGAAGAGATTTTGTATTGTGCATGAAGTTAAAATAGTGTGTGATCAGGAGAATCTCGGTGTATAACATATCAGTTATCAAATTTCCACACGTGGTAGGTTTATCAAGGCCTAGCTCATGTGGTGTTTACCATCCTCATGTATCGTTGCACACCTCTCCCCTCCATGACATTACTCCATTTGGAGCATCCCTCCATTAGTCTTCTCCATCTGTAGCTTCTTAACTGCACCCAAAAAATACAATTTGAGGACACTAGCTAGCCCACTTCTATGGGCCTTGTCCAAGCCTTGTTTTTTCACTCTCAATACTTAATTGTTGCTCCATAATTATCAGGTTTACTACCCATAGCTAGAGACCCAGAGGTGCCTTCCAATTGGTACTTTGGAATATGGATCCAACATTGTTGTTCCTTTCTCCATGTTGATTAAATGTGGTGCATACAACAATTTCTAATTCATGTCCATTGTACATGACAATAGATAATCTCTTTGGGCATTGGACCTCCTTAGTGGGAGCCTTGGCCATCTCTGGTTTGCATCTCACTCATTGCCTGGTCTTTATTCATAATTTTGTTCATATTAATATTTTTCCTTTAAGTATCATATTTTTTGGGTGCTCTTCAACCAACTCTCACCTAACTCATAAGGCATTGAGTTTCTTCCTTGATCTATCTCCTGTAAACTCACGCATTCTTTAGCTAGCCTCTTTGGTAGGCCTCGTGTTTTCCCTTCTACCTACTTCTAAGCTAGCTCTTCGTCAAAGTGATATGTTGTCTTCTTTCACCTTTTTAAAACCTCATCTTCATTTGACTCCCTACTGCTTAACCCCTTTCCCTTCTCACATGGATCCTCTCATTTGGTTTGTTGTGTGTTCCCTTTTCCCCCTGACATCTTGGCCTTATCTCCTTGTTGTGGCCTTCATCATGCCCTTTTAGTGTGCACATGTTTTTCAAGGAGTGGGTTATTATTAGGACCAGGCTTCTTGGGGTTACTCTCGAATCCACCATCGCTTGGAGGAAATATTTTCCAAGTTTCATGACCTCAACCTAGGCCCCAACCAGGAAAAGACAAGATGCATGGAATGTGAGGGATCCTCTGCGGAACAAAATATTTTGAACATTGAGGTTGTCTCCAAATTAGGTGATTGGGTGTTAGATGTTGGAAACGCATGTGGCCACTTCAACCAATGCATGTACATCATCCAAGGAAAATTTTAAGGATGGAAATTTATCTTAAAGTTTAGAAACCTTGGAGAATCTCACTATTCCATTATATGAAATATGTAAAATGTTTGGCCATATTTCTGTAAATATATTCAAATTTCTAATAATTTCGTATAGTATCGATATAAATTTTTGGAGATTTTTAAGGTTAAATATTTTTATACCATAAAATTTGGGCGAAACTTTTCTTAAAAAAATGGAAATTAACGAATCCTCTTTTTGGAAAAAGCATGGAAAATTAGCCCACCTACGAATATTAGCCCCTAAAATTTTCCCTCACACCATCAACTTGCACCTGAAGTTTCTCGTTGGCCAAATGAAGATGGACCAGTTCGAGAATAGAGTAGACATTCTACACTCTTTGGCGCATCTACATCATCACGAGAGACCTATATCAATGCTTGGATTACATTGAGCAATGCCTGGGTATTCCTCCCCTTGTAGGTAGTAACCCTGGCAACAATGAAAACCTTATCCAGGTTTATGCCACATAATCTAATCCATCTGCTTAGCCACATAATACAATATGTCCTAATGACCTATCCGGATTTTTTTTAGTTTATATATCAGTTTTTTAGTCTTTTTGAACATTTAGATATCCTATGATGCCACATAATCTAATCCATCTACTAAGCTTATGTCCTGTTCCAGATCATTTTTCATTACAATCTTAAAATCTGTCCTAATCACACATCTGGCTTGTTTTTAGTTTATATATCATTTGTTTAGTCTTTCTGAACATTTAAATATCCTATGACTCTTTGCGAAGAGTGATCTTTTGGCTATGGAAATCAAAATTTTCTTTTCTTAGCAATCTTTGTATGTTTCCTTTGTTCATCAAATTTATGTTAGACACATTTTTTACAAAATTATCATTTTATTATTTCTAAGATGTTGATTTTATAGTGGTGATGTGTTAAGATGCTTTGAAGGTGTTGATGTTAGTTTTTCATTTATGTCTTCTTCTCTTATTCCAATATTACTTTTAGGGAGATTAGACAATGAAAAAAATGTATAAAGTATATGACACATAAGAAAAAAAATGAAATTGCTAAATTTTAAATATGAATTTCTTATTTTCACAGATGTTTCAAAACTATATTTATATAAAATTTATAAGAAAAACAATTGCACCTACAATTCCCACCTCACTAGTTAAAATTTACAAAATTTATATTTACTAGAAATTGCACGATATGTTGGAAAGAAAGTCCCAGCTTACTAGTTAAATTTACAAAATTTATATTTACTAGCAATTGCACCATATGTTGCAAAGAAAACCTTACTAGTTAAAATTTACAAAATTTATATTTACTAGCAATTGCACCATATGTTCACTAAGACGTAAATTCAAGAAGAATCATGACATATAGAAAATCACTTAATATAAAAATTAGTAAAATTCAAAACTTGAAGATAATGAGAAATCACTTACATTAAGCCAAATTTGCAAATTATATAACCTGTCCAACATAGATTGTCTCTCAATCTTCAAAGATGCTCTTTCAAGTTCCAATATCAAATATTTGATAAAAAAATATGTTTTTTTTTCATTATTGAACTATCTCACTTAATCAAAAGGTTACAATATTTTACCATATGCTCTTAAAGTGATTGGATTTACCTTTGCTTGTCCTTGCTTAACTTCTTTTGGGCATTTGGACTAGTTTGTGGTAGAAGAGGTTTATTTAAAGTTTTTTTTTGTTTCCAATAATCCCATTAATTAAGTGTGGCTAGAGAAATACTCAAGATATGAATGTGTGTATTAATATATCTATGTTGTAGGAGGGAATGTTGTAGTTCATAACTCATATCGTTATTTAATAAGTAATAGTAATGGTGTATTACACCTAATTCCATTCCCCATGTGTCATGGTTTACAAAACTTAGTATATGTGGGTAGAGGCAATGTCATTGTAAATCAGATTGGTTCATGAATAAGCAATAACATAACTTCAAATAGCATACAAAACCTAAAATGGTTTAAATGATTTCAAAAATGTTCATAACTTCATTGAAATAATCCATAACCCTACCAACACACATATATGATAATAGATTTTCAAGTGAATTCATAATCATGGTAAATATGTGAGCGCTTTTATTAAATTAAATTAAAATAAAAACATACAGCCAATTAAAATATATAGGCAAGTGCACCATGTCACATACAAACTATAAAAATAACATAACATATCAATTTTGTAATGTCATAACATTGCTAGTTTAACATATACCAAATAACCTATACAAAAATTTCATATCACCCAACATACCCTAATACATAAATATGTTTCCCACTACATCGAATTTTTTTTACTCACAACTAACTATTCCCCAGTGCATAAAACATGAGTTTTTTTTAACTCATAGCTAACTATTCCCCACTCCCTAAACCCTAAGTTTATTTTACTCATAACTAACTATCTAAGTTTATTTTACTCATAGCTAACTATCTTTACATTTGTGGGTTATAACATATGATTTATTTTAAAATTATGGATTTAGATGTTATGTTATTTTGATGATGCTTAATCAAGTAAGCAAACAAAACTATGAGATTCCAAAAATATGTTCTCTATGTTTTATTTGATAGAATGATTTCAATTTTCATGATTATGAAACCATGATTGTTCCTTAAATGCACTCAGAGCCAACTACTTCTCCAACTCCACCAAACTCTGCCACTTGAGTTCTAATTGAGTCCTCCATGCAATACCTCCAGTAAACCCTCATGAATAGCGTAATTCCTTCTGTCAGCTGTTGTGCCACATCTGTGCACTGAACTGAATTGCTCCAAGAGAATAAGATAATGTTTAGAGTCCAAATATTATTAAGAGCTAATAATATTCGACATATCTATTTTTAGACTGGCAGTCTAAAAATAGACTCCGCCCAATATGTCTAAAAATAGAAGTCCGTATATTTTTCCAACTTGACCAACCATCCACAAATAGCATCCTGCAACTCATAGAATATGATCGACATGTCTAAAAATAGACATAGTCTAAAAATAGACTTTGCGCCAAAAATATCTTGCGGGCCCACTTAGTGAAGGCGACTCTTTTCACTAAGCTCATCATCTTGTTGAATCTCAACACTCCCTCTCAACAAGATAGGGATTATCTGCCACCCCGATCCTGTCTCTATGGTATTCGAATTTGCTCCTGGTGAGCACCTTCATCAGAATATCTACATCCCGATCCTCCGTAGGAATGTAAGAAAGCAACATGATCTTCCGCTGCACACAATCTCTGATATGATGGTACCAGATGTCAATATGTTTAGATCTATCATGAAATACTGGATTAACCGAGAGTTTAATGCAACTCTGATTATCACAATATATGACAAGAGATCTAAGAGAACCCAACAAACTTCTAACAAGATCTTCTCATCCATAGCTCGCATGCAGCCAAGCTTGCCGCCATGCACTCGGCCTCTGCTGAACTATGCCGCGTATATTTGTTTCCTACCGGTATCAAGAAACGTTGTAGATCCGATACTGAAAATCCCTCCAGATGTGCTCTTTCTGTCTGTTGGGCTTCCTGCCCAATTTTCATCTATGAAGCCATGCAGCTTCACCTCATCCGATTGTCTGTACCACATTCCATACTCAGATGTTCCCTTGAGATACCTCAAGACATGCTTGCCTGCCTTCCAAAAGAGCTTGGTAGGCTTCACCATCGCTTGTGAAAGCTGGTTCACGGCATAGCACATGTTCGGTCATGTATTGAGTAAATACATGAGCGAACCAACCAATTGTCGATAAACAATGGCATCCAATACCTCTGGCAATGTAGAATCCTCCTTCCTCCAACCACCAGGAAGAGGAGTGTCGATAGGCTTGCAGCCTTGCATGTGAAACTTTTCCAGTATCTCCTGGGCGTACTTGCCTTGAGACACAAACATTTCACCTTTCCACTGCCAAATTTCCAATCAACAGTTCATCACCCGTTAGTATTAAATCATCTACATAAAGCACAATGATCAAAAGCTTACCCTCCACCACAATCTGGTATATTTTTGGATCCGCCTCACTCTTGGTGAAACCAAGTCCTGTGAAATAACTGTCTATCCATGTGTACCAAGCACGAGGTGCTTGTTTCAGCCCATACAGCGCTCTTTTGAGCCTGCACACATGCAACTCGTCGCTAAAGATTTCGAATCCTTCAGGATGCTTAATGTACACCTCCTCCTCAATGATTCCGTTGAGGAACGCAGTCTTCACATCCATCTGATGAATGTGCCAACCCATCTGCACTGAGAGAGCAAGGATGGTCCATATAGAAGAATACCTTGAGAAAGGTGCAAAGTTTTTTTCATATTCGATCCCCTCGATCTGTGAGAAGCCCCAGGAAAAAAATCTTGCCTTATACTTCTCAATGCTCCCATCAGCAGCTTACTTCACCTTGTAGATCCATCTCGAACCTACCACCGATTTCCCTTCCGGCCTTGGGACAATCTCCCATGCATTGTTTCTGACAATCGAATCATACTCTTCCACCATGGCATCTACCCATGCGGGATCCTCCACAGCTTCCTCGAAAGAGGATGGCTCCGCCTTTTTATACACTTGCTCACTGTGAGACATGTATCCAATTAATCGGTCAGTGACCTGCCCTCGTCACAATGGTGGATGTAGGGGCTCTACATTCTCCACTCGGTCAAGATTCGGCTTACTCAACCCATACCGTCTCCTATTTTTCATGAATCTCACATGTTTGGTAATCGCATGAGTGGTTTCTTCCACTCCATGAACCTCCTCTTGTGGCTGATCCACATCTGAGGCTCTATCTCTTGGAACAAGTAGCCTCCTCTCGCATGCAAGTGTAGCTCCCTCTCAAGCGACAACTTCATGGCTTTCTCCTCATGAAATTTTATATCCTTGCCGCACCTACGTCATCCGACCGACTAGAAATACACACGATAATTGTGGGGTGTTTCTGCACTCCCACAAATATCCCGTAACCGCGGTCGGCTCCAACTTTTCCGGCATCCTTCGTCACATGAATGTAAACAGATGAGCCAAAAATCTTCAAATGAGAAATATCAGGCTTCTTACCAGAAAACGCCTCTTCGGGTGTACTCATGCTAAGTACTCTATGAGGACAACGGTTTTGCACATAAACCGCAGTGTTGCATGCCTCAGTCCACAAGTGTATGGGAAGGCCCTGATCATGCAACATCACCCATGCAGCACCCACGATCATTCTGTTCTTCCTCTCCGCGACCCCATTCTGCTGTGGGTTATGAGGCGCTATGATTTCTCTTTGAATTCCTTCTTTGCTACAGAAGTATTTGAATTCGCCAAAGATGTATTCACCACCATTATCGCTCTGGAGATCTTTCACTTGCTTCCCCGACTCTTTCTCAACCAGCACCTTGAACTCACAGAACTTTGAGTATGTCTCACTCTTCTTCTGCATGAAGAAGATCCAGCACTTACGAGAAAAGTCATCAACAAATATCACATAATACCTATGCTTTTCTGTTGAAGCAATCGAGAAAGGTCCACACACCTTTGTGTGAATTCTCTCAAGGATCGTCGAAGCACGACTATCCTTCTCATGAAAAGTGGTCTTCACAAATTTTCCAAAAGTACATCCCTTGCACTGATCTGACTGCGCAAGTGTACCTTTGGGAAGCCCAGTAGAAATCTGCTGCAAAATTTTCAAAGCGCCATGGTGAAGATGGCCCAATCACCTATGCCACAATTCACCCTCATCTCGGCTCACCACTCCTTCTGCTTTGCCTTCCATTGCAGCGTAGCCATCTACCTGCAATTGATAAAGATTCTTAACTCGAATCCCTATCCTCCTGGTTTGACTAGTTGTTTTATGGCATAGGAAAGCTTTTCCCTCGCTTAAAACAACATCATAACCCTTGTCTTCCAAGATCGCCACAGAGATTAGATTCTTCCAATCCTGGAACATGTATGACATCCTTTAAGATGAAAGGTTTACCAAACTCCCTCTCAAAGGAAATGGACCCGATACCAATCGCACTGTATCTACCATCATCACCCATCTCGATGTGCACTCCAAGATCCTTTTCCTCCAGATCACTAAACAAATATTTGTCTCTGGTCATATGGAAAGACGCACCACTGTCAAGAAACCACACCGATCCCATCACACTTGAAACCAATCATGCGATCAAAGAAAAATCCAGCTCAAACTATGAGGCTAAGGCCTCTCCAGCTGTTGATCCAGCAGCCTGCTTATTCTTATTCTTCTGTGGGCAATTAGTGGCGAAATGCCCGTGCTGGTGACAGTGAAAACACTTCACCTTGGACAAATCCTGCTTCTTACCTTTAGCTTCGGATTTGGAAGATTTATTCCCTTTTCCTTTCTGAGCTTTGGCAGCCAAAGCGAAATTTTCTTCATCTTCATTCTTCGATGAAGATCCATCCCTGGTACCCTGCCTTATCTCCTCCTACACAAGATTCGACCAAAGTTGCTCCCATCCTGGCAGTTTCTCTCGTCCATTGACAGAGTCTTCGTAGTTATGCCAACTATTCAGAAGCCCAAGGAGAGCCAAGCTCACCAAGTCTTCTTCATCAACAGTAACCCCCACACTTCCCAGCTCATCCTTGTAGTGGAAAAACTTCGTGAGTTATTTTGGAATACTGTCGCCTTTCTCCATTTTTATTTTTCTGAGCTTGTCTTTAAGCGCCAACTTCCTCTAGTCACTTCTGCTTTGGAACAATTCTGTCAAAGCCTTCCACATTAAGAATGGAGGGGCTTTCCCGTGAAGGCTGGACACAATGTGGTCCTTCACACCTTCCAACATAATCCTTCGACACTTTGCTACCTTATTTTGCCATGCGTCAAGTGTGGTTGCATCGCTAGAAGCAGGCTTCAGAATATCAGCATCTATGAACTCCTTTAACCCATTATCATCCAGCACTGCCTCCATCCTGTCCTTCCATGCTATGTAATTCGAGCTCCCATCAAGGGCACACTCTAATCGCAATCCATTGAAAGACATTTCAACGAATTCTCAACTTTGACACCAAGAATACACTGCAGCAAATCGAATTCCACCAGCACAAAACTCAATCGCTTCAATAATTGAAATCTCCTCCAATGATCAACTGCTCTGATACCATTTAGAAATTATATAACTTATGTGTTATATGTCCAAGATTCTCCTAATCTCACACTATTTTAACTTCATGAAAAATACATAATCTATTCCACCATTGATCATTTGCGGAAATTAAATCAAGATTGCAATGCACACATGAAACAATAAAAATTCACACACATTAACACAGTTGTTTAAAGGGAAAGCCTGAAGCTGAAAACCCCAACTATCTGTATATAATATATGTCATAGAGATCATATAACAATCCTCATACAAAGCTAATCATATCAATCTCTCAGTAAAATACAATCGCTACACACTAATCAGGCTCGGTCTTGCAAATCCATGCACCGATCTTTGCCACCTGCTAGCCTACCTCTACTATGCAATCCCTGCTGAAGAATGGCTCTGAATGAGTTTGAATTACTCTAGCCTTTCTCACGCAATCCTCATTGGCATCTCCAATGAGTGTTGGATGCAATCAATGCATCACTATAGTCACAACTAATAGTCACACTTGCCCTTTCACCTATCTCTCCACTGGTCTCCACTGAAACTGCCATGCACTGTAGTTAATTGATGTATTCTTCAGTTGATTAATGAGTTATTATTTATGAATTAATTAACTAATTAATTCACTCCACTCTCACTAGTGTATCAATCAGTTAGACTAGATACAACTAGCTCAACTGAGTCTAATTGAGTTAAACTAAATACAACTCCACCAACTACTTCTCCAACTCCACCAAACTCTACCACTTGAGTTCTAATTGAGTCCTCCATGCAATACCTCAAGTAAACCCTCAGGAATAGCGTAATTCCTTCTGTCAACTGTTGTGCCACATCTGTGCACTGAAATAAACTGCTCCAAGAGAATAAAATAATGTTTAGAGTCCAAATATTATTAAGAGCTAATAATATTCAACATATTTATTTTTAGACTAGTAGTCTAAAAATAGACTCCGCCCAATATGTCTAAAAATAGAAGTCCATCTATTTTTCCAACTTGACCAACCATCCACAAATAGCATCCTGCAACTCATAAAATATGATCAAAATAGACTTTGTGCCAAAAATAGCCTGCGGGCCCACTTAGTGAAGGCGACTCTTTTCACTAAGCTCATCATCTTGTTGAATCTCAACAAACCTGGTTCGGCCACAATGGAATAGTGATCGTAGGGAAAGAAATCTAAACGAAACCTGTTTGGAAAGATTGAGAGAGTATTGTCATTGGAATTCCGTCTATATCTATTGTCAGAGTCTGAGTATTTATCCCCGACCACCTAAATGTCTTAATTGTTTAGAGAAATTCTATTCCCTTAGTTGATAGCAGAATTACTTCAGTCATGCTGTGAAAAATACGCTAGAGGAAAATTTAATCTTGCAGTTCCAAAGTTTAATTGTTTTAATGTTGTGCTCCTGTCATACAGGCACTTTGATTGAATACACATGTTTTAATCACAAAAGTAAAAGTAAAACAATGGTGAAGAGGCAAAAGAAGAAGATTAATGTCAGTACTCAGGATAAAGGCAAGCAGAAGATGGTCAAGCCTAAGGTTGAGACTAGTAAAAGAGGTAGAAAGACGAAGGAGGAGACATTACATAATATCTCGCAAGCATATTTGCTGGGGAACCCACCTCAGATAACAAATAAAATCCAGGGATGGGAAAGAGAGAGCCACAGCAATGAAGAAGATAATGAGGTGGAAGAGGAAACCATGAATTTCATTACTGATCCTAGGAATACACGAGGGCGTCTATCTCTGTTCAATCAAATTGTGCATACATATTGGATAATGAAGTGTGTCTTGGCTAAGGAAATGCAAAGTCTCCATCCAGGACAAGGGAATGAGATTCCGTCAGTCGCTGCACTTTTTCAAGATATTACCATTCAGCTCCAGCAAATCAAGGTGTCACAATATCAAATGTTAGCTCGAATAGACCATGTTGAGAAGCAACTTCAGTAGCTACAGTAGGTAGACATGCTGGGTTCCACTGCAAAGGATCCGGCACCAATCAATTCTTCATATGGGTAGTAACCCAACTTATGTTTAAAGATTTTTGTGGATAGTGTTTATGTTGGTCATTATCTTTTAGTCAATGCTCTAAATAGTAAACTGGCCTTAGCGGCAAGTAGAAGAAGGAAACAATTTCAATTTTGGTTGGCTTTTAATAATTTAAGGTGGCCAATAGATTTGGTTTCCTACGAGCAGGTTGAGGTCTCTAACTATGTGTATGATGCAATCTACTTTTTATAATAGAAAATAGTAAGGACCTACCAAATTTTACAAAATAAATAAATAAATTATAAATATAAATTCATACATTCGAAGTTATATAATAAACTATTATTTAAATTATATAATAACAACATGTAATTAAAATACTATATAAAAATAATATAATATAATATAATATTTTATGTATTAATTTTATATTACATATTGAATTGATTTGATTTATAATAATATATAAAAAAAAATGATATATATTCTATTATATTTAGATTATGTTTCCTAATATTATATATTTTAAATAAAGGTCTTTCGAATCAATTTATATAATTATAATGAATTGAATTGAATTATATTTTTAAAAAATGATTGAAATAGATTTAATTTATATTTATGAGTAGGTGTCTATATATATATATATATATATATATATATATAATAAAATAAAAAGAAAATATAATTTAAAAATAAATATATGAAAATATAAAAAAATAATATTTATTGAAAAGTGTGTAAAGACATGAAGATTGTATAGGGATATGCATTGTTTCTTTCAAAAACTATGAAATGACAATAATAATATTTTAATGAAGAAGTGTGGGCATTTATTATGAGTACTTTATTTTATGACTTAGAATACTACCATGATTAACCATGAGTTTTTATCCACCATTGAAAATGTGACAAATATATATTTAATTCAAACAATGCCACCTCAACCATGGGATGATGTCATCCCCTAAAATGTGATCGGTTCTCATAAAGTGAATTTTGATTGTACATTTTCCTTAGGAGGCTCATTTTTTACCTCAAAACAATTCAAAGAATACTATAGCTAAAAATGTTTAAGGCTTTCGACCAATTCACACGTCTCATATTTAAATATATGTTTTTCTAAATTTATTTAAATATATGTGTTTTTCAACAGCTTGTTTAAGAAAAAATATCTACAAAATGCAGTCTTTCTTTCTATGAAAAACAAAGGGTGGAAAGGTTCGTTCACCTTATTCATTAAAGTCACTTAAGAAATTGGAGAAGCATCAGAAGTGTAGTGAGAAATTAGTAGGGAAACCGTGCAAAAAAGTTATTAAGTTATTGACAAATAATAATTTTGAGAGTTTTTTTTTTGGTTTTGGGAAGGATTGATGAACAAATAGAACAATCTATGCAAGAGAAATCTTTTTCTGGAAAACTTGAGGGAAATAAGCTTTTTTTTAAGCCATCAAGAAATTGTTCAACCTATTAAACAATTATTAGTTTTCTATTAACTATTAATGTGACTGCTAAAAAATCTTCAATCATCTAACATTTCATATCCCATGATACACACCAATAGCTCAGAAAGTTATTCTATGTTACATTTACTATTCCCACAAAAATAAGGTGAAAATAGTAATAATTATAAATGAAAGAAGATGATATATTCATAGCGTCTCTTTTAACTCCAAAGGAATCAAAGAGAAATAACCCTCTCTAACTTTCTATTAGCATAATACTTTGGCAATAAAACACAACAATTTAAATTAATCCTAAAAACACAAAACAAAATGAACTTTAAATAATAAAAAATTGAATATTTTTAATATTAAATTTAATAATAATAATAAAACTCAAATAAAATTTATGTTTAAAAGATAAAAATTATATTATTTGAATTTAATTTAAAAAACAATAATCTAGGTATTGAACTGAACTAAACATCAATATGAATATGATAATCTTTAAATTGAGACATTTAAACATTAAAAAATAACATATATTTATTATACATTCAAAAATTTAAAAGCATCAACATAAATATGATAATATTTATATTAATTATACATTCAAACATTAAGAAATAACATAGGATGATGATGATAATAATCATCATCATTATACATTCAAACAATTAAAAAGGATCAAAGCAGTCCACTAATCACGTTGAGAAATAACATATACTCATTTTCCATTCAAACAATTAGAAAGGATCAAAGCAGTACACTAATCTTTCATTCTATTGTGTTCACTTTGTGTTTTTTTTCAACCAGAAAAAACCACTAGTATTATATTAATATAGAGCTACGTTCACTTTATTATTCTTGGGTTGGATTGTTAAATTTACTTACAATTATTTATTATATATAATAAATAAATAAAGTAATATTAATTAGTTTAATTTTAAACTAATATATAAAATAAATAAAAAATCAAATTATAATTTTTATAAATATAATAATTGTAAATTAATTTTTATTAATATAATAATTGTAAATTTATATATTGAGTAATTTAAAATGTTTATTTTAAATTAATGTAAGAAAAATTAATTATAATAGTTGTATATTTTAATCATTTGTGATATTTTTTTAATAAATATTTTATTTGTGATTCTTGCTCTATGATGATGGTGGTGGTGGTTAACGTTCACTGAGACCAATCTTGTCAAAAAAAAAAAAAAAATCTCTTTTTATCATTTATTATTATTATTAAAATATGTTTTAGCTTTTTATTATATTAAATTGATTCAAATAATTAAAAAATATATATATAGTAAATTATTAATTAACCTTTGTCACAATGATGATGATGGTTAACGTCTACTGAGACCAATCTTTGGTCTATGAACCTAAAGAAAAGAGTTATTTAATTTGATTTAAGATTTTATTCCTATGCTCAAAAAGCTTGGAGAGAAGCCTCCCGAGCTCACTAGAATTTTCACATCTTAAAAGGCTAAGAAGGTCAGTATTGCAACAAAGATTATGAAATTGAGCTCTAATGTGGTTGTACGTGGGGCACTCTAAGAGGAAGTGATTTTCATCCTCGATGTTCATATTCTCACAGAGATGGCAGATCCTTTCCATCCATGGTGTTTTAGGAACTGTCCAACAACCTGTTTCACTATGGAGCTCATGAGAGTTCGTTCTAATATTGGCTATATTAATTTTCTTCTTTGAGCTAGTTAAAACAGAGAGATACTTTTGATCTTCTAAAGTAGGGTTGATGACCTCCTTATAATACCTTAATTTTCTTTTAGCTGCTAGATCTTTCTCACACCACATTTTTTTCTTTGAACTTAGAAGTAACATTTTTTTTAATGTTATTGATGTTTTGCAATGCAACATTCTCGTCTATCTCCCAATGGTTTAACCAGGCCTTGGTGTCTTTATACCAACCTTGTTTAAGCCTTAGGTGGTTTTGGCTGGAATTTAAAGCTAGCTTAGGAAGTCTATGGTATCCTATGCTATTGAGCTTGCGCTTGTACAATAGAAGCCTAGTCATAGCTAGGCTCTCGATAGGGGAAAGACCCACTTCTATAAGGAGAATAGGATAGGGTGTATTGCTTTTAATTTTAAGGTTATACGTTATAAAACACTTCTGGATTTGCTCAATCTTTCTCCAGGATTCTGTAGAGATGCTGCAACCCCAAACCTCACATCCATATAAGATAACAGGAGTGACTAAAGGTTTCAAAGAGGAACTTCTTTCTATCCCACATTACGAGGTTTGTCGTTTTACAATTATTTTCAAGACCAAAATAAGCTTTCAACCCCCCATTAATCCTTTTCTGAATGCTATAGTTCCAATTGAGCTTGTGATGAATATCAATTCCTAGGTACTTGTAAGAAGACACTTCCTCCAAGTTAATATTGTCATACATAAAATTAGCGTAAGTGTCCTTCTTGGATTTGATAATCATAACTTTTGTTTTGTCAGTGTTAACAGACATACCCATGGTAGAGCAGAAATCCTTAAGAATTCTACGTTGCTTATCAAGATCAGATGGGCACCTTGCGAGAAGAACAATATCGTCCGCATAGAGAAGAAGGATGATCACTATCCCAGCTAAGATCGTGCTAGCACATCCTGCTTCCTCTAAAAAACCTTCTAGCTTATCGATGTACATGCCAAATAGGGTAGGGGAGAGGGGGAAACCTTTTTTAACTCCGATATTACACTTAATATCTTTCGACCACCCCTCATTGCTCTTTAACTTGGCAGTTACATTCTCGTATAACCTTATAGCAGCCGCTCTTAGCTCGAAAGGAACATTTATCTCTTCTAATCTATTCCATTGGTTATTTCTAGGAACCGTATCGAAAGCCTTTCTAAATTCCACAAAGCAACATAAGAGATTGGATTTATCATTGCAGCATTCCTCCTCAATGATCCTAAGCATAATGAGGTGGTCCGTTGTTGAGTGCTGCCTTCTAAAAAACGCTTGGCCTTTAGCCCGCTTACCTTCACTTTCAAGCCAAATGCTCAACTTCTTTTCCAAAATAATACCATATAACTTGGCTAAGAGAGGGTTGATCATAATTGTTCGATAATTAGAGGGGTTATTTGTATCCCCACTTTTAAAAATAGGGATAATGAGGCTCTAAGTCCAAGGTTTAGGGAACCCTTTCTTGACTGCTTGGTTGAAAAGATTGTGGATGTGGGGGATGAGGACAGGACCTCCAATTTTTAAGATTTCTGCCTGGTAACCTTCAATGTCTTTAACTTTCCCATTTTCCAGGTGTTTAACCCCAAAATCAATGTCTTCTAATGAGAAAACTTATTTCGTTGTGAGCAGGGTTTCAAAATCCCTGGCATTTGGAGATTCATAAAGCTTTTTAAGATAGGAATTCCAGTCATGTAAAGCAATTTTATTATTATCTTTAGTTTTCCTAGTTAGAATCTGCCTCCAGAATTTCTTAGGAGCCACCTCAGAGAGGTGTAAGAGATTCTCCTGTCTTTTACGAATATATTTCCTTTTTTTCCTTTTAGTTAGGGCTTTGTAGATTTTTATCTTGTTAATAGAATATGAGAGGGTTGTAGTAAAATTATGATAGAGGTCATCTATGTTGTCTATACTAGATAAAGGAAGCAAATTAGCTTTTAATTCATTTAGAAAGAGATTGTTTTTATTTCTATCAAAGATTAGTTCTTTTGATTATAAGGATTATCTTCTATGGGATCTCTATGCATGACAAAATTGAGGGTTATGAGTAAAGGCCTATGATCAAAGTCAGGCTCGTGGTCGTCTAATCTCAGTATTAATATAATGAGATTAATAAAAATACAACAATAATTTATTTGTCTTCAAGTCAAACTAATTGTCATTCTAATGGCTAGTTTGACTTTCTAGTCATTACTAAATTATTTAATTATAACATAATAATATTTTAAATTTATATATTGAATAAAAAATTAAAAATAATTTATTTATCATAAATAATTTGGCCTTCTCTACATCTATATAAAAGCTTAATAACTTGATCTGATCTCTCATATCTTTCCAAGCTGATTGGTTAGAAATGATGACAACCAAAAAATATTTGAAAAATTACTATAATCACAAAAATATAAATTCAAATAAATATTATTAAATTATTAAATTTATATTTTTATATTTTTAATATTTAATAATATAATTTAAATAAAAAATTACAATATTACCCCATTTATTTTAGTTCCACTGTTTTATTTTAAATGTAGAATATCATCGATGACACTGCCTTTCTCTAGTCCACTCGATTAAATGAATTTATGTTGATTTCTATATTTTTGAAAATTCTTTTCGCTTAGCTTAAAAGCATGGCACAAGCTAACTCAAATTGTATTAAGCTGCATATTTTGATTAAGATTTCATTAAAGTACAAGAAATACAGAGTCGAGGTAGTTATAGGGTACAAATTTTACAAACCGGGTCACCTCAAGAAGAGGCTGGTAAATGGTTCAAAAATTACGTGGCAATTAAGCGCGGACAATAATAGTTACAGCGAATCAGATCCCTGCCTTCCGCCACACGCAACCCCACAGTCAGCCACGTGTACATCTAAGCCTCGTCAGCATCGGTCCGTTTAGCAATGCCCCCTTTGATCCACGGCCTGGTCTCTGCATAGGCCTTCCTGGAAGCATACCTGATCTAATCTTGAAATAACTAGCATACCCCTTAGCAGGTGAGAACGCCGAAGAAATTAAATTTCAAAGTTGGATGATTATTAAATTTTTTAATTAATAATTATTTTCTATCTTTCATAAATTTTTAAAAAGTTATATTTTATTGGACAAGGAGCATCCTTTCATGCATTGGGTTACTAAAATATATAGAGGTGTACATATTCTACTCCATTTTAGATTTGAGCATGTGGCTTTTTATCAAAAAAACACATGTTTTTAATCATTAGGCCCACTCGAGATATATATATATAATATGAATATTTGTACTCAATGTACAAGAGAAAGAAAATCTTGAAAGATCACTATCATTGGGTGTGCACTTCAATATATTGGTGATTTTAATTTTAGAGTGCATATGTCCTTGATTTATGCACAAGAAAAAGAAAATTCTAGTGATTCAAGTGCTAGTTGACATGGTTGGAGTGGAACTCAATGCCCTGAACCCAAAAAGACCTCAACTCCTCATAGGTTCCTCATAGGTTAAGATTGGAAACTCATTATTTAGTTAATTTGTATATTTGAACAAAATGCCACATAATGCAAGAAATGCTACAATAAACAATGGACCATAATTTTGTTAGAGTAATATAATCACGCATGTTCACATGTTAGCAAAGTACAAGCGAATAAATGAGATGACTATTCATACGTCATCAGATAACTGTGGGTCGGCGATAGTCTGCATGGTTAGGTCAGTCATAACTCCTGGATTCATTGTTGAATCTCCACCTCAATCATCTATAAATTCAGTTGTTGGTTAATGTAATAGATAAGCTCCTTAGGGAGTCTTCAATAGTTTCTAACATGGTATCAAAGCGACCGTGAGAGCCCAAAATTGACTCATGTGGGTTGTGGTGTGAGAGCTGTGAGTCCTCGGTGAGAGAGATGTGTGCCCGTGCTTGGTGGTGTAAAGAACCAAGGGTTTCGATATAGTGTTTGTTGAGTTGTGAGGGAGTTGTGTGCTCAGTGGTGTGAGGAGTTGTGTGCTCGGTGTGTGAAGAGCCAGGTTAGAGGCTTGGATGCTTTGTGTGTGTGTGGACGTTGTGTGCGTGTAAGAAGAAGAGTATTGTCTGCTCTAGGCCAGACCAAAGTGTTTGCACGAGATCTGTTTCGGTAAATTGTTGGATCAGTGAAGATCTTGGCTTGGCCGCTATAAGATTTGTTTGTGGGTCATAGTTGAGGTTTCTGCTTAGTGTTATGTGGGCGGTGTGAAGAGTTGTGAGAGAGCTTGTTGTCAGGAGAGCTAGTTGTGCAGAGATTGAGCTGCTAAGAGATTGAGTGCCCGTCCTGTTGTTGGAAATGTTGGAGAGCGTTGTTTAAGAGCTGTGAGAGAGCGCACTGTGTGGATAGCACATTGTGCAGAAAGCGTGAGCTTTGAGGTAGATGTTGTTGTAGGAAACCTGCACATAAGCTTGCTTGATTAGCTGTTAGAAGCCTTGCTGGAGTGATCAGTGGCCAAAGCTGTGTGCTCGGTCGTGTGAAGGTATCATGGAGTCTAGTGTGCGACGGTTGTGACTGACTCGCGGTTTCATACCTGCATGGAGATTCGTTTTCCATCTACCACAAGAGACAATCACTGTGAAGCCGACAATTTGTGTGCGGAGTCTCATAAAGGAGTTTTGAAGGTGAATTTGTGTTGTGTTCAATACTTGATCAACTTTCATGGTGTGGTGAGTGTGGAGACCAAGTGTCGAGTCTACTAGGTTGTTGTTAGTGGAGTGTTAAGTTAAAATTTGTTGAAAGAATTATTACTCCTTGTTTCTGGTAGCGCAATTATTGTGTGTTGTTATGGAAATTGGTTGCTACTGCGAGTTTGGATGGAGAATTGAAGTTGCTCGGAGCAGTGTTGGATCCGCATGATGTGAAGGGATCCATGTTGTGATAATCTGAGATCTGAGATCCCTTAGTGGCAGAATTTGAGATCATTGTTCGGGTTTTTTTCTGACATGACATAATTGTTGGGGAGAAGGCGTAAACGTGAGCCAGTGTGAAGAAAAGCGAAGAGTTGTGTTGTTATCTTGTTGTGCATAAAGCAGAAGTGATCATAGTTGTGGAGGTCATAGAGAGTCGAAGCCCTTCTGGAGCCTGGAAGGGTGCAACTATGTTGAAAAGTGGTTGTATTGGAATGTGCCCACGCATGAATTTGTTGCACTTAGAGGAAGGTGTTTTTTTTGTGTTCGGAAGGAGAAAGCGTGCCACTTAATGAAGCCATCCCATGGCGCACTACATGCATAGTCTCAGAAAGTTGAGGCTCGACGTGAACACCGCCTGCATGGAATAAATCTATGGGAAACGTGCATTATTTGAGTCTCTATGTGTATGTGGAGCTTGCTTCTTTCATAAAGAAGGTAAAAGACTAAAGAGCTATATGAGTTTGTTGCCATCAGCAATGACAGTGGTTACTTATATCGAGGGGACTCGAAGCCATAACAGCCATGTCCACTAAATAAACTCAAAGTTAATTACAATGTGGTATATTTTGAGCTGCTTGTTGAGCTGCACAGAGTTGCTAGTGGAGCTTCCTTAGAGAGCAGAGTTATTAAGTTTTCTTTTGTGTAGTGTTGTAAGATAAGAGATTGAGACCAACAAGAAGGTTAATAATTAAGGTCGTGATTAAGGGGAGGTGTTAGAGTAATATAATCACGCATGTTCACATGTCAACAAAGTACACATGAGTAAATAAGATGACTATTCATATGTCATCAGATAATTGTTGGTCGGCGATAGTCTGCACGGTTAGGTCAGTCATAACTGCGATATTCACTGTTGAATCTCTGGCTCAATCATGTATAAATTCAATTGTTAGTTAATGTAATAGATAAACTCCTCATGGAGTCTTTAATAGT
This sequence comes from Pinus albicaulis, assembly GCA_034641835.2. Taxonomy (NCBI): domain Eukaryota; kingdom Viridiplantae; phylum Streptophyta; class Pinopsida; order Pinales; family Pinaceae; genus Pinus; species Pinus albicaulis. Next base: position 1,427,386,897 of record CM076582.1, read on the forward strand.
TTCTAACAAATTTAAAAAACGTGAAGGTGAAAGTAGCATAACAAATTAATATGTCTTTTAAAAAGTCAGACCATTGGATATCCTTAACAATTAAGAACTATGTTGATTCTTCTAGAGTCACCTAAATTCCACAAAGAGCAAGACCACATGGACCAAATGGCAATCTAAAAGGACATTCAAAAAGCATGATTATTTTTCCTCTACAAAGTAAGAAAATATAATGATCCAAGTTCCAAGGTGGATGAAGCTTCCAATAAAAAAGAAAGTGTATAATAAGATGAACTTATAATATAACAAGGTAGTTAGTTCATAATCAATTCTAATTAATCATTTTGTCCATACATATGCTAAAATATGTGTACTACAATCATCTATGGAGTAAACATGAATTGAAAAAAGCATTCATCCCTCAGAGCGACCTTATCTTGTCATAGGAGCACACGTTGTAGCATAACAAAATGTGTAGGTTGTATTGATTAGAATATTGATTATAATCTTCAATCCTCTTTCCCCACATAGGTAATTTTGAATATTACTAGGTAAGCCATGTAACATGTTACTACTTAAATACATTTTATGCTACACTTGGGAGAGCTAGCAAGGAGTACATTAATGCCATGAAGTTTATTTTTCTCCTTTTAAAATATTTCTTCCATCCATTAGGATCTTAACACAATGTCATACTTCTCACCCATTCAACCATTTTGTAGTGTTTTCATTCCACGCTTGTTTCCATCTTCACTAAACAACTTTGAAGCTATAGATTTTTCCTACAACTCTAGGAGGTTAGAATTTTTATCAGCGATTTGGAGCATTCAATTGTTTGGAAGAAATCGTTAATGCTTCATATAAGGTATTATGCTTTCATCACCTTCGTATGAACCATGATTGAGGCTCTATTTGTTCTTTTGTCTTCGTTTAGAGGTCAATAGATGAGAAGCACAAGCATTAAGCTGGCTAAATGATACACCATGTCTTTTGCCTTATGTTGTGCTTTTCAAAATATTGAAATGTTACAAATTTGGTCCTTGTATAAAATATTTGGGTGAAAATCACATTCAAGCAAATTGTGCCGACGCGTTTAGAATTAGTGTGGTTCATCAAGACAATATGAGAAATCGGATCTAGGACCCAATTAAATAGATAAGAAAGCTCCAACTAACCGTTGTAAAATAACCACTAATTTAACTGAAATAAGAAATTTAATAAAATCAAATAACAATCTTATCATTATTATTTATTAATAAATAAAAAATTTGAATATAATTTAATATTTATATATTCTTAATTACTAATAATCTAAAATTATAAGATTTATCCCGTTAGGTTCACCTAGGAGCATTGGCATAGGGTGTAGGCAAAAGGGAGCGGGGTGAGTAGTGCGGGATGAAATCGTAGTGTCGTTGCACATCCAAATCGGGAGCGAGGGCTATGAAAGGGTGTCACCCACTAAATTAAGTAGCCCGAAGGTGAGAGCCCGAAAGTTCTAATTGGAGTGACCCAAGGTCATATGCGGAAATGAGTCGGGCAAGGGGATGCAGGATGACGTGGGAATGTACAGGGTGGTTGAGGAGAGTTGGTGTTAGCGTCCAATGGTAAAGGCGGTCATACGACCATCCACGAAAGTCCAGTGAGTGAAGTCGGCAGATAGCACAGCGATGTTGTTGGGAGTGTGTCGAGAGGGACTAAATGGGATGATGTGACCGAAACGATGGCCACAGCGACAAGTCCGGAAAAGTTTCCAAATCTATGTTTTTGAATATGAGGAACTTAGAATATGATCAACAGTTTCTTGAAAATGATTTAAATACATTTGTAAACAACATTAATTCTCTTAATGAACTTTATTTGCAAATGCATTTTATTTTTATGATTAAGTAACAATATTTTGTGACTGTGATTTAGGAAATTAATTTTATTCAAAGACTTCAATTTAGAAAAAAAAAAATTGATTGTCACAGAAAGTTTATTTTGGAAAATTATTTCATTTGTGATTCTCAAAAAATTAATTTCCAAATGAAAAGTAGGAGTCTTTTGAATGTTTTCTTATACATTTGAGATTTTAAATGCATGATATCATTTTATAGTTCTTTGGATGTATGGACCAATTCTTTCTATTTCCATCTATTTGAATTTGCTTCAAAATATGTCCCCTCACATGTGTTTATGGGTTAGAATGTGCAATGAATTTGTGAGAATATAATTTATTTAATATTATTTTATTTTTACTTTGAAAAATACATGGTCTATTTACATGTGCATGTCTTGAAAGCTTAAACTTTAATATCCAATATATATGCATATAAGAGTGTGATCAATAGAGGAACACCACCTCTATATGAGGTAGAGGGAATCTGGAAATAGATCCTAGGAGGTTGATTTTTTTCCTTGATAGGAAAAGAGATCAACATGACTCAACAAAAATTTTAGAGAATTAGAGTAGTTAACAATTAAACTACTATAATTGGTAATATAGGTGATACCCAATGATGGAGGTCAAATTGCTATGGTCTCATTTCATAGAAACCTAGTACAAAAACCTCACTCCACTTGTATGTGGAATTTATGATTAGTACTACTCTAAGAATCTAATTTAATTGTCTTGTAATGTTATTTTTTAGTTTTAATAGATTAGTTAATTATACTATATACTTATTACTTGTAAACCAACACCATAATATTATTTTTATAAAAAATAAGTCACATAGGAGAGTCACTTCTCTATCAATTAAAAAAAACTAAACTACCAAATTTTATAAAATTTTAACACTATTTATGTTATGACCATATAGATTAAGTCATAATCAAACCACTTAATACAAAATATAATCATTATTATAGAAAAATATTAACAAAATTATAATATATTAATGTAAATTTTAGATTAAAAAAACTCCACTTAACTCAATAAAAAATAAATTGAATAATGAAAAGAAATAAATCGCATAGTAAACATTCTTTTATAAAATATTTCCTAATCATATTATCTGAAAATAAAAATTAATTAATAATATAACTTATAATTTTTTCCATATTTATTTTTATTTATTATACCCACTATAAATGATAAAAAATATTCTTACAGCTTTTGAATTAGCAAATATTATTTTTCTTTCAACTATCTTCTTTTAATTTAATTATATATTTTTCAAAAACTTAATTTTATTTTTGATATGCCTTTAATTATTATATATGGGTCTAATCATTAAGAGCATGTTTTTTTCTTAAAAGGTCATAGGTTCAAAACTAGAGGAGTAGAGTATGTATGCCTTCATAAATTTAGCAGTCAAATTGTTACACGAAAGTGAATCCCTTGTCTTGTGAACAAAAAAAATCTCATACACCAATTTAGTATCAAACTTAACCATAACGTTAAAACTAAAAAATAATAATAATATTTCTAATTTGTTATCTTCATACACTTTAATTAAACCTTTCTATAATTTTTAATCAAATATTTTAATTTTTTATATGCCTTTAATTATCATATATTCTTTACAATCCTCATATACTTTAATTAAACCTTTCTATAATTTTTAATCAAGTAATTTGATCTTTCAAAACCCTTTTGAAAGCTTCAACTTCTCTTTGAACAACCTAGGGGCTCCACCACCTTAAATTAACCACGTTTCATGTTTAAGAATGTCAAGGGATTCCTTCTCGATTGTTTTTTGGGATCATTTTCAATTTTGTTTTTTCTTGGTCATTGATCATGCATTTATTTTCGTTATTTCTTCTTCAACTTCGGCACTATAGTTTCTTCCTTTTTCACATAAATTGAACTTATAGTATTGTGATTCTCAAGATAGTATTCTTTATTAATTTATATTGTAATATATCGTGGTTGACATGTAGTATTATAATGAAAGTCCCACACACTCGTATTTGCCGAAGCTTCTTATTTGCGTAAGGCTTTGCTTTTTCTTTTTTTCTTTTTATATTAAATTGAGAGTTTAAATTGATTCTCAATCACGTAGAGTTGACGAGCATACCACTAAACACATGCCGTTAGCTTATAGACTGTTGATCCTTTTATTCAGCTTAGCCTAATGACCTTGAACACGCTTGGAGCCGTACCAGACTGCTATCTACTTAAGGCCCGTATTGGCTGGAGCTTTATCTAAGGCTTGATATATTGACATTAAGCCAGTACGTCGTGCTTTGAGCTGGACCATCAGGGATCATAAGGAGGGTATAAGGTGAATCATAAGGCTGCTACATCGGACCAATCCGCTTTATCCAAAACCGCTACTGCCTCCGTTACTCCCCGCCCCCAACTCCTACCTACTGCTACTGCCCACTCTCTACTTCCTATACTGCCCGCTACTGCCCCTGCTACTAAATAGAATATATTTAGCGTATGCTTATTTTGATATGGTGTATTACAAAGTTTGTTAAGTTGCATTGATTTTTAATAAATTTAAAAAATTATATTAGTGTTATCTAGCTCCTCGCACATCAATTTCTTAAGGATTTGAGATTATTCCAATTCTAATAAGTTCATCCATGATAAGTTTCTTAATAAAATTTATAACATTCATTTGTATATAAACAAAATTTATTTAGCAAAATGGTCCATTACTTTCAATAAATTTAAAAAATTATATTTATGTCGTGTGGCTCCCCACCCACCAATTTTCTAGGGATTTGAGATTATTCCAATTCTAATAAGTTCCTCCATGATAAGTTCCTCATTATTATTTATAACATTCGTTTATATATAGGCAAATTTTGTTTAGCAAAATGGTTCATTTTACAATAAGATGTGTAATTCTTTTTTTTCTTAAGTTAAAGTTGACCCATAACATTTTTATACATGGTTAATCAGGTAAATGTTTGCATTAGTAAGGCATTCTTCATGTTGCAATAGTTTTTTTGGTTATATTTATGAAGCCTTCAACTATATCGACCACATTAGCATTTTTAATGTGGTTGTAAAACTAGTCATTAAAACTTCTCCATTATATAGTCTATATAAATTGTTATATTTATGAAACCTTCCATTGTATCAACCACATTAACAATTTTAATGTGGTTGTACTAGTTAATAGGGGATGGTCATTAATACTTCTCCATTATATAGCTTATATAAAATCATGTCCTCTCTCAATTACTTTTTCTCGAGGATTCAACTCTTTATGTATTTTTATTATGCAATTTTTTTTCAAGGTTATTATTGTTACTGTTTGTAAGCTTTCCTTCTCCACTCTTCACTCTTAACCTTTTTTTAATAATACACATAATTGTGTTTGTGTAGGTTTAGGGATTTGATATCTAGCTTCACCAATTGCTAATCCTCTTGGATGTTTACGATAAGTATCATTCTACAACATTTATCCATGTTTAGAGTTTTTGCTTTCTTATTGTCATGAATCATTGCACTCATATCTCATATCTATTATCATTGTCATTTCTTTATTCTCTCACTTTCGTTCATCATATTGTATATTCATTACTCTTTTGTTTTGATATGCTTGGATCCATGCCATCTTGATTAAGACATTATGTCAATTAGCCATAAACTTGGAAGATTCTAATATCTTACGAAGAAGGAGATCTCTCATTCTTACTAAAAAAATTGGGGCAATCTCTCAATTTGTCTAGTTTATATGTTCTCTTCATTGATTACTTGCATGCTTATTAGAGCTCATTTCATTCATATATTTACACATTGTGGAGAAAGGAAAACTATGTCTTATTTAAGTATGTTGGAGGTCTTATCTCTTAAATTGTTTTATGGTTATACATATTTAGATTCAATTTTAGTCTTCTTAAAATCATATAGTAAGGAATTAATGCTTATTTAAGAAGAAAACTACTTATCCATAAAAATAAAAATAAAAAATAAAAAAGTTTTCCTTTTTTTTTCTAATTACATTGAAGATGAAAAATATAATTTTTTTTTTTACATATTATTTTTTTCTCCTTTTACTTACTTAAATTTGAAGAGAAAAGTGAAAAAGATAACCCAATCTAAACTTTCTACATTCCCATTTTTTCATTTTCTCTAATTAATTTTACTAGAAATCCTATAAAATTTATTGAAATTATAGATTTAAATTGCTAAATTTATTCATTTATACAAAAATAAATAAATAAATAAATAAATTAATTAAAAAAAAAAAATACAAATTAAATAATAATAAATTACAATCCAAAAAAATAAATGAACAAAACCACTCTTACCACTAAGTGGGCATGGCCATCCTTATATTAATGAACAAAACCCCTCTTATCACTATCACTATCTAAGTGGGCATGGCCTGCCTTATGGGCATGGTCATCCTTATCTTATTTTATCTTTGTAGCAGACTATATACTTTACTATCTATCACTATCTAAGTGGGCATGGCCTGCCTCATGGGCATGGTCATCCTTATCTTATTTTATCTTTGTAGCAACCTATACGTACAAGGACCTCATGCTAAATAAGTAGGCCCAATATGCCCATATTGCTACAAAAGTCGAAGATAGGCATGGGGTAACAAAGGGCCAACATGAGAAGAACTATCAAAGTTCAATAAGCATGCTCACGCAATACGACAATGGCCCAATTGCCTGGTTGATTGGAACCTTACACTGATTTCTCAAATGTAAAGTTTTCAAGTTTCCCATCGGAGATATAGATGAATCTATGTTGTGTACTCACATAAAGTTATGATGGGGAGTCAACTATGTGAACAATAACGATAGTGAAATAATCTCTAGAGAGTCAATATGTTACGAATAATGACAATGAAATAATGTGTAAGATTATATAATGGGTTTTTGACTTTTAAAGTTCATCACAGTTATGGGAGAGAAAAAAAGAAGAAGAAGAAAGAAACAGTGTTTTAATGTAAAATTTTAATAAAGATGTTTTAATGTAAAAATTTAAATTTATATTAATAGGAAAGTGAAAGTGAGGGGGAAATCTATCCCCTTAAGTGTGGGGAACTTATACCACAAAGTAAATTGCTATATTTATAATAAGGATTTTGGTGATTTTGGTTTTAAAAATTATTTTTATTTCATAATTGTTATGCACTTGTTTACCATATATATATTTATTATTATATTGATAATGTTAACATTTAATTTAGAAGATTTTAGATAAATAAATTTCTATGGATATTAAAAATTTTAATTAATTATTAATTTTATATGCAAAATTATGTTGAGGATATATGTTAAAGTTCGATTATTAATTTTTATTTTTCATAAAATTATTTGTATGATTTAATAAATTTTAAAAAAATCATGGTTATATTATCTTTAATTTATTTGTTTGTAAGTCAACACTTTTACATTTGGAGTAAGTTTTTCATCAGTGAAGTTTCACATATTCAAAACAAAATATTTTTTTCTACTGTGCCTTTTACCATCTATATCTCTTATAGATCTTATTTTATAGTCTCCAAAAGACTCCTAGATACAATACATACTTGCAAAACATATAAGAAACTAATTACACATTGTTAACTAGTGCTAGTCATTCTTGCTTTTGCATGTTCAACATGATCAATGATTTCCTACAAAGGAGTAGTTGTGTTTAAGCCTTGCACGACAATCCCTTCAGTCTCCAATTAAGCTAACGTTTCACTTGGGGATTTGTCCATGACTCCATAATTTTCCTTAAGAATTCCAATTGTCCTTGCTTCAATAGTTAACTCTATACTTTCCAGTTTGACGATCAAGCTATCCACCACAACTTGTAGTCAATCCACCTTATCCTGCAACATCTCAATCTTTTGGTTCAACCTAGCGAAATGTATTCTTTCCACATTGACCACCAATTCACCTTGCTTGGATATGAGGGAGGTGATGAATGTTGTACGCAAATCCATTTGAGTTGACAAAAGAACCTCACTATATTTCTTTGTGCTAACAATTTTCTCCATTGAACTATAATTGACCACTGTTAAACTACAATACACTGATGGATAAACCATTGCGAGGAACCTCCATTTATATCCACCTATTCCAACCTTGTTCCATATATCTAGATCCTGAGAGCATTCATTGCTCAGGTCATGTATCTACAACTATCAGACTAGATGAGCCATTGATAGATCGTCCCTTATTTTGCAAGGTTTGTGTGTATTTAACGACCTCTTAGCTTGAAGATTGTAGTCAGGCTCCTTAATAGAATTGTACATTAATATAGAGAAAAATGGCTGCCATCTATCTTGGGATAAGGTATTATTCACCTTGATAAGACAAATGTCAGATCCACTATTACCTTTCATCCTAGGTGAGAGCCACCAAATTCTTGGCATAAGTATGTTTTGATAAATGTTTTCATTAATGTGCATGATTTGCTTGTTTTTACTATCACCCGAGCTCTGTGTTCAAGGGGTTCAGATTATGTGAACTTGAAACTGATAATTTTTTATATATGAAATCATTGTATAAACTTTAAAATTGGAGTACCTTTGTCTTGGATGAACAAACCTTGTTCAAAGGTGGCTTCTTGATTAGCCAATGAGTCTGCCACTTGGTTCTGTTATCTATTAATATGATAAAATTCCACCCTTTCAAATTTTTAGATTTGCAAGTTGATTCTAAATATCAAAGGACGTAGATCATGATTTGATTTATTTTTAATTTGGTGTATCTATTGGATGACAATCATAGAATCACCAAAAACCACCAAATGTTGAATTTGCCTTGCTATTGCAGACTCCAAACCTTGCCATAGTGCTAAGAATTCAGCTTAGTTATTAGTTTCCCTTCCTAAACCCCAAGCATATTGCATCTACGTTTCTTCATTTGGGCGAAGGATAACCCCTCTTGCTCCTACCTCCCCAGGTATAATTTAATATTAAAATTAAGATAAATTATTATTTAAAATAAATTTAACTGAAATTATATCATTTGTAAAAAAATTATAAATAGTTAGGGATATTATTTGGTCTCATGTATAGCGTTAAAGTTAAATGTTATTATAAAGAGGTACTCCTTTAATAGATATGAGCTTACTTGATACTATTTAGGTTGAAACTATTGTGATTTTGTCCAGTAAGATCTAAAACTATTTTTGATTGGTTAAGGTCTCATCTTCTTACAACATAAGGAAACATGTTAATAACTTAATATGGAAAGACACATGGTATTAGTGGCCTCCTCTCTTAGAGACAACCAACAAATTATTTTAGGTGGTGATCAGGAGTTCATAAATTTTTCTCAAAACTAAAAGTTACAGGATTGGGTTGAAACTATAATGCAACTCTGGTTATCACAATAAATCACAGTAGGCTCCAAGTGTGACCCGAACAATCCAATCAGGATCTTCCTCATCCATATGGCCTCGCATGCAGCCAAGCTTGCTGCCATATACTCAGCCTCTGCTGAACTGAGTGCCATAGATCTCTGCTTCTTGCTGTACCAAGAAACTGTTGTCGACCCGATACTGAAGATCCCTCCAGATGTGCTCTTTCTGTCCGTTGGGCTCCCTGCCCAATCTACATCTGTGAAGCCACAAAGCTTCACCTCATCCTCCTGTCTGTACCACAAGCCATATCCTGATGTGCCTCTAAGATAACGCAATACATGCTTGCCTGCCTTCCAGAAGAGCTTGGTAGGCTTAACCATAGCTTGTGAAAGCTGGTTAACAGCATAGCATATATCGGGTCGTGTATTTACCAGATACATAAGCGACCCCACCAATTGTCGATAAACAGTGGCATCCACTACCTCCGCTGAAGTAGCATCCTTCTTCCTCCAACCTCCAGGAAGAGGAGTATCAACAGGCTTGCAGCCATGCATGTTGAAATTCTCTAGTATCTCCTGGGCATACTTACCCTGAGAAACAAACAGTCCATCACTGTGCTGCCAAATTTCCAATCCCGGGAAATAATGAAGGAGGCCCAAGTCCTTCATCTCAAACTCTCTAGCAAGATCCTCCTTGCATGAAAGTATCAATAGCTCATCACCCGTCAAAATTAGATCATCTACATACAGTACAATGATCAACAACTTCCCCTCCACCACAATCTGGTACAGGTTAGGATCCGCCTCACTCTTGGAGAATCCAAGTCTGGTGAAATAACTGTCTATCCGTGTGTACCAAGCACGAGGTGCTTGTTTCAACCCATACAATGCTCTCTTGAGTTTGCACACATGCGACTCACTGCTGAAGATCTCGAAACCTTTGGGATGCTCTATGTACACCTCCTCCTCAATGACTCCGTTGAGGAACACAGTCTTCACATCCATCTGATGGATGTGCCACCCCATCTGCGCTGAGAGAGCTAGGATCGTCCGTATGGAAGAGTACCTTGCGACAGGTGCAAAGGTCTCCTCATAATCGATCCCCTCTATCTGTGAGAAGCCTCGAGCAACAAATATTTCCTTGTACTTCTCCACACTCCCGTCAGCCGCCTGCTTCACTTTGTAGATCCATCTCGAACCCACCACTGATTTCCCCTCCGGTCGCAGGACAATCTCCCATGCACTGTTTCTGACAATCGAATCATACTCTTCCACCATGGCATCTACCCATGCGGGGTCCTCCACGGCTTCCTCGAAAGAGGATGGCTCTGTCACAACACATTTGCTCACAAGAGCCATGTATCCAGTGTACCGGTCCGGTGACTGTCTCTGTCTGCATTGTGCTGTAGGTGGTCCTACAACCTTGTCTGCATCTTGAGCCAGTCGCTCAGCTTCTGTAGTGCACTTCCGCCCTCTGATGGTTGGCGCTGCATGAGTGGTCTCTTCCACTCCATGAACCTCCTCTTGTGGCTGATCCACATCCTGAGGCTCATCCTTAGGAACTAATAGCTCCTCATCTGCATGCAAGGGTGGCTCCCTCTCAAGCGAACACTTCATGGCTTTCTCCTCATGAAATTTGATATCCCGTCGCACAACAGTCTTGCGACTTTCTGGAAAATACACACGATAGTTGTGGCACATATCAGTGTACCCCCACAAATATCCCAACCTCTCGCAGTTATTGTTGTTCTTCTTCTCGCATCCTTCGTCACAACCATGTGTATGTGTGAACCAAGCCACCTCAAATGGGAAATATCAGGCTTCTTACCAGAAAACGCCTCCTCGGGTGTACTCATGCCAAGTATCCTGTGAGGACAATGGTTCTGCAGATATACTGCAGTATTTCATGCCTCCTCCCACAAGTGAATGGGTAGGCCCTGATCATGCAACATCGCCCGTGCAGCACCCACGATCGTTCTGTTCTTCCGCTCAGCAACCCCATTCTGTTGTGGGTTATGAGGTGCTATGAGCTCTCTCTCGACCCCGCGCCGCAAAAGTCCTTGAATTCACCACAGATGAATTCACCACCATTATCACTCCTAAGAGCCTTCGCCTGCTTCCCCAATTCTTTCTCCAATAGTGCCTTAAACTCACAGAACTTAGAGAATGTCTCGCTCTTCTTTTGCATGAAGAAGATCCAGCACTTACGAGAAAAATCATCAACAAATATCACACAATACCTGTGCTTTTCTGTCGAAGCTACTGAGAAAGGTCCACACACGTATGTGTGAATTCTCTCAAGGATCGTCGTGGCGCGACTATCCTTCTCGTGAAAGGTGGTTTTCACAAATTTTCCCAAAGTACATCCCTTGCACTAATCTGACTGAGGGAGGGCGTGAGTGCCCTTAGGAAGCCTTAACATAAATCTGATGTGCAAAAGATCTTTAAAGCTCCATGGTGAAGGTGGCCCAATCTCCGGTGCCACAGCTCACCATCATCCCGGCTCACCACTCCTTCCGCCTTGCATGCCATTTCTGCGCAGCCATCTACTTGCAGTTGATAAAGGTTCTTGACTCGAACCCCTATCTTCCGGGTTTCTCCAGTTGTCTTACTGCGCAGGAAAGCCTTTCCTTTGATAAAGACAACATCGTACCCCTTGTCTTCTAACATCGCCACAAAGATCAGATTCTTCTTCAATCTTGGAACATGCATCACATCCTTCAATACGAAGGGTTTACCAAACTACCTCTTAAAGGAAATGGTACCGATACCGGTCGCACTGTATCTACCATCATCGCCCATCTCGATGTGCACTCCAAGATCTTTCTCATCCAGATCTGAAAACAAATCTCGATCTCCAGTCATGTGAAAAGATGCACCACCGTCCAAGAACCATACTGATCCCATCACACTTGAGACCAAGCATGCGATCAACGAAAAATCCAGCTCAAACTGCGAGGCTAAGGCCTCTCTAGCTGCAGATCCAGCAACCTGCTTATTTTTCTTCTTCTGCGGACAATTTGTGGCATAATGTCCATGTCACATATGGCGTGAATTTCCTCACGTTGGACATATGTTAGATGATTGCCTTTCGCACCTAATGAGAAGCTTTCGTCTTCCCCTTTCTTGCTTTGGCAGCCAGTGTACCCTTTTCTTCATCAGATACCTTTGATGAAGATCCGTCTCTGGTATTCTGCCTTATCTCCTCTTGCACAAGATCCGACCAAAGTCGCTCCCATCCTGGCAATTTCTCCCGACCATTGACAAAATCCTGATAGGCATGCCAACTCTTCGGAAGACCAAGGAGAGCCAAGCTCACCAATTCCTCATCATCTACAGTCACCCCCACACTTCCCAGCTCATCCCTGCATTGGATGAACTTCGTGAGGTACTTGGGCATACTGTCGCATTTCTCCATCTTTATGTGTCTGAGTTTATCCTTGAGCGCCAACTTCCTATGGTCACTCTTTCTTTGGAATAAATCTGTCAACGCTTTCCACATCAAGTATGGAGAATATTTTCCATGCATGCTGGATACAATGTGATCCTTCACGCCCTCCAATAGAATCCTTCGACATTTTGCCATCTTCTTTTGCCAAGCCTCAACTTGAGTAGCATCAGTAGGCTTTGGGACTTCAGCATCTATGAACTCCTTTAGCCCGTTATCATCTAATATCGCCTCCATCCTATCCTTCCATGCAACATAATTCGAGCTGCCCTCAAGGGCATACTCCAATCGCAATCCGTTGAAAGACATTTCAACTTCGACACCAAGAAAACTGCTGCAAATTCGAATTCCAAATTCTGCTGCAAATTCGAATTCCACCAGCTCAAAACTCAACCGCTTCTGATCTATGAGAACAAATTATTTCTAGCACAGAGATCGAATGTAGGGGAATTTACTGGATATATCACCTTTCAAAGAAAGGATGGATCCAGAGGCTACCTGGCCCGCTTACAGACTCTATCTACCGAAATAAATTGTAATCACTGTAATAGATCCGATGATCAATTTCGCTCTGATACCATGTAGAAATTTGAATAATAGTTGAATTATTCACCGAGATTATCCTGATTACACACTATTTGAGCTTCATGCATAATACATAACCTCTTCTACAATTGATCATCAATTTTCGGAAATTAGAAGCATTCGCATGTGCACATTAAAACATAATCAAGCACACATATAACACAGTATGTAATGGGGAAAGCTAATAGCTGAAAACCCCCAACTATCTGTATATTATAATGATAGAGAACATGTAACAATACATAGCACAATGCTCCTCACAGCTCTCAGTACTATCTCCAATAGTTACACACAAACTAGCTCAGATCTGAACAAGTCACAAGTTCAAATCTCCTCCACAATTCTGCCTGCCTCTACTGCGCAATCCAAGATGAATAATGATCAGATCCAAGTTAGAATCCACCTGGCTTGTACTGCGCAATCCTCATTGGAAATCTCAATCAATGTGTGTGCAAATATCATGCATAGCCATAGTCACAACTGATAGTAGACTCACCCTTTCACCCACCTCTAACACTGGTCTCCATTGAACTGTCCATGCATTGCAGTTAACTGATGTGTTCTTTAGTTGATTTATGAGTTAATAATTAGTGAATTAATTAATAATTAATTCGCACCACTCATCACTAGTGTATTTATCAGTTAGACTAAATACAACTAGTTCAACTAAGTTAAATCGAACACAACTCCACCAACTGTCTCATCAACTCCACCAAACTCTGCCACATGAGTTCTAACTGAAGTCAACCATGCAATAGCTCAACTAACACTTAGGAAAAGCGTATTTCCTTCTGTCAGCTGCATGTGCCACATCCAAGCATCAAACTGAAGTGCTCCAAGAGGATAAGATAATGTTTATAGTCTAAATATTATTAAGGGTTAATAATATTTGACTTTTCTATTTTTAGCCCGGCAGTCTAAAAATAGATTTTGCCCAATTTCTAAAAATAGAGGTCCGTCTATTTTTACCAACTCAACCAATCATCCATAAATAGCATCCTGCAACTCATAGACCATGATCCATATGTCTAAAAATAGACATAGTCTAAAAATAGACTTTGCGCCAAAAATAGCCTGCGGGCCCACTTAGTGAAGGCAACTTCTTTTCACTAAGCTCCATCATCTTGTTGCATTTTCAAAAACAATGCAGTCATGTTTAGGGGTTGGGGACCGCCGATGGTCCCAACCCACCAGCGGTCCCACATATGTGTTCACATTGCAAACATAGAACGTAACCTCCAAAAGTTAACCAATAGTTATTGCAAACTCCGTAGTCTCTTCAATTTTTATGTTATGTTGTCACATGGTGATGTAACTCTCTGTGCAGTTATCTCTAACCCACCATCAAACTCGCAGTTCAACCTTATCAAACCACAGTTGTTGTCGTGGGTTTCGCCGACGGTTGCGGTCACTACGTGGTTTGGGGTTGGCATGTGGCCACCCCAACCACTAACCTTAAATTCCACAGTTTATTTCAGCGGGTTATTTGGCAAAACGTGCCTTTTTGAGCGAAGTTAGCTAATTTAACTCCAGATAAGTGGAGTTCTCCACTTTTAGTGGAGTTTTTCTAGGTGTAATTGGGCAAAAGAGTAGGAGACTCAATTTTCGCCCATTTAGAGTGAATGAAGAGTCATTCTTGACTAATTGGAGCATTATGGAGCCATTGGTGTAGAGAAAACAGCCATTGGAGGCCTGTAACTACATGTATTTGCAAATTTTTGAGCATAATGAAAGATGGACATGCCATTGGAAGTTGGACTAGCAGATGTAGCCTAGGAGGGGTGAACTACTTCATCATGTCTGTTGTGTAAATGTTATGTGGTGACTTATTTCTCTGTTTTACACTGTTTTTCAGTGTTATTTGTGCTTATTTCATGTTTCTAATTCACCTAAAATCATCTACAATTCATGGTTAAAATCCTCAATCCTTAAGCAAACTAATGAGACAAATATGCACATGTTTATAAACTGAAAAGACACTTAGCACAGCAAAATTAATATTGTCCTTTCAGATCATGTGGCATGTTTTTTCTTCAATAATAGTGATGAATGAACCCATATTTGTGGATGTAAACCTATAATATATATACTTACTATTTTTAATAATTGAATTATAATGATTTTACCATTTTTTTAAAAGTTAAAAAATCACAACCAAAAACAGTAATAGATATATATATATTCAAAGGACCTTAGCTCGAGTGGTTTGGTGAATAATTTGTTTCTCCATTTGTGTGGGTTCAAGTCTCAAGATACATTTTGTAATTGGTTAGTTTGTGGAAAAAAAATAAACTATATAATTAATATTTTATGTCATCACTACAAAACTAAGTAAGTATCAAGACAATTATAACAAACACATACAAATAAACAAACAAACAAAATTAATATTAATATGAAGGCATTGATCACTTATGTTATGGAATGATCCTTGGAACTCTTTTTTTGTAAGTTATTATTTTCATTGATATATCAGAAAACTATAGATGTTGCGAGATGTTATCTATCTCAAGCCTGGCACTTGGGGAACTGGACTAGAGATAGAATAATTGATTACCAAGCATTGTTCAAAAATGTGTTGTAGGGTGGAGCATCACATTACAAAAAAAATGATTTGTCCCTATAACAAGAAAATCGTTCGAGAGTAAGACCAAATTGTATACCATAGTTTTAACTCTATGCCATGGAATAGACAACGCGAGACTAATAAAGTGTATGGCTATCCCATAAGTAGGAAAACTAGCCAATAGAAGCAACACCAATATAAACTAGAGAAAACATAACAACAAATAAGTAAGACTTGAGATTCATGAGGATAGGGAAGTTTCAAATTCAATTGGATGTTCGGCATCCTTGTAATTTAACACCATTGTTGTGCCTAGCGATGAACACATTTAGAGAGTGAGACAACCCTCTGCATCTAGCAGCAATAGCTTCAATTCATCTAGCATGTGAAAGATGTTATCCCAAGCATCTTTCCTATCAACCGACACTCTACCCATAAGTGCTTTTATGTGCCAATATAAGTCAACAATATAAAAATAATGGTTTTGTTTTTTCCTGGTGTTCCCTGTGTTTGAAACCCAAGTAGAAATACCATCCATAACCTCAGAGTCCAATTATATCTTAGGTGGAGTATGGGACTGGAATTGATGCACAAAATCCTAAGTTCGAAACCAATCCATCTAACCTCTAATATCCCTATGTCCTCCACCACCACGATGGCTATGAGCATGTTAGTGCATCATTGCAGCCTCAAGAAGAAAGAGACATGTAGGATTGAGAAGGCCCGAGGCTAAGGGACGGATAAACTACAACCCAAAGAAGATATTGAGACCTTTATGCAAGACAAAAATTTAGCCCGCTATTGTTTGAAGATGCCCCGCGCCTATTGACCATTTTTTTGAGGGAGAGAGGAAATCCATAGAAAGGAAACGAAATGGAGGCGAGAAAAGGGAGCATTTGCAGCCAAAATCCATATGACCAGAGGAAACAACAAGGAGAGGATGACCAAAGTAAAGTGGGATATAATGTCGAAGATACCAAAGATAGATACACCCTTGAAAAATCTGGAGATATTGTAGGCATGAGTGACTTCAATGTGGTTGCATACAATACAGTGTTGGTCATCTACCCTAATGCTTGAATTAACTGACACTCCAGTGAAGTGGCATGTTAGGGGATAATATTTCCCAACATCTCAATTGGTCATCTAATGACCTTGTTGGCAACGATGATGAGCACCCCATCAAAGAGAACATTGTTGAAACTTAAAATATAAGGAAAATTTAAATTTAAAATATTGAAAATAATATAATGATTTTATTAATATTATAAGAGACAAAATGTAAATATAAATTTTTTAACTCCACATCTACATAGTACTTTTGATTCTAAAGAATCCATAAGTGTTATTAAAGGGAAGGGGTTGGGGGTTTTCAATATTCACTCTACTTAGCTTGTTTTTTTAATTATAAATATTTAAATCTAAGTATTAGAATTAATTATAATAAATACTATATTAAATTTATTAATAATATTTTTAAAATTAAATAATAAAATATTAAAATTAATTATGTTGAGAGGCACTTTTCAATTTACTAGGGAAAAAATGTTGTATTGTTATGTTATGTAAAAATTTTGATTTCGTCAAATTACTAACAGTTT
Source organism: Pinus albicaulis (assembly GCA_034641835.2). NCBI lineage: Eukaryota > Viridiplantae > Streptophyta > Pinopsida > Pinales > Pinaceae > Pinus > Pinus albicaulis. The sequence goes on from CM076582.1 coordinate 1,427,404,289, forward strand.
GCATACAATTTGTGAATTGATACCCCAACTGCTCTAGATCACTGCAAAATATTATATCATCTAAATACACTACAACAATCAATAGGTGGTCATCTTCAAATTTTACGTACACATTGCTAACTGTAGTGCCCCTCTTAAATCCTCTTTCTTGAAGATATCTATCCAATCTATAATACCAAGCTCTAGGGGCATGTTTGAGTCCATATAAGTCATTTTGGAGTTTGCACAAAAACCCTTCATTTGCGGTGAGCGTGAATCCCTCTGGCTGCTCAATATAGACTTCTTCTTGCAGATATCCATTGAGAAGCACTAACTTCACATGCATCTGATATACATTTATGTTTTTATGGTTGGAAAAGGAAAGAAACATTCTGATAGATTCCATTTTAGCTACTGGTGCAAAGGTTTCCTCGAAATATATCCCCTCTATCTGGGCATACCCTTTGCAGACTAATTTATCCTTGTTCCTGATTACTTGACCCTGCTCATTTAGCTGATTTTTGAAGACCCATTTTAAGCCTATGACATTTATCTTTGGGTCTTAGAACAAGCTCTCAAGTGTCATTCTTTTCAATTTGGTCAAGCTCTGGATTCATCGCTCTCACTCAAGACTTGTCCTCACTAGCACAACTGATATTTTTAAGCTCAACCTGAGATAACAAAGAAATACTTGCACAACTTAGACTACCATCAAATTTCCTCCTAGTTTAAACCCCAAGTCTTTGATCTCCAAGAATTTGACTCTTAGGATGTCCTTTCTATACATACCTAGATGGTGTTTTGGGCCTTAGAGTTGTACTTGATTATATGTCTTCATTATCTAACTTTATTTCTTCATTTTCTAATGGCCTAATGGCTAAACTCTTTTCTCCATATAAGTTCATGTTTCCTCTAGAGGACTCTGATTGTGGTGCTATTTCATCCATTACTACATACATGCAGTCTTCATTACTCTTTGTCATTTTTTGTAGCACGTGTATCCTTTACTTCGAGTAGAGTACCCGAGAAATATACCCTCATCAGAACGTGAATCAAAATTTCCAGGATTTTTATCATTCCTTTTGATAAAGAATTTTCTCCCAAATACCTTATAGTGTTTTACTAATGTAGGTATTCCCTTCCACAACTCGGAGGGGGTTTTATCACTATTAGGTCTGAGTTGTGTTCTTTTTGATATGTACACTGCTGCTTTTGCAGCTTCTCCCCAGAAGGTGGGAGTTACATCTACTTTGTTGATATTCAACAAGATGATGATCCTGGTGAAAATTAAGCACCTACACTAGGTGGGGCCCGCAGGTTATTTTTAGGTGTATGTCTATTTTTAAAATGGTGAGAATATTCTATTTATAGCAGGAGTCTATTTATAGATGGTTGAGAAAATTCTATTTATAGATGAGATTATATTTTTAGATGCATTGGCGAATTCTATTTATAGATCGCATGTCTAAAAATAGATTGGATGCCAATTATTATTATCCCTTAATAATAATTAGACATTAAATAATAGTCTATTCTCTTGAAGCACTTGATTTCAGTTAATTGATGTGGCAAACTAGTTGACTGAAGGAATTACGAGTTCTAAGGTGGGTTGGTGGGACATGTAGAGTGGAATTTGTTGTAATTGAGTGATACAAAGTTGTAACAGATTTGGATGTGTAGTTATGTGAGTTGTTATTTAGTTTAACTCAGTTAAGTGAGTTAAACTCAGTTGTGCTAGTTCTAACTAGTTGTAACTAAGGATACACTAGTGAGAGATAATTGAATTAATTATTTAATTAATTCACAAGCAGTGGTATCACATGCAAATAAAAAAATACTATTGTTAACTACATGCATGTCAGGTCTAGTGGAGACCCAGTTGAGAGATAGGTGAAAGGGCCTGTTTGAATATCAGTTGTGACTATAGTGGTGAATCCAATGCAACTACACACACGTTGGAGATGCCAGTGAGGATTACACAGTCAAGGAAAGGAAATATCGAATTCATTTAGGGATCTTCATCAGTAGGGATTGCGCAGTGGAGGCAGGCTGTTAGGAGGCAATAAATTGGTGCATGTTTATGCCAGTTTTTGTATGACAGTGTGGGACAATTTTATATTGTACTGAGAGCTCTTGGAGTAAAGTTGTGTATGAGATTTTTTCATGATCCATGATATACATAATATATGATAGTGGGGTTTTTAGCTTTATGCTTTCCTGGTAAAAACTTCTACGTTATGTGTGATTGATTTTTCTTCATGTGTTTGCAATTGGCGATTAAATTTCCGCAAAGATTTAAGTGGAAGGATTTGGTATTTAAAAATGGATATAATTTTTAGATCAAGAGAATATAGCAATACATAATTGCATTAATAATTTCTACATGGTATCGGAGCATTGAAGATTGCAATATTGAAGCAGTAGCTGATTTTTGTTGGTGGAAACAACTCAAATTTGCTGCAAAAATTTCTTGGTGCGACAGTTGAGTAAACATCGAAATGGATTTCAATGGTTTGCGGTTAGAGTATGCACTCGACGGTAGCTAGAACTACATTGCATGGAAGGATAGGATGGAGGTGGTGCTTGAAGATAATGGCTTGAAGGAGTTCATCGATAGTGATGTTCCTAAGCCCACTTCGACGAATGTTGCATTACTTGACGCATGGAAAAATAAAGTAGTGAAGACGAGAAGGATTCTGTTGGAAGGTGTGAGAGACCATATTGTCTCAAGGCTTCAGGGGAAAGCCACTACATTTTCAATGTGGAAGGCTTTGACAGATCTTTTCCAAAGCAGTAGTGACCATAGGAAATTGGTGTTGAAGGATAAACTCAGAAAAATCAAGATGGAGAAGGGCGACAATATTCCTTAGTATCTCACAAAGTTTTTCCAATGTCGGGATGAACTGGGGAGTGTGGGAATCACGGTTGCTGATGATGATTTGGTGAGCTTGGATCTCTTGGGACTTCCTAAGAGTTGGCACAATTATCAAGACTTTGTCAACGGACGAGAAAAACTGTCGAATTGGGAACGACTGTGGTCGGATCTAGTGCAGGAGGAGTTCAGGCGGAACACCAAGGATGGCTCTTCATCAAAGAATGATGATGAAGAGGATTGTGCTTTGGCTGCCAAAGCAAGGAAAGGGAAGCGGAAGAAATTCCATTCAAAATCCGAGGCTAAAGGCAAGAAGTTGGATTTGTCCAAGGTGAATTGTTTTCACTGTCACGAACATGGGCATCTCGCCACTAATTGCCCACAGAAAAAGAAGAAAAATAAGGTTGTTGGAGCTGCAGCTGGTGAGGCCCTTGCCTTGCAATTTGAACATGATTTCTCTTTGATCACATGCTTGGTTTCAAGCGCAATGGGATCAGTGTGGTGTCTTGATAGTGGTGGTTCCTTCCACATGACAGGAGATAAGAAGATTTTCAGTGACTTGGAGGAGAAAGATATCCAAATGCATATAGAGATGGGCGACGATGGATGATATAGTGCGACCGAAATTGGTACCATTACCTTTGAGAGGGAGTCAAGTAAGCCATTTCTATTGAAATATGTTATGCATGTTCCAGGTCTAAAGAAGAACTTGGTCTCAGTTGCGATGTTGGAGGACAGAGGTTATAACGTTGTTTTCAGCGATGGAAAAGCTTTATTGTGACATAAAACAATGGGTCAAACCAAGAGGATAGGGATTTGGGTCAAGAATCTCTACAAGCTGGAGGTAGATGGTTGCACTGCAATGGTGGGAAAAGAAGAATAAGTGGTGAGCCGGGATGAGGGAAAATTATGGCACAGGAGATTGGGCCATCTTCACCATGGCACCCTAAAAATATTGCAACAGATTTCTACTAGACTTCCCAAGGGTGCACTTGCGCAGATAGATCAGTGCAAGGGATTTACTATGGGTAATTTTGTGAAGACCGTCTTTCATGAAAAGGATAACCATGCTTCGGAGATCTTGGAGAGAGTTCACACAGATGTGTGTGGGCCATTCTCGGTTGCTTCAACAGAAAAACACAGGTATTATGTTATTTTTGTTGATGACTATTCTCGTAGATGTTGGATCTTCTTCATGCAGAAGAAGGATTAAACATTCTCAAAGTTTTGTGAGTTTAAATAATTGGTGGAGAAAGAGTCGGGGATGCAAAGACTTTTGTAGAAAACAAGGAATTCAGAGAGAACTCATAGCACCTCATAACCCACAGCAAAATGTTGAGATTGCAACAAGATGATGAGCTTAGTGGAAAGGAGTCGCCTTCACTAAGTGGGCCCGCAGGCTATTTTTGGTGCAAAGTCTATTTTTAGACATATGGATCATGTTCTATGAGTTGCAGGATGCTATTTGTGGATGGTTGGCTGTTTAAAAAAATATATGGACTTCTATTTTTAAACACATTGGGCAGAATCTATTTTTAGATTGCCAGCCTAAAAATAGATATGTCGAATATTATTAGCTCTTAATAATATTTGGACTATAAACATTATCTTATTCTCTTGGAGCACTTCAGTTAAGTGCACAGATGTGGCACAGGAGCTGACAGAAGGAATTACGCTTTTCCTAAGGGTTATGTGGAGCTATTGCATGGATACTTCAGTTAGAACTCATGTGACAGAGTTTGGTGGAGTTGATTGAGGAAGTTAGTGGAGTTGTATTCAGTTTAACTAATCTAAACATAGTTGAGCTATTTGTATCTAGTTTAACCGATTGATACAATTAGTGAGAGTGGTGTGAATTAATTATTAATTAATTCACTAATTATAAACTCATTAATCAACTAAAGAATACATCAGTTAACTTCAGTGCATGGACAGTTTCAGTAGAGACCAGTGCAGAAATAGGTGAAAGAGCAGGTTAACTATCAGTTGTGACTATGCTATTGCATATTTGCAACAACCAGTGATTGGAGGAGCCCATGAGGATTACGCAGTACAAGCCAGGTGGTTTATGTTATTTAATGAGCCATCCTACAGCATTGATTACGCAATAGAGGTTGGCTATCAGGTGGCAGAGATTGGAGCATGTGTTTTGCTAGATCTAGCTTGATTAGTGTGTAGCAATTGGAGGTTGTGCTGAGAGCTTGTGAGGAGCTTTGTACAATGATTGTTACATGATCTCTATGACATATAATATACAGATAGTTGGGGTTTTCAACTTTAAGCTTTCCCATGAAATACTGTGTTCATATGTGTGATTGTTTATGGTTTTAATGTGTGCATGCAATTGATTTTATTTCCGCATGTAATGATCAATGGTAGAAGAGATTCTGTATTGTGCATGAAGCTAAAATAGTGTGTGATCAGGAGAATATCGGTGAATAATATATCAGTTATTCAAATTTCTACATGGTATCAAAGCAATATTGATCATTGGAGCAATTGCAAAACATTGAAGCGGTTGAGTTTTGTGCTGGTGGAATTCGAATTTGCAGTAGTGTTTTCTTGGTGTCGAAGTTGAGATGTCTTTCAACGGATTGCAATTGGAGTATGCCCTTGAGGGAAACTCGAATTATATTGCATGGAAGGACAGGATGGAGGCGGTGCTGGATGACAATGGGTTGAAGGAGTTCATAGATGCATAAATTCCAAAACCTACTTCTAGTGATGCTGTCGTACTTGACGCATGGCAAAAGAAGACAGCAAAGTGTCGAAGGATTCTGTTGGAAGGTGTGAAGGATCACATAGTGTCCAGCCTTCATGGTAAAGCTTCTCCATTCTTGATGTGGAAAGCTTTGACATATTTATTTCAAAGCAAGAGCGACCAGAGGAAGTTGGCGCTCAAGGATAAACTCAGGAACATAAAAATGGAGAAAGGCAACAGTATGCCCAAGTACCTCACAAAGTTCATCCAATGCAGGGATGAGCTGGGAAGTGTGGGGGTGACTGTAGATGACGAGGACTTGGTGAGCTTGGCTCTCCTTGGGCTTCCGAAGAGTTGGCATTCCTATCAGGACTCTGTCAATGGTCGGGAGAAATTGCCAGGATGGGAGCGACTTTGGTCGGATCTTGTGCAAGAGGAGATAAGGTGAGTACCCAGGACGAATCTTCATCAAAGAACTCTAATGAAGAGAATTGCGCTTTGGTTGCCAAAGCAAAGAAGGGTAAGAGCAAGAAAGCTTCTCAATCTGGTGCGAAAGGAAAGAAGCAGGACATGTCCAAGGTGAAGTGCTTTCACTGTCACCAACACGGACATTACGCCACTAATTGTCCACAGAAGAAGAAAAATAAGCAGGCTACTGGATCTGCAGCTGGAGAGGCCTTAGCCTCGCAGTTTGAGCTGGATTTTTCGTTGATCGCATGCTTGGTCTCAAGTGTGATGGGTTTAGTGTGGTTTCTTGACAGTGGTGCATCTTTTCACATGACAGGAGATCGAGATTTGTTTACTGATCTGGATGAGAAAGATCTTGGAGTGCACATCGAGATGGGCGATGATGGTAGATACAGTGCGACCGGTATCGGTACCATTTCCTTCGAGAGGGAGTCTGGTAAACCCTTCGTATTGAAGGAAGTGATGCATGTTCCAGGATTGAAGAAGAATCTTATCTCTGTGGCGATGTTAGAAGACAAGGGATATGATGTTGTCTTTAGCGAGGGAAAGGCTTTCCTGCGCAGTAAGGCAACTGGTGAGACCCGAAGGATAGGGGTTCGAGTTAAGAACCTTTATCAATTGCAGGTAGATGGATGCGCAGCAATGGCAGACAAGGCAAAAGGAGTGGTGAGCCGGGATGATGGTGAGCTATGGCACCGGAGATTGGGCCACCTTCACCATGGAGCTTTGAAGATACTGCAGTATATTTCTACTGGGCTTCCTAAGGGTACACTTGCGCAGTCAGATCAATGCAAGGGATGTACCTTAGGAAAATTTGTGAAAGCCACCTTTCACGAGAAGGATAGTTGCGCCATGAATATCCTTGAGAGAATTCACATAGACGTGTGTGGACCTTTCTCAGTAGCTTCGACAGCAAAGCACAGGTACTATGTGATATTTGTTGATGATTTTTCTCGAAAGTGTTGGATCTTCTTCATGCAGAAGAAGAGCGAGACATACTCAAAGTTCTGTGAGTTCAAGGCACTGGTTGAGAAAGAATTGGGGAAGTAGGTGAAGGCTCTTAGGAGCGACAATGGTGGTGAATTCATCTCTGGCGAATTCAAGGACTTTTGTAGCGCAAAAGGAATTCGAAGAGAGCTCATAGCACCTCATAACCCACAGCAGAATGGGGTTGCTGAGCGGAAGAACAAAAAGATTGTGGGTTCTGCATGGGCGATGTTTCATGATCAGGGCCTTCTCATACACTTGTGGGCCGAGGCATGCAATACTGCAGTATATGTGCAGAACCGTTGTCCTCACAGGATACTTGGCATGAGTACACCCGAGGAGGCGTTTTCTAGTAAGAGGCCCGATATTTCCCATTTGAGGATTTTTGGTTAACCTGTTTACATTCATGTGACGAAGGATGCCAGGAAGAAACTGGAGCCGACCACAGAGGTTGGGATATTTGTGGGGTACACTGATACGCCCCACAACTATCGTGTGTATTTTCCAGACAGTCGCAAGACTGTTGTGCGACGGGATATCAAATTTCAGGAGGAGAAAGCCATGCAGTGTTCGCTTGAGAGGGAACCACACTTGCATGCAGATGAGGAGCTATTAGTTCCTAAGGATGAGTCTCAGGATGTGGATCAGCCACAAGATGAGGTTCATGGAGTGGAAGAGACCACTCATGCAGCGCCAACCATCAGAGGGCGGAAGCGCACTATAGAAGCTGAGTGACTGGCTCAAGATGCAGAGAAGGTTGTAGGAGCACCTACATCACAGCGCAGACAGAGACAGTCACCTGACCGGTATACTGGATACATGGCTCTTATGAGCAAGTGTATTGTGACAGAGCCATCCTCTTTCGAGGAAGTTGTGGAGGATCCCGCATGGGTAGATGCCATGGTGGAAGAGTAAGATGTCAGAAACAGTGCATGGGAGATTGTCCCAAGGCCAAAGGGGAAATCAGTGGTGGGTTCAAGATGGATCTACAAAGTGAAGCAAGTAGTTGACGAGAGTGTGGAGAAGTACAAGGCAAGATTTTTTGCTCGAGGCTTTTCACAGATTGAGGGGATCGATTATGAGGAAACCTTTGCACCTGTCGCAAGGTATTCTTCCATACGGATGATTCTTTCTCTCTCAGCGCAGATGGGGTGGCACATTCATCAGATGGATGTGAAGACTTCATTCCTCAACAGAGTCATTGAGGAGGAGGTGTACATAGAGCAACCCGAAGGTTTCGAGATCTTCAGCAGCGAGTCGCATGTGTGCAGGCTCAAGAAAGAATTGTATGGGTTGAAACAAGCACCTCATGCTTGGTACACACGGATAGACAGTTATTTCATTGGAATTGGATTCTCCAAGAGTGAGGCGGATCCTAACCTATACCAGATTGTGGTGGAGGCTAAGTTGTTGATCATTGTACTTTATGTAGATGATTTGATTTTGACAAGTGATGAACTGTTGATACACTCATGCAAGGCTGATCTTGCAAAGGAGTTTGAGATGAAGGACTTGGACCTCCTTCATTATTTCCTGGGATTGGAAATTTGGCAGTGCAGTGATGGATTGTTTGTTTCTCAAGGCAAGTATGCCCGGGAGATACTGGAGAAGTTCAACATGCATGGCTACAAGCCTGTTGATACTCCTCTTCCTGGTGGATGGAGGAAGGAGGATGCTACTTCGGCGGAGGTAGTGGATGCCACTGTTTATCGACAGTTGGTGGGGTCGCTTATGTATCTGGTCAATACACGACCCGACATATGCTATGTTGTTAACCAGCTTTCACAAGCTATGGTTAAGCCTACCAAGCTCTACTGGAAGGCAGGCAAGCATGTATTGAGATATCTCAGAGGCACATCGGGATATGGATCATGGTACAGACAGGAGGATGAGTTGAGGCGGCATGGCTTCATGGATCGATATCATCATATCAGATATTGTGTGCAGCGGAAGATCATGTTACTTTCATACATTCCCATGAAGGATCAGGATGCTGATATCTTGACGAAGGCGCTCACCAGGAGAAAATTCGAATACCACAGGGGCAGGATAGGGGTTGCAGATAATCCTTATCTTGTTGAGAGGGAGTGTTGAGATTGCAACAAGATTATGAGCTTAGTGGAAAGGAGTCGCCTTCACTAAGTGGGCCCGCAGGCTATTTTTGGCGCAAAGTCTATTTTTAGACTATGTCTATTTTTAGACATATGGATCATGTTATATGAGTTGCAGGATGTTATTTGTGGATGGTTGGTCAAGTCGGAAAAAATAGAGGGACTTCTATTTTTAGACATATTGGGCGGAATCTATTTTTAGATTGCCAGTCTAAAAATAGATATGTCGAATATTATTAGCTCTTAATAATATTTGGACTCTAAACATTATCTTATTCTCTTGGAGCACTTCAGTTAAGTGCACAGATGTGGCACAGGAGCTGAAAGAAGGAATTATGCTATTCCTGAGGGTTAAGTGGAGCTATTGCATGGATACTTCAGTTAGAACTCATGTGAGAGAGTTTGGTGGAGTTGATTGAGGAAGTCAATGGAGTTGTATTCAGTTTAACTAATCTAAACATAGTTGAGCTATTTGTATCTAGTTTAACTAATTGATACAATTAGTGAGAGTGGTGTGAATTAATTATTAATTAATTCAATAATTATAAATTCATTAATCAACTAAAGAATGCATCAGTTAACTTCAGTGCATGGATAGTTTCAGTGGAGACTAGTGCAGAGATAGGTGAAAGAGCAGGTTAACTATCAGTTGCGACTATACTATTGCATATTTGCAACAACCAGTGATTGGAGGAGCCCATGAGGATTGCGCAGTACAAGCCAGGTGGTTCAAAGTTATTTAATGAGCCATCCTACAGCATTGATTATGCAATAGAGGTTGGCTATCAGGTGGCAGAGATTGGAACATGTGTTTTTCTAGATCTAGCTTGATTAGTGTGTAGCAATTGGAGGTTGTGTTGAGAGCTTGTGAGGAGCTTTGTACAATGAATGTTACATGATCTCTGTGACATATAATATACATATAGTTGGGGTTTTTAGCTTTAATCTTTCCCATGAAATACTGTGTTCATATGTGTGATTGTTTATGGTTTTAATGTGCGCATGCGATTGTTTTTATTTCCGCAAATAATGATCAATGGTAGAAGAGATTCTGTATTGTGCATGAAGTTAAAATAGTATGTGATCAGGAGAATCTTGGTGGATAACATATCAGTTATTCAAATTTCTACACAAAATGGGGTCATGGAGAGGAATAATAGAACGATCGTGGGTGCTGCACGAGCTATGTTGCATGATCAGGGCCTACCAATGCACTTGTGGGCGCAAGCATGCAACACTGCAGTTTATGTGAAACACTGTTGTTCTCATAGAGTACTTGGCATGAGTACACCTGAAGAAGCTTTTACTGGTAAGAAACTAGATGTTTCTCACTTTAAGATTTTTGGCTCATCTGTTTATGTTCATGTGACCAAGAACGCTAGGAAGAAGCTGGAGCCGACTGCTAAAGTTGAGATATTTTTGGGGTACACAGAAAAATCCCATAATTATCGTGTGTATTTTCCAAACAGTTGAATGACTGTGGTGCAACAGGATATAAAATTCAATGAAGAGAAAGCCATGAAGTTTTCGCGTGAGAGGGAGCTATACTTGCATGCAGAGGAGGAAATACGTGTTCCCAAAGATGAGTCACTAAATGTGGATCTGCCATAAGAGGAGGTTCATGGAGTGGAAGAGTCCACTCATGCAGAGCCAAACATCAGAACTGGCAGAAGGCATACCATAGAAGCTGAGAGGTTGAAGCTTGATGCGGCACAGAATGTAGGAGTCCCTACTTCACAACCAGACAGAGACAATCTCCTTACCGATTCACTGGATACATGGCTCTCATGAGAAAATGTATTGTGAATGAGCCATATTCCTTTGAGGAAGCAGTACAGGAGCCCACATGGGTAGATGCAATGGTGGAGGAGTATGAATCCATTGTCAGAAACAGTGCTTGGGAAATTGTTCCAAGGCCAGTTGATAAATCATTGGTAGGTTCAAGATGGATCTACAAGGTAAAGAAAGCTGCTGATGGGAGTGTTGAGAAGTATAAGGCAATATTTGTGGCCAGGGGCTTCTCACAGATCGAGGGGTTTGATTATGAATAAACCTTTGCACCTTTCACACGGTATTCTTCCATAAGGACCATCCTTGCTCTCTCAGCACAGATGGATTGGCATATTCATCAGATGGATGTGAAGACTGCGTTTCTTAATGGGATCATTAAGGAAGAAGTGTACATTGGGTAGCGAGGTGAACTGTTTGTGTCTCAAGGAAACTATGCAAGGGAGATACTTGGAAAGTTTCACATGGAGAACTGAAAACTCATGGATACTCCTCTTCTTGGAAACTGGAGGAAAGAGGATGCTACATCTAGAGAAGTAGTGGATACTATTTTCTATTGACAGTTGGTAGGTTCGCTCATGTATTTAGTTAATACAAGAATGGACATATGCTATGCGGTGAACCAGATTAGTCAAGCGATGGTTAAGCCTACCAAGCTCTTTTTGAAGGTGGCCAAGCATGTCCTAAGATATCTCAGGGGCACATCTGAGTATGGCTTATGGTACAGACAGATGGATGAGGTGAAGTTGCATGGCTTCACGGATGCAAATTGGGCGAGCAGCCCAACATACAGAAAGAACACATCAAGAGGGGTCTTGAGTATTGGATCTACATTTGTTTCTTGGTACAGCATGAAACAGAGATCTGTGGTACTCAGTTCAGCGAAAGCGGAATACATGGCAAAAAGTCAAGCTGCATGTGAGTCTATCTAGATGAGAAAGATCTTGGTTGGTTTTTTCAGTTCTCATTTAGATCCTACAGTGATTCATTGTGATAATCAGAGTTGCATTAAAATCTCGATTAATCCTGTGTTTCATGAAAGATCTAAGCATATATATATCTAGTATCATCATATCAGAGATTGTGTGCAGCGGAAGATCATGTTGCTTCAGTACATTCCTACGGAAGATCAAGATGTAGATATTTTGACGAAGGCACTCACTAGGAGCAAACTCGAATACCTTAGAGGCAGGATTGGGGTGAAGGATAATCCCTTTCTTGTTGAGAGGGAGTGTTGAGATTCAACAAGATGATGATCCTAGTGAAAATTAAGCACCTACACTAGGTGGGGCCCGCAAGATATTTTTAGGTGTATGTCTATTTTTAGAATGGTGAGCACATTCTATTGATAGCGGGAGTCTATTTATAGATGGTTGAGAAAATTATATTTATAGATGAGATTCTATTTTTAGATGCATGGGTGAAGTCTATTTATAGATTGCATGCCTAAAAATACATTGGATGTCAATTAGTATTAGCTCTTAATAATAATTAGACAATAAATCTATTCTCTTGAAGCACTTGATTTCAGTTACTGATGTGGAAAACCAGTTGACTGAAGGAATTACGAGTTCTAAGGTGGGTTGGTGGGACATGTAGAGTGGACTTCGTTTTAATTGAGAGATACAAAGTTGTAACAGAGTTGGATGTGCAGTTATGTGAGTTGTTATTTAGTTTAACTCAGTTAAGTGAGTTAAACTCAGTTGTGCTAATTCTAACTAGTTGTAACCAAGGATACACTAGTGAGAGATAATTAAATTAATTATTTAATTAATTCAGAAGCAGTGGTATCACATGCAACTAAAAAAATACTACTGTTAACTACATGCATGTCAAATCCAGTGGAGACCCAGTTGAGAGATAGGTGAAAGGGCATGTTTGACTATCAGTTGTGACTATAGTGGTGCATCCAATGCAACTACACACACGTTGGAGATGCCAATGAGGATTGCACAGTCAAGGCAAGGAAATATCGAATTCATTTAGGGATTTCATCAGCAAGGATTGCGCAATGGAGGCAAGCTGTCAAGAGGTAGTAAATTGGTGCATGTTTATGCCAGTTTTTGTATGGTAGTGTGAGACAATTGTATATTGTACTGAGAGTTCTTGGAGTAGATTTTTGTATGAGATTGTTTCATGATCCATGATATACATAATATATTATAGTGGGGTTTTTAGCTTTATGCTTTCCCGATAAAAACTTATGTGTTATGTGTGATTTATTTTTCTTCATGTGTTTGCAATTGGCGATTAAATTTCCTCAAAGATTTAAGTAGAAGGATTCGGTATTTAACAATGGATATAATTTTTAGATTAGGAGAATCTGACAATACATAATTGTATTAATAATTTCTACATACTTAACCCATCATAACTCTATCCATCTCCTGGATTTTTATGTTCTTTCTCTCAACTACTTCATTTTGTTGTGGAGTTTTGGCCACAAAATACTGCCTCCTTATGCCATGCTCTTCATAGAATTCTTCAAACTCTCTTGAAGCGTATTCTCCTCCTCTATTTGATCTTAAGAATTTTATATTTAGATATTTCTCATTTTCCACCTGAGCTTTAAAATTTTTAAAATGTTTAAACACTTCTGATTTTTCTTATTATAGCATGATCCAAGGGGCCCTGGTAAAATCATCAACTAGCAGCATAAAATAACTCTCTACTCTTGGTATTTTTGCTTTGGTTGGGCCACAGATATCCATGTGAATTAGCTTCAGTGGTCTAGATGAAGAGAATTCTTTTGACTTGAAATGAGTCCTAGTTTGTTTACCAAAATGACATGACTTGCAAATTTAATTATCGGGCCTTGATAATATTGGAAATCCTCTCAGAGCTCCCACCTTGTTGACTCTTATTAAACTGTCAAAATTCATATGACCATGTCTCTTGTGCCATAACTAAGTGTCATTTTTCTTGCTCAAATAGAATCGTACTATGAGGTCATCAAACACATATACATTATTATGAGTTCTAAATTCCTTTCCCACCAACTTTCCATTTTCCTTGTTTTAGATCTCATAGTTCTTGGATTGAAAGGTCACATTATAGCCATGATCACACATCTAGATTACACTAATCAAGTTGTTCTTGAGACCTTCTACATACAACACATTTTGGGCTTTAGTCTTTTTGATCAAGACTTACTATGCCCTTACCCTTAATTCTTGCTAGGTCGTCATTGTTGAAAGTGACAGTGTTCCCTCTATCCTTTTATTTTAGCAACATAAACTTGCTCTTATCCCCAGTCATATGCTTGGAGAATCCACTATCCAAATACCATTTGTTCTCTTGATTATGTGCTGACAAAGCAAGTCCACATTCCATGCTCTTTCCAAATTTTCGTTTCCAATTCTTCTTATTTTTTTGAAAAGTTTCTTGCCAAGTGTTCTGGGACTTAGATGAGTACTCAAATTTTCTTCTGCACTCACTTTTCTTGTGCCCAAAATTATTACATTTGAATAATTCAACATCACTCATTAGGGGAGAGAATGGATTTTGATCTTTGAGAGGAGATTTTTGAGATCTAAAATTCTGATACTTCTTGTATCTAGAATTTGCATATATTTAACCTTTGATCCTTCTACAATCAATAACCTTATGTCCAAAGATATGGAATTTATAACAATGAACATAAAATAAATGATAGTACCTGAAGTTGGAATTTAATTTCATGATTTTGTACATGAAGGTACCTCTGTTGTCTAGTTGATTGATTCATTCTCCATTGATATGGCTCCTTGGGGTGGTTGAAATTATTATACTAGTGATGGGCTCATCTATGGCTTGCTACCTTTATATATTCATTGATCCTTTCTTGATGCACCTTTTCATAGCTTTGAGGTTCCTCAAATCCTGTGGACTTGAATTTTATCTTTTCCATAGAATATTCCTATGGTCTAGAGTATCCTTGGCTTGTTTGTTTCCTGAAGACCTTTAACTGTTCCGAATATGATCTAGCTTTATTGTTCCTTCTACAAAATTTTAGCTTATACCCTTCTCGATCTCTAATCTCTCAAGATCCGTTCTCAGAGAGACGACCTCTGCCTCAAGATTCTGACAATTTTCTTCCCATTCATGGATCAAATCATTAAGAACTTTTTCTTTTCATTTAGCTTCTTCTAAGTTGAATTTCAAGGATATAATTTCATCTTTGAATGTTCTTGAGATAATTTCCCTCTTTCCCTTGAACAACTCTTGCTTTAGATGGTTTTTCTCTTCTTCTGGTTTCTCACATGTTCCTTTTTTTTCTTCTAGTAGGAGAGCTAACCTATATTTTCTTTTAATAAATTCTTCAAGTTTTCCTTTTTGATAAAAAGTCCCTCATTGTTTGAGTTGTACATACCTTCTTCGGCATAATGCAATTGTTCTATTAGCTACCTATTCTTTTTCTTGGCCTTCTTCAACTCATCAAGAGCACTAACGAGTTCACCTTTGAAGTCTACTGCTCTTCTTCTTCTTCCTCTTCGGAGTCAATAATACTATGTTTCTTGGAATCTGCTCCAAATACCATGAGTAAATACTCATTTGAATCATCTTCTAGGGGTTTTTTGTTGTCTACCTCTAGTGTTGACTTATCCTCTTTGGAGTAGGGCCCCTTTTTCTTAGAGAACTTCTTCTTCCGATGTTTTTGAGATTTTTTTCTAAATTTTTTATCATATTCCTTTTTTGTCCTTTATTTGTAAGGGAATTTGGACGAAAAATGTCCAACTCCTCCACATTCAAGGCATTTAAAGGGAAGCTTCCATTTATACATTCATGAGCTATGCTTTAGTTTCTTGGAAAATTGAGCTAACTCCTTATCAGATTTGGTATTTAACAATGGATATAATTGTGTAAAGCTGCATGTTTTGATTAAAGATTTCATTAAAGTACAAGAAAAACAGACTCGAGATAATTACAAGGTACAAATTTTACAAACCAGGCCACCTCAGGAAAAGGCTGATAAATAGTGCAAAAATTACATGGCAATTAACCATGGACAATAATAGTTACAGCAAATCAGATACCTGCCTTTGGCCACACGCAACCCCAGAGTCAATACGTCACAAACAAGTGGCCAGGACCCCTCAGACGGTGTTAACACATTTAAAATGATGGGACGAGACCGTAGTTGAGCTCAACCGATCCAAAGTCTCGCTTCTTTTGTTTGAACTTCTGCTCGATCTTGGTAGCATACCGGTATGCTGCACCAAGCAAGGAGATGTCGAGGAACTCCGTTTCCTCTTGAATGTATCTATGCAGACAGTTGCAGTACTTCAACAACAAATGTTTCTTTGAATATTTGATACCCAATTTTTTGCTTAGGGTATGAAACAAATTCGTCAGCTCATGCACATCTTGATCCCTTTGCTGCCGCAGCATAGTCCATTATATGTACTTGTCCTCATAGCTCCCCACGAGATAATATTGTTCCTTGATGGTGTCTCGAAAAGAATTCCAAGTGGGTGCAGCTGAAAACAGAGAGGATTCCCTCTCATCCTTTTGCTCACAGTAGGTTTCCCACTAGTCCATGATGTTAGAGTCAGCCCTTGCTGCCCTCCGTCAGTGATCATTTCGTCTTTTGCATTTTCATTATTAGGTGTCTCACTTGTTTCACTTCTTTGCATATCACTAGAATCATGCCATGAACTGCCCCTAGAGGTGGGGAAAGGTGTTAGAGTGATCTATATAGTATTGCATCTTCAATCATTTTCAGAGGTTGGATAGGTTGGACTCTTGGGAAGATTTTGGCACACTATTGTACATATTTTTCATATTTTGGCCAAGGAAAGATCAGAGGTTTTGCAGCACCTGTTGGGATTCTTGTGGCTTTCAGTTCTTGATGGTGTTTTCTCTCAGTTTATTGTAAGTTATTTTATGTTTAATGTATGCTATCCTTTCTTATGCTTCTGAAACTAAATGAATGAGTGATTAAGGTTGAATCCATCACATGTTGCTTGGCCCTTGAATTCGCCTTAGTTCATATGTTTTCATCATTTGTGAGGAGGATCCAAGTTTCTTCTTTTTCCCCCTTCAGCTCCTTGCCGTCTAATCTATCCATAAAAATCCACCCGAATAGCATTAAGATCATCACCTACCTCGCCCCAGCTTGAACTCTGCAAAGGTCTGACCTTATCCCCGGACCCAAAACTTGTTTTCCCATTACTCCAGCGAAAAACCAAAAATCAAAAATCAAACATACCTATCTCTTTACTAGCCTAAAATCAGTTCTTATTGTAAGTCATCTCGCATCCTATTGCTCATTTTCTCGAGATTGACGGAGAGAGCCCTCTCCTGTCCTCGTAGGGCTAGCTACGAGGCTGAGCGTGGTTTGATGTAGCCTTGAGTTTTACTTCATTTCAGCCTGAGGTAGATTTGAGTGCTAACACATGACATGGGGGGAAACTTTGAGGAGTGAAAAAGTAATCTTTTCCCTGTTGGAAAAGTCATGGACGAAGAAATACCCTTCTAATAGATTCAACAATTTATCTACGGTGTCTGCATCTATTTGGCCCTCAAATATGGGAATGTCAAATTTTACTTGTACCTTAATAGGAATTGTGCCTCCGGAGTGGATGTTGGATGCAGAAGCGTCGTCGATGGGCAATCGTTGAAGAATCTAGGCAAAGTTATCCATCATCGCGTTCCTTTGTTTCTCGAGGTCCTCCTAGAGAAATATTTTGAGAGGATCTCCTGCTCCCTCGTCTTTCTTTTCGTCCCCCATGGGTGGTCGTCGGGGTTTGCGAGGCTAATCTTGCAAAGGTTCAACTAGACCAAGCCCTAAATCCTTGTACCTTGACCTCGTTGGTGACATGCAAAGAAGGATTGAGAAAGAGCATACCACTATGATACCACTGATCTGGACTTATGTGGGAACGCAATAAAATACAGAAGAGCACATAAATGCAAAGATGCAGCAGAAATAAGACTTCATTTCATTAATATCTCATAACTGAAATATGCTTATAGACAGAATGGAAATAAACTAGCTACAACGCTGGTAGCTTATCTCTGAGAATAGATGTGGCGGCTACCTACCTCTGAGATATGTTACAATGAAGCTCAAAGGCCTATTTATTATTGAGAAACAATGGAAAACCCTAAAAATCCAAAAACCTAACCCTAGGAAATGAAGCACTAGACTATGGGCCCCGTCGGGGTAAATTGGTACATCGATTTCCTAGGGTCGTAACGTTGGCATACTATCTATGTTTGACGCACATGATACATCGTTAGAAATACCTACCCAAGGATTACAGTTGCTAACAACGAATATCGAATCTGGAAAACTCATATTCATTGGACCTTTCATGCCCAAAAAGCGTCTTTTAGGGCCTCAAAACGAATTTAGAAGTTTAGGACCTGAAAAACTGCAAAAAATAGTAAATTGTGCTACAATTAAGGAAACTGAAAAACTGAAAGAAACAATCGTGGGGGTCCAAGTGGAATAGGTGGGTGACCACCAATATCCACCTGGATCACTACTCCACGTGCCTGACCAAGTGTGTAGAAATTATATACAAGATGCATGTATATATCCAGATTCTCCTGATCTAACAATATTTTATCTTCTTGCTAAATACATAATCCTTCCACTGTTAATATTTTTGCGGAAATTAAAATCAATTGCAAACAGATGAAGCAAATAAAAACAATCGCATATAACACAATTGTTTAACAAGAAAGCCTGAAGCTGAAAACCACAACTACCATATATTATGTATTATGGAGATCATGTAACAATCTCATACAAATATTAGTACATCAATCTCTCAGTACAATCAATCGTCACACACTAATCAGAAGAAATCTGCAAATCCATGCACTGATTTCTTGCCACCTGATAGCTTGCCTCCACTGCGCAATCCCTGCTGAAAAATAGCTCTGAATGAATTTGAATTACCCTTGCCTTGACTGCGCAATCCTCATTGGCAACTCCAATGTGTGTGTGGTGCAATCAATGCATCACTATAGTCACAACAGATAGTCCATCTTGCCCTTTCACCTATCTCTCCACTGGGTCTCCACTGGAACTGACATGCATTGTAGTTAACTGTTGTATTTGTTCAGTTGATTAATGAGTTATTATTTGTGAATTAATTAACTAATTAATTCACTCCACTCTCACTAGTGTATCATTCAGTTAAACTAGATACAACTAGCTCAACTGAGTTTAGCTCCATTAACTAAGTTAAACCGAATAACAACTCCATGAACTACTCTTCCAACTCTGTCATAACTTTTCCACTTCAGTTCTAACTGAGTCCTCCATGCTTGAACCACCAGTAAACCTTAGGAATTGCGTAATTCCTTCAGCCCATTGATTTACCAAATTTGTGCACTGAAATTAAGTGCTCCAAGAGAATAAGTTGATGGTTATTGTCGGATTATTATTAAGAGCTAATAATAATTGACACTTCTATTTTAGATCGACGATCTATAAATAGACTTTGCCCAATATTCTAAAAATAGAATTTCATCTATTTTTTCAACTTGACCAACCATCCACAAATAGCATCCTGCAACTTCTGAAATATATTCACCATGTCTAAAAATAGACATATTCTAAAAATATACATAGTTTAAAAATAGACTTGCACCTAAAAATAGCCTACGGGCTCACTTAGTGAAGGCGACTCATTTTCACTAAGCTCATCATCTTGTTGAATCTCAACACTCCCTCTCAACAAGATAGGGATTATCCTTCACCCCGATCCTGCCTCTATGGTATTCGAATTTTCTCCTGGTGAGCGCCTTCATCAAAATATTTGCATCCTAATCTCCTGTAGGAATATACTGAAGCAACATGATCTTCCACTGCACACAATCTCTGATATGATGATACTGGATATAAATATGTTTATACCTATCATGAAACATAGGATTAATCAAGAGTTTAATGCAACTATGATTATCACAATGTATCACTG
The DNA here is from genome assembly GCA_034641835.2 of Pinus albicaulis. Taxonomy (NCBI): domain Eukaryota; kingdom Viridiplantae; phylum Streptophyta; class Pinopsida; order Pinales; family Pinaceae; genus Pinus; species Pinus albicaulis. The sequence continues at coordinate 1,427,424,113 of CM076582.1, forward strand.
TAGGATCTAAATGTGAACCGAACAAACCAACCAGGATCTTCCTCATCCAGATAGCCTCACATGCAGCTTGACTTGCTGCCATGTATTCTGCTTCCGCTGAATTGAGTGCCACTAATCTTGGTTTCCTTCTATACCAAGAAACCACTGTAGAACCGATACTGAAAAACCCCTATTGATGTGCTCTTTCTGTCTGTTGGGCTGCCTGCCCAATCTGCATCCGTGAAGCCATGCAACTTCACCTCATCCGCATGTCTGTACCATAAGCCATACTCATATGTGCCCCTGAGATACCTCAGGACATGCTTGCCTGCCTTCCAAAAGAGCTTGGTAGGCTTAACCATCGCTTGTGAAAGTTGGTTCACTGCATAGCATATGTCTGGTCTTGTATTAACTAAATACATGAGCGAACCCACCAATTGTTGATAAACAGTGACATCCACTACCTCTGCCAAAGGAGCATCTTCTTTCCTCCAATTTCCTAGAAGAGGAGTGTCGATAGACTTGCAGCCTTGCATGTGAAACTTCTCCAATATCTCTCAGGCATACTTGCCTTGAGACACAAACAGTTCACCTTCCCGCTGCCATATTTCCAATCCAATGAAATAATGAAGGAGGGCCAAATCCTTCATCTCAAACTCCTTTGCAAGATTTTCCTTGCATGAGTGTATCAACTGCTCATCACCCGTTAGTATTAAATCATCAACATAAAGAACAATGATTAAAAGCTTACCCTCCACCACAATTTGGTACAGGTTTGCATCCGCCTCACCCTTGGTGAAGCCAAGTCCAGTGAAATAGCTGTCGATCTGTGCGTACCAAGCACGAGGTGCTTGCTTCAGCCCATACAATTCTCTTTTGAGCCTACACACATGCGACTCACTGCTGAAGATCTCAAATCCTTCAGGCTGCTCAATGTACACCTCTTCCTCAATGATCCCATTAAGGAACACACTCTTCACATCCATCTGATGAATGTGCCAACCCATCTGAGCTGAGAGAGCAAGGATGGTCCTTATGGAAGAATACCGTGCGACAGCTGCAAAGGTTTCTTCATAATCAATCCCCTCGATCTGTGAGAAGCCCCGGGCAACAAATCTTGCCTTATACTTCTCGACACTCCCATCAGCAGCTTGTTTTACCTTGTATATCCATCTTGATCCTACAGCTGATTTACCAACCGGCCTTGGAACAGTCTCCCAAGCACTGTTTATGACAATGGAGTCATACCCCTCCACCATGGCATCTACCCATGTGGGATCCTGCACTGCTTCTTCAAAATAAGATGGCTCTGTCATGATACACTTGCTCATAAGAGCCATGTATCTAGTAAATCGGTCAGGTGACTGTCTCCGTCTGCGCTGTGATGTAGGGACTCCTACATTCTGTGTTGTATCAAGCTTCATTCTCTCATCTTCTATGGTATGCTTTATGCCTTGTCTGATGTCTGGTTCTGCATGAGTGGACAACTCCACTCCATGAATCTCCTCCTGTGGCTGATCCACATCTAGAGGCTCATCTTTGGGAACTATTAGCTCCTCCTCTGCATGCAAGTGTAGCTCCCTCTCAAGCGACAACTTCATGGCTTTCACCTCATTGAATTTTATAACCCGTCGCACCACAGTCATCCGACTATCTGGAAAATACACACGATAATTATGGGGTGTTTCTGTGTACCCCACAAATATCCCAACTTCTATATTCGGCTCCAACTTCTTCCTGGTGTCCTTTGTCACATGAATGTAAACAGATGAGCCAAAAATCTTCAAATGAGAAAAATCAGACTTCTTACTAGTAAAATATTCTTTAGGTGTATTCATGCCAAGTACTCTATGAGGACAAAAATTTTGCACATAAACCACAGTGTTGCATGCTTCCACCCATAAGTGCATCGGTAGGCCCTAGTCATGCAGCATCGCTCGTGCAACACCTAAAATCGTTATGTTTTTCCTCTCAGTGACCCCATTCTGCTGTGGGTTTTGAAGAACTATGAGTTCTCTTCAAATTCCTTCTTTGCTACAAAAGTCTTTGAATTCGCCCGAGATATATTCACCACCATTATCGCTCCGTAGAGCTTTCACTTGATTCTCCGACTCCTTCTCCACTAATGATTTAAACTCACAGAACTTTCAGAATGTTTCACTCTTCTTCTGCATGAAGAAGATCTAGCATCTACGAGAATATTCATCGACAAATATAACATAATACCTGTGTTTTGATGTTGAAGCAACCGAGAAAGGTCCACACACGTCTGTGTGAATTCTCTCCAGGATCACCGAAGCACAGTTATCCCTCCCATGAAAGGTGGTCTTCACAAACTTACCCATAGTACATCCCTTGCACTGATATGACTGCGCAAGAGTACCCTTGGGAAGTCCAGTAGAAATCTGCTGCAAAATCTTCAAAGCGCCATGGTGAAGATGGTCCAATCTCCTGTGCCATAATTCGCCCTCATCCCGACTCACCACTTCTTCTGCTTTGCCCATCATTGCAGTGCGGCCATCAACCTCCATCTTGTAGATATTCTTAACTCGAATCCCTATCCTCTTGGTTTGACCCGTTGTTTTATGTCACAGGAAGGCTTTTCCATCGCTAAAAACAACGTCATAACCTTTGTCTTCCAACATTGCGACCGAGACCAAGTTCTTCTTCAGACTTGGAACATGTATAACATCTTTCAACAGAAATGGATTACCTAACTCCCTCTCAAAGGTAATGGTCCCAATGTCGGTTGCACTGTATCGACCATCGTCGCCCATATCTATATGCATTTGAAGGTCCTTCTCCTCCAAGTCACTAAACAACTCCTTGTCTCTCGTCATATGGAAAGACGCACCACGATCAAGATACCACACTGATCCCATATAGCTTGAAACCAAGCATGCGATCAAAGAGAAATCAAGTTCAAATTGCGAGGCTAAGGCCTCTCCAGCTGCAGCTCCAGCAACCTTCTTATTCTTCTTCTTTTGTGGGAAGTTAGTGGCGAAATTCCCATGTTCATGACAGTGAAAACACTTCACCTTGGACAAATCCTACTTCTTGCCTTTTGCTTCGAATTTTGAAGGAAATTTCTTCCCCTTCCCTTTCCTTGATTTTGCAGCCAAAGTGAAATTCTCTTCATCTTCATTCTTCGATGAAGAGCCATCCTTGGTACTTCGCCTTATCTCCTCCTGCACAAGATCTGACCAAAGTCGCTCCCATCCCGGCAGTTTCTCCTGTCCATTAACAGAGTCTTCGTAGCTATGCCAACTCTTCAGAAGCCCAAGGAGATCCAAGCTCACCAAGTATTCATCATCAATAGTAATCTCCACACTTCCCAGTTCATCTCTACAATGGACAAACTTCGTGAGATATTTTGGCATACCGTCACCCTTCTCCATTTTTATTTTTCTGAGCTTATCTTTCAGCGCCAACTTCCTCTAGTCGTTGTTGCTTTGGAACAAATCTGTCAAAGCCTTCCACATTAAAAATGGAGTGGATTTCCCGTGAAGGCTGGACACAATATGGTCCTTCACACCTTCCAACACAATTCTTCTTGTCTTTTCTCTTTGCCATGCGTCAAGTAATGCAGCATCGCTAGATCTCGGCTTAGGAACATCACTATTGATGAACTCCTTCAATCCATTATCCTCCAGCACCGCCTCCATCCTATCCTTCCAGGCTCTGTAATTCGAGCTCCCATCAAGGGAATACTCCAATCGCAACCCATTGAAAGACATTTCAATATATACTCAACTATCGCACCAAGAATTTTCTGCAGCAAATTTGAATTGTCCACCAGCACAAACTCAAAAATTCTTCACAATTGAAATCTTCAAGAATTAACACTCCTCTGATACCATGTAGAAATTATATACAAGATGCATGTATATATCCAAATTCTCCTGATCTAACATTATTTTATCTTCTTGCTAAATACATAATCCTTCCACTATTAATCTTTTGCGGAAATTAAAATCAATTGCAAACACATGAAGCAAATAAAAACAATTGCACATAACACAGTTCTTTAACGAGAAAGCTTGAAGCTGAAAACCCCAACTATCATATATTATGTATCATGGATATCATGTAACAATCTCATACAAAGATTAGTACATCAAGCTCTCAGTACAATCAATCGTCACACACTAATCAGAAGAAATCTGCAAATCCATGCACTGATTTCTTGCCACCTGATAGCCTGCCTCCACTGCGCAATCCCTATTGAAGAATAGCTCTGAATGAATTTGAATTACCCTTGCCTTGACTACGCAATCCTCATTGGAAACTCCAATGTGTGTGTGGTGCAATCAATGCATCATTATAGTCACAACAGATAGTCCATCTTGCCCTTTCACCTATCTCGCCACTAGGTCTCCACTGGAACTGACATGCACTGTAGTTAACTGTTGTATTTGTTCAGTTGATTAATGAGTTATTATTTTTGAATTAATTAACTAATTAATTCACTCCACTTTCACTAGTGTATCATTTAGTTAGACTAGATACAACTAGCTCAACTGAGTTTAACTCCATTAACTGAGTTAAACTGAATAACAACTCCATGAACTACTCTTCCAACTTTGTCATAAATTTTCCACTTCAGTTCTAACTAAGTCCTCCATGCATGAACCACCAGTAAACCCTAGGAATTGCATAATTCCTTCAGCCCACTAATTTTCCAAATTTGTGCACTAAAATTAAGTGCTCCAAGAGAATAAGTTGATGTTTATTGTCGGATTATTATTAAGAGTAATAATAATCGATACTTCTATTTTTAGATCGACGATCTATAAATAGACTTCGCCCAATATTCTAAAAATAGAATTTCATCTATTTTTCCAACTTGACCAACCATCCACAAATAGCATCCTGCAACTTCTGAAATATGATCACCATGTCTAAAAATAGACATAGTCTAAAAATAGACTTCCACCTAAAAATAGCCTGAGGGCTTATTTAGTGAAGGCGACTCATTTTCATTAAGCTCATCATCTTTTTGAATCTCAACAATCCCTCTCAAAAAGATAGGGATTATCCTTCACCTTGATCCTGCCTCTATGGTATTTGAATTTTCCCCTGGTGAGCACCTTCATCAGAATATCTGCATCCTGATCTCCCATAGGAATGTATTGAAGCAACATGATCTTCTGTTGCACACAATATTTGATATGATGATACTGGATATAAATATGTTTAGACCTATCATGAAACACGATATTAATCGAGAGTTTAATGCAACTATGATTATCACAATGTATCACTGTAGGATCTAAATGTGAACCGAACAAACCAACCAGGATCTTCCTCATCCAGATAGCCTCACATGCAGCTTGACTTGCTGCCATGTATTATGCTTCCGCTGAACTGAGTGCCATTGATCTTTGTTTCCTACTATACCAAGAAAATACTGTAGATCTGATACTGAAAACCCCTACTGATGTGCTCTTTCTTTCTATTGGGCTGCCTGCCCAATCTGCATCCGTGAAGCCATGCAACTTCACCTCATTCGTCTGTTTGTACCATAAGCCATACTCAGATGTGCCCCTGAGATACCTCGGGACATGCTTGCATGCCTTCCAAAAGAGCTTGGTAGGCTTAACCATTGCTTGTGAAAGCTTGTTCACCGCATAACATATGTCCAGTCTTGTATTAACTAAATACATGAGTGAACCCACCAACTGTCGATAAACAGTGGCATCCACTACCTCCGCTAATGTAGCATCCTCTTTCCTCCAATTTCCTAGAAGAGAAGTGTCGATAGGCTTGCAGCCTTGCATGTGAAACTTCTCCAGTATCTCTCGGGCATATTTACCTTGAGACACAAATAGTTCACCTTCCCGCTGCCATATTTCCAATCCAATGAAATAATGAAGGAGGCCCAAATCTTTCATCTCAAACTCCTTTGCAAGATTTTCCTTGCATGAGTGTATCAACTGCTCATCACTCGTTAGTATTAAATCATCAACATAAAGAACAATGACTAAAAACTTACCCTTCACCACAATTTGGTACAGGTTTGCATCCGCCTCACTCTTGGTAAAGCCAAGTCCAGTGAAATAGCAGTCGATCTGTGCGTACCAAGCACGAGGTGTTTGCTTCAGCCCATACAACGCTCTTTTGAGCCTGCACACATGCGACTCGCTGCTGAAGATCTCAAATCCTTCAGGCTACTCAATGTACACCTCTTCCTCAATGATCCCATTAAGGAACGAACTCTTCACATCCATATGATGAATGTGTCAACCATCTGTGCTGAGAGAGTAAGGATGGTCCTTATGGAAGAATATCGTGCGACAAGTGCAAAGGTTTCTTCATAATCAATCCCCTCGATCTGTGAGAAGCCCCGGGCAACAAATCTTGCCTTATACTTCTCGACGCTCCCATCAACAACTTGTTTTACCTTGTAGATCCCTCTTGCTCCTACAATTGATTTACCAACCGGCCTTGGAACAATCTCCCAAGCACTATTTCTGACAATGGAGTCATACTCCTCTACCATGGCATCTACCCATGTGGGATCCTTCACTGCTTCTTCAAAAGAAGATGGCTCTGTCACGATACACTTGCTCATAAGAGCCATGTATCTAGTAAATCGGTCAGGTGACTGTCTTTGTCTGCGCTGTGATGTAGGGACTCCTACATTCTGTGCCACATCAAACTTCAGTCTCTTAGCTTCTGTGGTATGCTTTCTGCCTTGTCTGATGTTTGGTTTTGCATGAGTGGACTCCTCCACTCCATGAATCTCCTCTTGTGGTTGATCCACATATAGAGGCTCATATTTGGGAACTAGTAGCTCCTCCTCTGCATGCAAGTGTAGATCCCTCTTAAGCGACAACTTCATGGCTTTCACCTCATTGAATTTTATATCACGTCGCACCACAGTCATCCGACTATCTGGAAAATACACACGATAATTATGGGGTGTTTCTGTGTACCCCACAAATATCCCAACTTCTGCAGTCGGTTCCAGCTTCTTCCTAGCGTCCTTTGTCACATGAATGTAAACATATGAGCCAAAAATCTTCAAATGAGAAATATCAGGCTTCTTACCAGTAAAAGCTTTTTCAGGTGTAGTCATGCCAAGTACTCTATGAGGAGAACGATTTTTCACATAAACTGCAGTGTTGCATGCTTCCGCCCACAAGTGCATCAGTAGGCCCTGGTCATGCAACATCGTTCGTGCAACACCCACGATCATTCTGTTCTTCCTCTCAGCGACCCCATTCTACTGTGGGTTATGCGGCGCTATGAGTTCTCTTCAAATTCATTCTTTGCTATAGAAGTCTTTGAATTCGCCGAGATATTTTCACCACCATTATCACTCCGTAGAGCTTTCACTCGCTTCCCCGACTCCTTCTCCACCAAAGCTTTAAACTCACAGAACTTTGAGAATGTTTCTCTCTTCTTCTGCATGAAGAAGATCCAGCATCTACGAGAATAGTCATCAACAAATATAGCATAATACATGTGTTTTGTTGTTTAAGCAAACGAGAAACGTCCACACACGACTGTGTGAATTCTCTCCAGGATCACCGAAGCACAGTTCTCCTTCTCATGAAAGGTGGTCTTCACAAAATTACCCATAGTACATCCCTTGCACTGATCTGACTACGCAAGAGTACCCTTGGGAAGTCCAGTAGAAATCTGCTGCAAAATATTCAAAGCGTCATGGTGAAGATGGCCCAATATCTTGTGCCATAATTCGCCCTCATCCTGGCTCACCACTTCTTCTGCTTTGCCCATCATTGCAGCGCAGCCATCAACCTCCAGCTTGTAGAGATTCTTAACTCGAATCCCTATCCTCTTGGTTTGACCCGTTGTTTTATGTCACAGGAAGGCTTTTCCATTGCTAAAAACGTCATAACCTTTGTCTTCCAACATTGCGATCGAAACCAAGTTCTTCTTCAAACCTGGAACATGCATAACATCTTTCAACATAAAAGGATTCTGAATCCCTCTCAAAGGTAATGGTCCAAATGTCGGTCGCACTGTATCGACCATCGTCACCCATCTCTATATGCATTTGAAGGTCCTTCTCCTCCAAGTCACTAAGCAACTCATTGTCTCTCGTCATATGGAAAGACGCACCACGATCAAGATACCACACCGATCCCATATAGCTTGAAACCAAGCATGCGATCAAAGAGAAATCAAGTTCAAATTGCAAGGCTAAGGCCTCTCTAGCAGCCTTCTTGTTCTTCTTCTTTTATGGGCAGTTAGTGGCGACATGCCCATGTTCGTGACAGTGAAAACACTTCACCTTGGACAAATCCTACTTCTTGCATTTTGCTTCAAATTTTGAAGGAAATTTCTTCCCCTTCCCTTTCTTTGCTTTAGCAGCCAAAGCACAATTCTCTTCATCTTAATTCTTCGATGAAGAGCCATCCCTGGTACCTCGCCTTATCTCCTCCTGCACAAGATCCAACCAAAGTTTCTCCCATCTTGGCAGTTTCTCCCGTCCATTGATAGTCTTCGTAGCTATGCCAACTCTTCGGAAGCCCAAGGAGAAGCTCACCAAGTCTTCATCATCAACAGTAATCTCCACACTTCCCAGTTCATATCTATAGTGGACAAACTTCGTGAGATATTTTGGAATACTGTCGCCCTTCTCCATTTTTATTTTTCTAAGCTTATCTTTCAGCGTCAACTTCCTCTAGTCGTTGCTGCTTTGGAACAAATCTGTCAAAGCCTTCCACATTAAAAATGGAGTGGCTTTCCCGTGAAGGCTGGACACAATATGGTCCTTCACACCTTCCAACACAATTCTTCTTGTCTTTGCTATCTTCTTTTGCCATGCATCAAGTAATGCAACATCGCTAGATCCCGGCTTAGGAACATTGCTCTCGATGAACTCCTTCAGTCCATTATCCTCCAGCACCGCCTCCATCCTATCCTTCCAGGCTATGTAATTCAAGCTCCCATCAAGGGCATACTCCAATCGCAACCCATTGAAAGAAATTTCAATGTATACTCAACTGTCGCACCAAGAATTTTCTGCAGCAAATTCGAATTGTCCACCAGCACAAACTCAACAATTCTTCACAATTGCAATCTTCAAGAATTAACACTCCTATGATACCATGTAGAAATTATATACAAGATGCATGTATATATCCAGATTCTCCTGATCTAACAATATTTTATCTTCTTGCTAAATACAGAATCCTTCCACTGTTAATCTTTTGCGAAAATTAAAAGCAATTGCAAACACATAAAGCAAATAAAAACAATTGCACATAACATAGTTGTTTAACGGGAAAGCCTAAAGCTGAAATCCCCAACTATCATATATTATGTATCATGCAGATCATGTAACAATATCATACAAAGATTAGTACATCAAGCTCTTAGTACAATCAATCGTCACAAACTAATCAGAAGAAATCTGCAAATCCATGCACTGATTTCTTGCCACCTGATAGCCTGCCTCCACTGCGCAATCCCTACTAAAAAATAGCTCTAAATGAATTCGAATTACCCTTGCCTTGACTGCGCAATCCTCATTGGCAACTCCAATGTGTGTGTGGTTCAATCAATGCATCACTATAGTCACAACAGATAGTCCATCTTTCCCTTTCACCTATCTCTCCACTGGGTCTCCACTGGAACTGACATGCACTGTAGTTAACTGTTGTATTTGTTCAGTTGATCAATGAGTTATTATTTGTGAATTAATTAACTAATTAATTCACTCCACTCTCACTAGTGTATCATTTAGTTAGACTAGATACAACTAGCTCAACTGAGTTTAACTCCATTAATTGAGTTAAACTGAATAACAACTCCATGAACTACTCTTCCAACTCTGTCATAACTTTGCCACTTCAGTTCTAACTGAGTCCTCCACGCATGAACCACCAGTAAACCCTAGGAATTGCATAGTTCCTTCAGCCCATTAATTTTCCAAATCTGTGCACTGAAATTAAGTGCTCCAAGAGAATAAGTTGATGTTTATTGTCGGAGTATTATTAAGAGCTAATAATAATCGACACTTCTATTTTTATATCGACGATCTATAAATAGACTTCGCCCAATATTCTAAAAATATAATTTCATCTATTTTCCAACTTGACCAACCATCCACAAATAGCATCCTGCAACTTCTGAAATATGATCACCATGTCTAAAAATAGACATACTCTAAAAATAGACTTGCACCTAAAAATAGCCTGCGGGCTCACTTAGTGAAGGCGACTCATTTTCACTAAGCTCATCATCTTGTTGAATCTCAACAAAGTGATGGTCCCACATTAGTCGGGGATCGGGGGTTGGAGCTTTATTTTCTTTCCAAACTCTGATGCACGACCTGACCTCCGACTTTGTAGCTCAACCTACTCCAAAAATGGCCAAGTCCAAAATTTCTTTAACAAAGATATTTCACATGAAACACGAAGTCCATGTGGAATCTTGAGCCATGGAACCATGACTTTTTTATTTTCAATCTTTGACCAACAATATCTCTCAATCCAAGAGGCCATTTACAAACTTCAATATATCATTGGAAAGCTTTCTCTGAGGACGATCCAACTATCTCACTACCAAGAACTTCTAAACTAATCTTATAAGGCATAATATCCTCCAAATTTTGGGACTCCCCATCCATCATAGCCATCTCTTAATGGCTTCTCCACTCACCCTACTACTATGATGATTCTCTACAAAGTACTGCAACAACCATGGGACTCCCCCTGAAAAGCATGCTCTTGATTGCCAACATTGTTTCCTCTGATTTCAAATGCTTGTTCGACTAACATTAATGCCAACATACCAAGTGCCACCAACCATTCAGACAATATCAACTATCAAATAACACTAAAAAGATGAAATTATTAAAGTTTAAATATGTTTATTTTTCCACAAATCTTTCCAATCTATATTTTTATTAAATATAAAAGAAAAAAATACACCAGCAAATCTCACCTCCTTACTAAATTATTAAAATATTCAATCTTAAATTTGCTATGTTACATTTACTATTCTAACACAATCTCACAAAAACAAAAGAAATAGTGACTCAGTTCTCATTTATATAAATACATATAACAATTATTTCCCTTTCATACTCCCTCGTTTAAACTAATCTTATTAATTTAATACTCCTTAAACTTTAAATTTAATACTTTAAATACACCATATACAATAATATTATTATAATATTATCATATTATTAAAAAATATGCTAAAATCAAAATTCAAATATTACAAATATATTACAACTAAAAATAAAACTCAATATTAAGAGTTTGGTTTCTGTGATCCATAAAAGTGTATAAAATCTTTAAGTAAAAATCACATCAAAGATATTTTGTTTTTTGAACTAGCTAGTATAGTTCATCATCAGTGCAAAATGAGAAATCTGATTTAAGAGCTACTTTAAATAGATGAGGAAAGCCCCAACTAACCATTATAAATAATGGCTAGTTTGACTTAAATAAAAATTTAAATACTAAAAACAATAATTATTATTATTTTCAATTAAAAATAATATATTATATAATTCCAATTCAATAATCTTATAACTTACTTACTCATTGAATTATATATATTTATAAGTTATATAATTATAACTAATTATATGTTATTTAATATTCGTATTATCTTTATACAAATTAATAATAATAATAATAAATTAATTAATTAGTTAAATTAAATTAAATTAAATCAAAATAATAAATAAATAAATAATAATAATAATAATAGTAAACAAAGATAAAAAATGAAAAGGGGGCTAAGAGGAGGGGAAAAGGAGGGAGGATCACGCTGACAACAAAAAACAAGGCCAAGAGGAAGGGAAACCACAAGAGGGGGAACTAAGTGGACAACAAAAAACAACAACTAAGAGTAAAAGGCAGGAATCCATTGTGTGCTAACACTCCACCAATCATCTCCGTTAAGATTACAGGGATTTTTTCGATTTCTAAAGCTTCCCTTAATTTACCAAATGTGATGTTTCCTCTTTTCAGCGTGCTCTGCTAAGGCAAAGAAACTTAATCTACTATACTTAACATCAACAACATACTTATTCTTTATTATTACTTATTTTTTTATTTTTTATTGATTTATTTTTTTAATATTAAATATTAAATAATTTTAAAAATAAGATAAAGTTATGAATGGTATGTTGTGATATCAATAGAGATTTGAATCAACTGTACGATCAGTAAAGTTAATATGTACTTCAATCAAATTTTGACATAATTATTTTGTCGGCATGACGATCTTTGTTACTTTTATTAAAAAGAAAATAAATGTGTTATAAATCTAATCTCACAGAGAAATTTTCAATCTCATATTTTATATATATAACTTTTATTTTATTAATATTTACATTATTATTAAAAAATAAACGATAGAACAAACAGGCCCATAAAAATAAAGTAATTGAACTTGTATTATCAGGCCAAAACCTGAGCTCAAAACTCTATCATGCCAAATTCAAGTAATAATCTACTCACAAAAGTAATTCAATTTTTGAGAGGTGTCTGGGCCGTATCTCAAGGTCAGCTGATTGATTCCCAGTATTATTGTGGCCTTTTTTAATAGATGGAATAGAATTTTGATATTAATTATTTTGTATTTTTAAATTAAATATTTAAAAATTATTAATTTTAAATTTATTAAATAATAAATATTAATTGGTTATAAATGTTTGAGAATATTTTTTCAAATATAATAATCACTCTAATTTATATATATATATATATATACCATTTAAATGTTTCTCAATTTTTGAAAAGTGAGATGTTTCTTATGACCCACATATATATACATAACTGATTTTAAATTAAATTTAAAAGTTTGTGACCAAATGATCATGTTAAGTTAGATATTAACATGCACATGATCATTTCTTAAATGGATTAAACAATGAAGATAGTGCAGGTTGAATTTGTACCATTGAAATGTTTCTCTGAGATATTTCTTATCACCCAAAATATATATATATATATATATATATATATATATATATATATAATTTTGATTTTGAATTAAATTTAAAAGTTTGTTACCGAATTAAACATTCACATGCACATAATCCTTTCTTAAATTGATTAAACATTCAAACAATGAAGATACGACAAGTTGAATTTGTACCATTTAAATGAAAGTAAGATTCATTTATATAATTTAAATGTTAAAAAAAAATAAGATCTCATTTTTATATATTTAAAAATAATTAAAATTTAATTTATATTTTAAAAATATATAATTTAACAAAAATATTTATAATCAAATTAAAAATTTGTAGATCGTAAATTGATATGTAGTACAATATTTTTTTATAAGTACAATAATTACTAGTTATATGTGTTTTTAAAAAAATTTAAAATATATTTTCGTATCAATTTTAGCCAAATTCAACAATATATAAAATACTGCCAGCAACATATATGAGATACTGTGACACTAACGTAAGCAGAATACGAAACTGTGATGGACGCTGATAGATTGCACCGCCCTCAAATTTTCGACTTTTATTTATTTGCAGTTAATTGATTGATTAATTTTAAAATTAGATAATAATAATACTGATTTTAAAAATTTCCTTGAGTTATCAAAAATTAAAATTTGCTACAGAGCTCAAGCTTAAAATCATGGCAGGAGATAACTCAAATTCTGTAAAGCTGCATAATTTTTTTAAGATTTCATTAAAGTACCAAAAACACAGAGTCGAGATAATTACAGGGTACAAATTTTACAAACCAGGCCACCTCAAGAAAAGGCCGGTAAATAGTGCAAAAATTACGTGGCAATTAACCGAGGACAATAATAGTTACAGCGAATCAGATACCTGCCTTTGGGCACACGCAACCACAGAGTCAACACGTCACGGACAAGTGGCCAGGACCCCTGGGGCGGTGTTAACAAATTTAGAACGACTGGACAAGGCCGTAGCTGAGCTCAGCCGATGTGTACATCTGAACCACGTCAGCATCGTTCCGCTTGGCAAACCGCCCTTTGATCCGGGGCCTCGTCTCTGCGTAGGCCTTCCTGGAAGCATACCTGATCGTCTTCTCGAACTTGCGGTTCTTTCTTTTCTCCTTATATCTCAGAACCCTGGCTTCGCGGTCCAGCTGGACGTACTGTGCGCTGACGTGGACAGTGCCAGGGTTGGCCACCTCGAACGCCCCTCTGTTGAGAGGCCTCGAGATGTCGCTGAGCGTGGCGTCGGGAACCACACCGACATCCAGCGAGGACGATGAAATCTGTAAAATGGTAAATTTTAATCAAATTATTTTTTTTTTTTCAGGAAAGAAATCAGGAGTTATCTATCGAATTCAACATAATAGTTTGGAATGCAGTTTTTTTGCCGGAATCTGGTAAAATAAATTTCAAAAATCAGATAGTTGTGTTTGAATTATATTTTTGATGGTAAAAATAGATTCAACATCATAAAAATACCCTTAAACACTCAAAATACTGAAGTTTAAACACCCCTTAAAAAATTAAGCTCTTCTCAATCAGAAAAACAAAGTAAAAATAAGGGTTTAGAGTATCAAGCCAACTCACATGTATACTTTTGAATACAAAAGTATTTATTAAGTTCAATTTTCCACAGGATTAGAATTTGGTGAGGAATAAATTTGCCAAATCACTCCAAATAATTTCAATTATATTTCTCACTCAAAATTGTTCCAATTAGATTCATCATTTGAAAAGCCAAACCACCCAAAATAACCTCAATTGATATAATTAACTAGCAATTGTTTGAAAAGCGGTTTCAACTGATCTAATTGAAAATGGAATTGTTGCAAAAGCGGTTTCTAATTGAAAATGGAATTGTTTCAAAAGCGGTTTTGCAAGGGCTTACGCTCTGGGTGAAGGACATGGTGGTGGTATAACTGTAAGTGGCCTTATCGGTGTCAAAGCAATCCGAGGGTGTCGACACCGCGCCATCGTGGCTGCTACCGTTGCTCTGCACTGGAACAACGCTGTCGGTCCCGCCGGTGGCCTCAAGCGATGAGGCGTAGTCCAGATCCAGGTAGGGATCCACGTCAGGGAACAAATCGACAACGCTAAAATAGCCCCCCGTTACCTTGTTAGGACCCACGTCGACGCCCAAGCAGCTTACCCCGTCGTCATAATTCTTGGTGCCCTCGGCCGACGCTTTAGGATTGGGCAACAGCCACGATGCGGCCTCCGCAGCATAGATCTCTTCGTCCTCGTCGTCCTCATCGTAGTCCAGGGTCCCCGGCGCGTCGGAGTCCTGAAGCAACGAAGTTTGCGGCAGCTGCGGCGGCGGGGCGAGGAACGCTTTGGCCACGGAAGCGCACTCATAGAAGGGCACAATCGGAACCCTCTCGTGCCTGCGCGCCAAGGGGTTTGCCGAATGGATGTCGGCGTCGCAAGAAACGCAGAGCGAGGCGGCGTCGGCCTTGCAGGTAACGGCGGCGGGCGCCTGTTCGCAGACCTCGCAGAGCCAGACCCTCTCGTGGCGCGACGCCAGCTTGTTGGCGCCGTGAACTTTGACGTCGCAGGCGGAGCAGAGATAAGCGGCGTCGGCCCTGCAATAGAGCGAAGCGCTCGCGATCCTGCACACGTTGCAGGGCTTGGGCATAGTCCAGGCTTGAAATTCCTTCACGATTCCAGCACCTTGCACCTTACAGTCTTCATCCTTCACCATTTCCGACCGGCGGGGAGGTTACAGGGAACTAGAGCGGAGGGAGCCAGGCTTGTTATACGATCTGTCGGGAGCTTTTGCCGCCTCTATATCTGGAGGCCACGGGGTGTTTAGCCTAAGCCACCGCTAAGCCGGGGGTTTAGCCAGGCTCGAAGTCGGGGTTTAGCGGAGCGATAAACGTATTGAGGGCGGCAACCAATGAGAGCCGAGCATTAGATATCGTGGAGCGCCTGCAGCCACTAGAAATTATTGTTCCATCAAGGTCGTCCTTACTTGAATAATGGAGATAGATGGGGCCCGCCATTTCTGCCCAGGACGGTGGCAGTGAGCTGTTGGGGGTCGTGCTGGTGGGCCCTTCTGTGCTGCTTTATATTTTATTCCGATCATCCTATCGTTTTCGAAAATTTAAGTGGGAAAGTGATATTTTGACGTCGCGGATCAGTGGGCCCATTTCTAACTTTCAGTCTTGGGTCTAAATCTCTTTCTTGTGGGTATGGATTCTAAGTTTTCATACTAACCAAGGTTTTTCCCTTCTTCTTTTTTTAAATTAATTTGAGAGGGTAATTTTTGTTTTAAAATTAATTTGATGGGTAAATTTTGTAGGTGTTGTTTAATGAGGCTATACAAGATGGTGAATTTGTCATATCAGTTCGAATTTGGTGTTTTGTTTTATTTTAAATTTTATTATTTTCTAAATAAAATTGTGACTTATTTAATTGAGGTTAAGTAATAGCTTGTTTTTTTTTTTTTTTTTCTTGTCTAAATTCATTAAAATTTGACAATATAATTTCAATATTTGTTGTTGTTTAAAATACATTTTTGAATGCATAAATAGATTGAGCACCTAAAAACTCTTGGAGCACTCAAATTATGCAAATTAAACAATTTAAACTCAAGTTTTTAAAAATTTCTATGAAATTTTGATTAAACGTATTTAATATTGTAAATAGAAAATCTTTGAGATTAATCACATCATTAGGATTTGGTCGAGGTTTTGAACCATCTAATGTGGTTCATCCTCAAGACAACGTGAAGAATGAAATCGATCTCAATGAATAAATAGTAAGGATGCATCATTGCCCGAAGCTTTAACAGCCAATTCTGGGCAATGATGCATCCTTACTATTTATTCATTGAGATCAATTTCATTCTTCACCTTGTCCTGAGGATGAACCACATTAGATGGTTCACCTTGTCTTGAGGATGAACCACATTAGATGGTTCGAAACATCGACCAAATCCTAATGATGTGATTAATTTGAAAGATTTTCAATCTACATTATGGATCACAAAAATCTTAGATCTAACATGATAATTATTATTATGCATAAACCTACCTATAACTTAAATTTTCAAAAATTTAACTTTATCATAACCACTTTACCAAAATTTTTATTTTATTTTCCTACACTTAAAATAATTCTTAAAATTTATTTCATTTTCCTACACTTAAAATAATTATTAAAATTTAATATAGAATTTATTTTTCAAATTCCAACAAGAATATTTATTCTCATTAATGTCCTAATACCTTACATGGATAAGTTAATTTAATATCAAAAGGAACGCTCTTTATGTCGTACCTTACATGAATAAGGTAATTTAATATCAAAAGTAACCTTCTTTCTGGTCAGTATCTATGGTTATAAATAGTAAAATATTTTTTTAATATAAATTAGTATTTTAATAAAATAATAAAAAAATAAATGTAATTATGATTTCACTTTAATTTAAATTTGAATATGATGATTGATTTTGAAGTTATACCCATTTAAAATTACAGAGGGATAGAAACTATGTTGTCCAATATCATCTCTTTCCAACAATCTAGAGAAATCTACTACAACGTTAGACTTGATGTTTTATTGGTGGATTTGAAAATTATATTCAACAAGATTAGACCTAGACTAGTGTTTTATTGGTGGATTTGAAAATTATATTCTTCTAGATAAAGAAGAATACTATTGAATAGATCAACCAATTAGTAGATTGAGGAAAAATAGAATCCTTATTAAGTTTTCAATTTTAGCGAAAAAAACAAAGGATGTTATCATGAGAATATTTATTAATGTAGAATGAAATCTCAATCAAGAATATGTCATTCTTTACATCATAAGAATAACAATCACAACTCATAACGGAGAAATTAGACAAACACCAAAATCACAATCCTTTGCATTATTATTTAGTGCTAAATAATTATCTTATATTATTAAAAAAAATGTAAATATGTCTTTTTAGGTGCTTCAACTTTAATAGGAGACTTACTATGAAATCACGGGTAGTTAATAATACTTAAATGGAACAAGAAGGAATTAGCTACAAGAAGAAGATGAAAGAAAGTAATTAACAAGTTTATTTGTAGTGGTTTAATGGTGTAACAACTTAAATTTATCATGTGGTGATTGTCTTTTTATTTCAACATGTTTGCTTTTACCAATAATGTCTTAATGCAATGGTCTTTTTTTAAGAGTAGGGAATAACATCTCAAAACTTATGGTGCCTTCTCAAGGTGATTTTTTAAGAGGAGGGAATAAAATCTCAAAAACTGATGGTGCCTTCTGAAAATAAATGTGGTATAGACAAGTGCATGACTTAACCTTCTTCAAGAATATTAATATGATAGGTTAATTTATATATGTAAAATTACAATTAAAAGTGTGTATATCTTAAGTCTGTAATGATATTTATGAAATTGCTAAGCATATATTCATTCACAAACAAAGAACATATATGTTGATATGGGTAAGATTTAATACTAGGTGGGTTGTTGGACTAGTCATTAAAGGAAGACACAATTAAACCCATTGATTTGTAGTTTCTTATAGTTTGATATCAATGCTTATGTTGTCATTGACTAGATCTAAAGTATAGGTTGTTTCTTTGCCATCTATTTATAGAAATTATGTTGTAGATTTGCAACTATTCATGAAGTTTTAATCAAAATAACAAGACACAAACCTACTATATTACTCTGCAGAAAGTAATTCACAATCTAGAAAAAAATCAGACAATGTATTAAGAAATAACACACATGCAACAATTATATTTATCTGGGGAAAGAAATCTGCTAAAAACCCCAATGCCTCTTGCATTAATCAAATTAATAAAGATGCATTAAAATTTCTTTGCTCAACTGAGTTCACCCTACAAGTGTGCAACCTATCTCTCTTCTCATTTAAGGTCTCTAACCTGGACTTAGTCAAATTTTGCCTCTTCCCGAGCTCTTATTTCCTTGTGTTGTTCCTTGAGGAATTAGACCCCTATTATTTAGGAAATTTCTCAAATTGAACTGTGCAATTCCTTAGGTTGATCATCTGATTGCATGCAACACCTGTACACTCAAGACTAGTTTGCAACTGATGTTACACTGCCTTGGAATCTCCACCAAGCCTAGGGAACTCGAATTCTCTGCATACACTAGCTATTTTGGGTGGATTGATCAATTAATTGGATGATCAATGGGTTTGACTGAAGTCTCACTGTACAACTTGACCTTCCACTAGTTCCTCCAATAGTTGGAACTATTTTAACTAAAAACAACCTTAGATAAATGAACTTGATTGCTACAAATCAACAATCACACATTCTTAACTGAACTCTAACTCCTCCAACTTGAATTTACTAATTAAACTAGGTAACACAAGCTATTTCACACAAGTTAACATCATCCAAGTTGTCTGTTGAAGTGGAAATTAAAATTTCAAATTGAGAACATCTTGTTGCATTTTTCAACACTCCCTCTCAGTAATAAAGGGATTATCAGCCACTCCTATCCTGCACTTGTGGAACTCAAACTTCCCTCTTGATAAGACCTTTGTCAAAATGCCAGCACCTTTTTCCGCTGTCAGGATGTACTGCAACAATATGATCTTCCTCAACACACAATCCGTGATCAGGAGATCAAGTCATATGCTAAAAAATGAAAGTGCTCAAAATAGGTCCGAACCTAAGCGACTGGAAAGGTCTCGTCGTTGCGATTCCGACGCCATGAACGGTTTGAAAAATCAATGTCGTATGAGGAAGATATCGCGTTCTGTTCGTTTTCCCAAACATAAAAAATTTGGTGACTAGATTCCTAGTCAGCTTGCAGGTACAGTCAGCGAAATATTTTGAGAATATTCCATTTTCTTCAGACCCAATATGGTGGTGCCACATGGCACTCTGTGGACCTTTGGATGATGAGGGTACGGAAATGATCTGGTCATTGGATGAGATTCTGGAAGGGCCAATGGACGAGCGACACATGGCAAGCCCACAGGTCGTCACATGTCCTCACAAGGCTTGAGAAAAATTTTGTGGAGTCGATGGGGGTCGAACCCATGACCTCCTCTCCGCACACAAGACTTCTTACCGTTCCGCCTGTGGGGTGTTACTTAACCCTATAGGTTGGCGGTTGAATTTAAAGTTTAACTATGTTTACGGTGAGGGCTTGGGGAGGCCAGCCCCCCTATCACATGTCCATCCACCCGGAACTGTGGCTTATCATTAAACTGTAACATTCCATTTAACCACCGGCGGAGTATGCGACTGTTCACATGGCGGGGATTGACATTATATGCGACAGTTTCAAAGGGATAGAACGTTGCCATTCCAGGTTCTGACCTTCGGCAGGTATATAGCAAATAGGTTGGTCACATGGCAGTTAAACAATAATTGCGACGGTTATGTGGTGGGTTATGGAACCCGTAACTCCCGGTTCCAACTTTAACGGCGGGGTGTTCAAAACCGTAGCGGAGTATTCGGCGGGGGTGGCATGTGACCACCCCGCCACTCACATTAAATGTTAAACCTTATTCGCTCGCCTGATTTGGACCGCTCCCCAAAATTTGGGGTAAACAATCAATTTATCTGTATTTAAACTAACAGTCTCCACATTTAGTGGAGCTTTTATAGCTGTCATTGGGGAAAATGCATTGAGAGGTCAATTTTTCGACCAATTTTGGTGAAACAAGAGTCTATCTAGACTAATTTGAGCATTTTGGAGCCATTGGTGTAGAGAAAATAGACATTAGAGGCCCGTAAACATATGTACTTTACAATTTTGAGCATAATGAAAAAGAGGGACATGCCATTGGGAGCTGGACTAGCAGATGTAGCCCAGGAGGGGTGAACTGCTTCATCATTCCTACTGTGTAAAACTTATGTGTGAATGTTTTTCTCTATTTTGCATTTTTTTTCAGTGTTTTTAAGGCTTATTTACATGCTTAAAGTTCACTAATTCATCAATATTTCATGGTTAAATCTCTCATTCCTTAAGCAAACACATGAAGACAAATTGTACATGTTTAATTAACTGAAAGGACACTTAGCACAATAGAACTAATACACTTATTTCAGGTCAAGTTGGTATCAGAGCCTGAGTTTTATCTCTGGTGTTTTTATGTGCAAGAATTTGTTAACTGTTTGCAAGGGTTTTCATGCTTACTAGGCTCAAGCTTAAGAGAGGACAAGGAAAATTGGTGGAAGCAAGAGGTTCTCAAAGTGAGCCACAGTAAAGGAGGGCAAGATTGCCACATTCTCCACCACCTAGTTCACCTCCAAAAGAAGCAGAAGCAGCATCAAGCATGCCTCCAGGAGAACAAGAAATGACTGAAATGGTGAGAGTCCTTTATCAAGAAAGGAATGGAAGACTAGAAGGAGAAGGATCCAAAATTCACAAGGAAGGTCAAGGATCATCAGGAGGTCACAATGATGAAGATAAATCAAGGAAGGGTAATGGAGGAAATGGAGGCACTGAAAATTCACCATCCTCACCCTCATCATCATCATCCTCTACTTCATCTTCAATACACCAGTCACACAAGTCAAAGAACACTGGTAAAAGTCCTTTTCTAAAACTTGATGTTAAGTTTGATTTGCCAATGTTTAATGGTGAAGTCAATGCATAAAATCTTGATAATTGGATTAGGCAATTGGATATTTATTTGAGAATTCAAAAACTTCATGATGATGACACCAAAATCCAACTAGCTTCATTGAGGATGGAAGGTGCAACTCTTGTTTGGTGGGAAGCCAAGACAAAGGAGGAGATCAAAAAACATGGTAAGATTATTCTATCATGGACTAATTTCATTACTACAATAAAACAACAGTTTTATCCATTAGCTCACATGAAAAAAGCCATAATGAACTGGCAAAATTTTAGACAATTGAAAGGACAAAATGTACAAGACTACACCCAAAAATTTAGGAGAAGAGCTCTCTTATTAAGGGTAGATTTGTAGAGTCAAGATACTTTGTTTAAGTACATAGGGGGCTTACATAGCTACCTTAGACATAATATCCTCATGCTTAATCCTACAAGCTTAGATGAGGTATGTGTTCAAGCTATACATTTAGAAGCTAGAGGGGAAAATACTTTTGAAGAGGGTAGAAACAAGCCTTTTAAGGGGAAAAAAATGAGAAGACCTCAAAAGGAAAAGGAAATAAGAATGCATATGTCAAGAAAGATGGAGAGAAAGTGGTTTGTAAACATTGTTCAAGAGAAGGCCATGAAGAGAAAAAATGTTGGAAACTACATCCTGAAAAGAGACCCAAATTTAACAATAACAAAGGGAAGCAGAAAACTACAGCTACAACTCAACATGACTTAGGAGAAGATTCAGGTGATGAAAATAAAATTACAGCCATGGGATTGAAGAACATGAAGGGAAAAGAAACTGAAACAAAACCCAGTACTAGTAATTCAAACTGTCACATAGAAGCTCCAAATGAAGAAGAGATAATTGAACTGTTTTATGTGAGGGTCATATCCAAACATACCAAGATTGATACATTGTTTGACAATGGTTCACAAGTGAATTTAACCTCTGAAGACTTGGTCAAGAAACTTATTCTTGAGACCATTCCACATCCAAAACCATATCCACTTGGGTGGATTTGTAAGGATGAAAATTTACAGGTTTCAAAGAAGTGCATATTGCGCTTTGCAATAACTGCACATTTTGTTGACACATTTGAATTAGATGTGGTTCCGCTTGATATTACAGGTGTTGTGTTGGGCAGTCCTTACTTGTATGATAGGAAATATATCTTCCATCGCCATGAGAACAAATACCATTTATTCAAAGATGGAAAGGAGTACATTGTTAGAGCACATCGCAGGAAGACAAATATTGCAATGGTAAATGTTGGACAGGTAAAAAGGCTGGTGAATTCAAGTAAGAATTTTGTTCTTCTAATGATTAAGCTTAAAGCTAATGTTAATCATGAGTCATTTGAAGATTGTGATCCTAAGTTGAAATTAGATTTATATGATTTAGTTGATGCACATCATGAGATATTTCAGGAGCCAATAGGTTTGCCTCCTAAAATGGAGATTCGACATGAGATTCATTTTCAACAAGATTGTCCTCTTCCAAAAATCGGCATGTATCGCATGTCGATAATGGAGAATGATGAAATAAAGAGGCAAATCAAGGACTTGTTGGACAAGGGACTCATAAGGCCAAGCACTTTACCATGCGGTTCACCTATAGTTCTGATTTCGAAGAAAGATGGGACTTGGCACATGTGTGTCGATTTCAGAGCTTTGAACAAGATAACGGTAACAAATCGATACCCACTCCCAAGGATAGATGATTTGTTAGATCAACTGAAAGAAGCAAAGTATTTCACTAAGTTAGATTTACAAAGTGGATATCATCAAGTAAGAGTTGCAGAAAGCGACATATGGACAACTGCATTCAAAACCATAAAAGGACTCTTTGAGTGGTTGGTTATGCTGTTTGGTTTGTGTAATGCACTGGCGACTTTCATGCGTTGATGGATAATTTTTTGCGTCCATTTCTTGATGATTTTGTGATTGTGTATTTATATGATATACTCATTTTCATCAAAAAAAGAGAAGAGCATGTCTTGCATGTAAAGATGGTACTTGATGTTTTGAAGAAAGAGAAATTATTTCTCAAGATGTCTACGTGCGAATTTGGAAAAACTTCTTTCGTTTATTTGGGACACATTGTAGGACGAGGCGCATTGAGAATTGATTCTTGTAAAGTGGAAGTCATTATGAATTGGCCCACTCCCAAATCAGTAACAGAGGTAAGAAGTTTTTTAGGCACAACTCAATATTGGAGAAATTTTATTGCTAACTTTTCTGCCATAGCATCTCCTATGCATGCAGTGATAAGTGTGAAGAAAGGCTTCTAATTGGGAGGCAAACATCAACAATATTTTGAAGCTTTAAAAGAGAAGATCAATTTAGCTCTGGTTCTTGCATTACCGGATTTGAGATAGCCATTTGAGATACAGACTGATGCTATTGATTATGCCATGGGCGCAGTACTTTTGCAACATGGTAAGTCTATCGCTTTTCATTCTGAAACATTCAATGGTGCTGTAATCAATTATCCATCATATGAAAAAGAGTTGTATGCGTTGGTAAAAAGTGTCAAGAAGTGGAAACACTACTTTATGGGTAAAGAGACGATTATTCATACGATCACCAACCACTGTAGTACATGCAGTCTCAAACAAAATTGCAGCAATCACGACATTTCATGTGGATGGGATTTCTTCAACAATTTCACTTGGTTATAAGGTACAAGAAAGTTATTTTCAATAAAGTTGCTGATATGATTTCAAGGCCTATTATAAGTGCTTCTACTTTGCTTAAAAATGATTTTATTGTACATGAGAGTTACATAGAACAGTATGCATCTGATGTTGATTTTAAAGATGTATATGCTAGTTTGAGTGAAGGGAATCAAGTTGAGGAAAAAGATTATCACTTGCATAACAGTTTGTTGTTTCATTTGGGCAAGTTGTGTATACCACAAGGAGAGAGACTTAGTGTCATGAGAGAGGCTCATTCATCTCTTATTGCTGGTCACTTTGGGGTAAGAAAAACAGTGGCACATCTACAAAGGTATTGTTATTGGCCTTGCATGATAGATAGTGTGTCACGTTTTATAAGAGGATGTTCTATGTGTGCAACAAGCAAGAATAGAAATAGGAAGCTTGGGTTGTACACACCACTACTGGTACCATCAAGGCCATGGGATATTGTCTCCATGGACTTTGTTGGAGGTCTACCTATGTCAAGAAAACATCATGATTATCTTTATGTAGTTGTGGATATATTCAGTAAAATGTGTATACTTATGCCATGTAAGAATACCATTACTGCTGAAAAAACTGTTGAACTTTATTTTCAACATGTATGGGTTCATTTTGGTTTTCCAACTTCTATTGTTAGTGATAGGGATTCCAGGTTTGTTGGGCATTTTTGGTCCAATCTTTGGAAGATGATGGACACAAAGTTGAAAAAGAGTATTGATTTTCATCCACAAACTAATGGCCAAACCGAGGTGGTGAACAGAACCATTGTGCATCTATTGAGAGGATATTGCAATAAGCATCCCAAGTTGTGGGATGAACAACTGCATTACATTCAACACACTTACAACTGGGCCAAGCACTCTTCTACAATTATTTCACCTTTTGAAGCTTGCTTTGGGTATTTGCCGAAATCGCCATTAGACTTCATCTATGAGAAGGATGTTGCAATTGATGGGCATAGTGATATTGACAAGATTCAAAAGTTCATGGAGAAAATTTAGATTATTCATCATCAAGTTCAAGAACAACTTGAGAAGAGTCAAAGCGAGAAGCATGACAAACATAGAGTTGATCACAATTTTCAAGAAGGAGATGAAGTATTGTTGCACATAAGCAAAGAAAGGATGCAAGGAGAAGGTAAAAAGCTCAAGCCTATTCATTATGGTCAATTCAAGATTATTAAACAAGTTGGTAATAATTCAATTCAACTTGACTTGCCTTCATATATGAAAATTTATTCCATTGTCAATGTGGAGAATTTACGTTTGTATGAGCTCAAGGAGGATGCCATCCTTGACAGGAGGACACACACTTCTAAAAGGGGAAGTGTCATTTATCTTCAGATTGGGCTCAAGGGCAACAAACCAAGTAAGGCAAGATGGATGGAAGTGGAAAAGGTGAGGTAGTTGTTCCCTCATCTTCTGAACATGTGATTAAAGTCTTTTGGGGTCCAAAAGCTTCCCAATGGAGAGGTGTGATTAGGAGATCAAGTCATATGCTCAAAAATGAAAGTGCTCAAAATAGGTCTGAACCTGAGCGACCAGAAATGTCTCGTCGTTGCGATTCCAGTACCACGAATGATTCGAAAAACCGATGTTGTATGAGGAAGATATCACGTTCTGTTTGTTTTCCCAAACATAAAAAATTTGGTGATTGGATGCCTAGTCATCTTGCAGGTACAGTCAGCAGAATATTCTGGGAATATTCCATTTTCTTCAGACCCAATATGGTGGCGCCACATGGCACTCTATGGACCATTGGATGATGAGGGTACGGAAGTGATTTGGCTGTTGGATGAGATTCCAGAAGGGCCAATGGATGGGTGACACATGGCAAGCCCACAGGCCGCCACGTGTTCTCACAAGGCTAGAGAAAAATTTTGTGGAGTCGACGGGGGTCGAACCCGCAACCTCCTCTCCACACACAAGACTTCTTATCGTTTCCGCCTGTGGGGTGTTACTTAACCCTATAGGTTGGCGGTTGAATTTGAAGTTTAACTATGTTTGCGATGAGGGCTTGGGGAGGCCAGCCCCTAAGGGCTAGTCCCCCCTATCACATTTCCATCCGCCCAGAACTGTGGCTTATCATTAAACCATAACATTCCATTTAACCACCAGCAAAGCATGCGACTGTTCACATGGCGGAGATTGACATTATATGCAACGGTTTCAAAGGGATGGAACGTTTCCGTTCCAGGTTCCGACCTCCGGCGGGTATATAGCAAACAGGTTGGTCACATGGTGGTTAAAAAGTAATTGCGACGGTTATGTGGCAGGTTATGGAACCCGTAACTCCCAGTTCCAGCTTTAATGGCGGGGAGTTCAAAACCGTAGCGGAGTATTCGGCGGGGGTGGCATGTGACCACCCCGCCACTCACATTAAATGTTAAACCTTATCCGCTCGCCTGATTTGGAGCGCGCCCCCAAATTTGGGGTAAACTATGAATTTATCTGCAGTTAAACTAACAGTCTCCACACTTAGTGGAGATTTTCTGGCTGTCATTGGGAAAAATGCATTGGGAGGTCAAGTTTTCGACCAATTTTGGTGAAAAAAGAGTTTATCTAGAATAATTTGAGCATTCTGGAGCCATTGGTGCAGAAAAAACATCCATTAGAGACCTGAAACATATGTAATTTACAATTTTAAGCATAATGACAAAGAGGGACATGCCATTGGGAGCTGGACCAAAAAATGTAGCCCAGGAGTGGTGAATTGCTTCATCATGCCTAATGTGTAAAACTTATGTGTGAATGTTTTTCTTTATTTTGCACTTCTGTTCAGTTTTTTTAAGGCTTATTTACATGCTTAAAGTTAAATAATTCATCAATATTTCATGGTTAAATCTCTCATTCCTTAATTAAACACATGAAGACAAATTGTACATGTTTAATTAACTGAAAGGACACTTAGTACAACGGAACTAATACACTCCTGTTAGATCAATCTCGCAAATGATGATATTGGATATCTATATGCTTGTATAGATCCTGAAAATCAAGATTCTCAAAGAGATTGATGTAGCTCTGATTATCATAGTATCTCATATTTGGATCCATCATCTGACCAAACAATCCAACAAGTGTCTTCCTCATCCATATCACCTCACATGCTACTTGACTGGAAGCCATGTATTCTGCTTTTGCCAAATTGAGTGCCACAAATCTTTTCTTCATTTTGTACCAAGAAACCACTGCGGACCCAACACTAAAAATTCCACCTGATGTACTCTTTCGTTCTCATGGAATCCCCACTCAATATGCATCTGTGAAGCCACATAACTTCCCCTCTATCTGTTTGTACCATGGTCCAAACTGGGTAGTGCCTTTGAGGTACTGTAGAACAAGCTTAGCTTCCCTCCAAAATAATTTGGTTGGCCTAACCATGGCTTGGGTCAGTTTTTTGATTTCATAGCACATATTTGGCCGTATGTTCACAAGAAACATTAGTGAACCCACCAATTGTCGGTAAACAATAACATCCACTTCCTCACCTAAAGTGACATCCTCTTTCCTCCAATTGGTCACTATAGAAGTATCCATGGGTTTAGAACTCTTCATGCAAAACCTATGTAGTATCTCATTTGCATAATTACCTTGAGAAAAAAATAGTTATCCATCTCCTTGCCATTCTTTCAATCTGAGGAAGCAGTGCATGAGACCCATGT
The DNA here is from genome assembly GCA_034641835.2 of Pinus albicaulis. NCBI lineage: Eukaryota > Viridiplantae > Streptophyta > Pinopsida > Pinales > Pinaceae > Pinus > Pinus albicaulis. The sequence continues at coordinate 1,427,451,946 of CM076582.1, forward strand.
CCTTCATTTCAAACTCTCTTGCAAGGTCCTCCCTAAAATATCTAATCAACTTATGATCACCAGTTAAAATAAAATAATTAATATATAAGACAATAATCAACAATTTACATTCTACTAAAATATGATATAGGTTTGCATCCGCTTCACTTTTGGTGAAGCCCAAACCGGTGAGATAGTTATCGATCTTGGTGTACCAAGCACAAGGTGCTTGCTTGAGACTGTACAACACTAGCTCAAGTCCGTACACATGAGAATCTCGATCAAAAGTCTTTAAGCCTTCTAGTTGCTCAATATAGACCCCCTCCTCAATAACTCCATTGAGGAATGTTTTTTTCACATCCATCTGGTGGATCTTCCACCCCATCTACGAAGATAGATCAATAATTGATTTAAATGGATGAGTACATTGCTACAAGAGAAAAGTTCCACTCATAGAAAATCCATTCAACCTGAGAGTACCCCTTGGCCACAAATATGGCCTTGTACTTTTCTATGCTTCCGTTTGATGCATTCTTTATCTTGAATATCCATCTTGAACCCACAACTGATTTGTATGTTGGTATTGGGACCACTTACCACACACAATTCTTTCCAATGGATTCGTACTCCTCCACCATTGCATCAACCCACATAGGTTTCTCTAATTTTTACTCGAAATGGGATGGATCGGTATTTACAAGCTTAGTCATTAGAACCATGTAGCCAATGTATCTATCTGGTGACCTCCTCTGCCTACACTGACTTTAAAGAGCACCCACATTCTCCCTTGCATACTGCACAAGTCTCTCAGCCTCCATAGTTCTTTTCCTACCTTCTCTGGATGGTTTTTCTTGAGTGGATGTCTCCACTCTCTGCTCCTCGATTTGTGGCTACTCGACAACTTCTTGAGGTTCCTCCTTTGGAGCGAAAAGCTCCTCTTCTAGTGGGATTTGAAGCTCCCTCTCAAGAGAGCACCACATCACTTTCTCCTCATCAAATTTTACATACATTTGCACAATTTTCATTCTAAGGGATGGAAAGTATGCACAGTAGTTGTGGGAGTTTATGTGTAACCCACAAATACCCGCAAATTTGTTGTCGGCTTTAGCTTCTTCCTTGCATCTTTGGAGACATGGCAGTAGATAGAGGCTACAAAAATCATGAAGTGTGACACATCCAAATTTCTTGCCACAAAAGCCTCCTCCAGTGTAATAATGCCCAAAATTCCGATGAAGACTTCGGTTATGCAAATATACTATTGTGTTGGATCCTTCAACCCACAAGTGCAGAGGTAGGAATTGGTCATGCAACATCACCCTCGCTGCTCCTGTAATGCTATGGTTCTTTCTCTTAGCTACCCCATTTTGTTGTGGGTTGTGGGGTGTTGTCAACTTTCATCGAATGCCTTCTTTTGTACATAAATTTTTAAACTCGTTCGATACGTACTCACCTCCATTATTGATCCTGAGATCCTTCACCTCCATTATTGCTCCTGAGTGCCTTGAATTCTACGAACTTGGAGAATGTATCATATTTATTTCAGATGAAGAAGATCCAACACTTCTATGAGAAGTCATCTATAAAAATGACAAAATATTTGTGCTTAGCAGTAGAGGTTGTTGAAAAAGGTCCGCGGACATTAGAGTAGATCCTTTCCAAAACCACATGTGTTTTTATGTCCCTATCATGGAAAGTGGATTTTGTGTACTTCCCCAAATTACATCCTTTGCATACATCCTACTACTCAAGTTCTCCTTTTGGTAGGCATGTGGTTATCTGTTGCATGATCTTCAAAGTGCCATGATGTAAATGGCCAAGTATTCTATGCCAAAGTTCACCGATATCATGGCTCTGCACCTTCTCCCCCTTTGTGCTCAATGAAACATAATCCTCCACATCTAGATTTTACAGGTTCTTCACACGAACCCTGATTTGTTTCACCTGTCTCGTGGCTATGTGTCTCAGGAATGCATTTCCTTTGTTGAAGATCAGATCATAACTATAGTCTTCAAAAACTATAACAGAGATGATATTTTTATTTAGTCCTAGAATGAACATGACATCCTTGATCCTAAGGGGGGAGATTGACTCCCTCTAAAAGGTGATTGTACCAATCTCAGTCATGTTGTACCTTCAGTGATCCCCCATCTCAACGTGCATCTGTAGGTCTTTCTCCTCTAGGTCACTGAAAAAATCTATATTCCCTATCATGTGGAACGATGCCCCTGAGTCCAAGTACCACAAGCTCCCCATAAATGTGTTGGCCATGCATGTAATGAGGGTAAAGTCAAGCTTGAACTGTGAAGCCAAAGCTTCACCTGCTTCTCCTCCTAAGGTATTATTTCTTGTCTTCTTGTGTGGAAACTTCATGGCATAGTGCCCGAATTCATGACAATGAAAGCATTTAATTTTTGACAAATATTTTTTATTGCCCCCTTGACTGGATTTTGGTTTGGATTGGGATTTATTCCCTTTTCCCTTATTTTCCTTTCTAGCCAATGCAAATTTGTCTTCATCCTCATCCTTAGATGAAGTCTCATCTCTGTTGTTCCACCTTATTTCCTTGTATACCAAATCAGAACATAAGCACTCCCAATTTGGTAGTTTCTCCCTCCCATTCACCAAATATTCATAGCTGTGCCATCTCTTGGGAAGGCCCGAAAGGGCTAGGCTTACCAAGTCTTCTTCAGTAAATTAACACTGACCCTGCCAAGTTCATCATGAAACTGTGTAAACTTTCTCAGATACTATGGAATTGTGTCATTCTTCTGCATCTTGATACTTCAAATTTTATCCTTGAGTGGAATCTTCCCGTGATCACTATTATACTCGAACAATTCTATCAATGTTTTCCACACTGCAATTTTTTATTATTTTCCATGGATATTTGAGACAATGTGACCTCGTACTCCCTCCAATATGATTCTCCTCACTTTGGATACATATTTCTTCCACTGAGCATGGTTATGGGAATAATATTCTGGTGGTTGTGTAATATTTGTCTTGATGTATTCTTGCAGTCCTTTTTCATCCAATATTGCTTCCATGTGATCCTTCCATGCAAAAAAAATAGGGGTTCCTTTCAAGGCATACTCTAGCCTTAGTCCATTTAAGGCCATCTTCTCAGCTCTGAAGAAGTCCTGCAACATTAATCTTCAAATTTGAACCTCCTGAAAAAAAAAATTCGAATTTCCTGCTCTAATGTGAATCCTACTCTGATACCATGTAGAAATTATGTTGTATATTTTCAACTGCTTGTGAAGTTTTAATCAAAATCACAAGACACAAACCTACTCTACTACTCCGTGGAAAGTAATTCACAGTCTAGAATAAAAATTTCATACATACATGAAGAAATAACACACATGCAACAAGTATTTTTATCTGGGGAAAACAATATGCTAAAAAACCTAATTCCTCTTGCATTAATCAAATGAATAGATATTTATTATGATTTATTTTCTTAGCTGAGCTCACCCTGTAAGTGAAAAGCCTATCTCTCTACTCACTGAAGGCCTATGACCCAGACTTGGTCAAATTGTGCCTCTGCTTGAGCTCCTATTTCCTTGTGTTGTCCTTGAGGAATTAGGTCCCTATTATTTAGAAAAAATCCTCAAATTGAATTTGATATGAAAATGGGTTGGATAACTTGTTATTTTTTTCAAGAACCTCCCACTCAGTTAAAAAAATAAAATATCTAGCTTGTACTTGAATTTTTGCGGAATTATTACTTGAAATAGGTGTATGTTTTTTAACTGTTTAAGTGTCTTAAATCCATTTTTTCTTGCTGAAATTAAACATGTATAACATAAAAATAATGCAGCAATAAAACATCCACACATAACAACAAAATTAATCTAAGAGTTCACCCGAATATCATGGGCTATGTCTCCTTGAGCTTTGTCATCTTGACTTGGCTCTTTGGGATTATGGTAAATTTTATTTACAAGTTCCACACTAAACTCAAATGGTTATTGAATTGAACCAAGGGGCTTAGAATACCATCTATATCCCTTTCATGGCTATCATCACTCTGCAAACAACTTTAGGCTCCCTTAGACTCGATTCCTTCTGTCGGTGCACTGAGCTACACTGAGCTTCTGTATGGCACTAAATCCTTCAGAATTATTTTTCTATCCCTGAAATATCACCTACTATCTCTAGCACACATCAGAAATCAAATATAGGCTGATCATTTGCTCAAAAAGAGCACTGCATCCCCAAACTAGGCCTTCCTCCACAGTTTGCCTTGGGCTGCCCAAAACTTCCCTTCAGCTTCTTGAGCCCTAGAAGTCTTAAAATGGCCATGAAAATCCCTTCAATGGATTCATAATGCCAAAATTAGTCAGGATAGACCATTTTTTCACTGAAAATGGCCTTTGGCTGCTCCAGTTTCGCCTCCAACACCTATCGGCACCCCTTGGCTAGGCCTCAAACTGTTGTTGCCTCCTGGTGGCCCTTGAACTTCATTGATGCAAAAACCTACTTGAAAGCTCTCTGATGGCTCTGAAACCTACTCCATTGAGTCTAGAATGTTGGAGATAGTCTAAATTGACTATTGGAACTCTAAAATTGGGTGAATCTAGCTCCAGATAGAGCCAAAACAACTTTGCCCAGTGTCCCCTAAAAATCCTCCACTAAAAATGGAGGGCTTGAAGTTAAATCCAGTTAAAATATAAAAGTGCAAAAATTTGAGGGTGCGCTAACTGAACCGCCAAGAAAACCACGACAATTAATGTGGGTGGTTAGGGGTGGCCACATGCAAAACCCCGTTCCGCATTAACCACTAACATTGCAGCGGAACCTGCATTAAATCGTGGGTGATTGGTTTCCAAACTCTAGTTTAACAACGGTTGTTGACCGTGCAGATTCTGGTTATTAAAGTTCCTATGTGACAACAACGTAAACTGTGAGAGTAGTGTTGGAAGTTACACCTTTTGGCCCTCGGTTCTGGTGCTAGGCCACATGGGGGAGGGTTGGCCCTTCGGGACTGGCCCTCCAAACCCCCAACATAATATACACCAAACTTTAAATATAATTGTGCTCCATTAGTTGTTAAGCAACAATGGTATGGTAGAATGGTAATGCATAGCACTGCGGGCAGGGAGGTCCCGCGTTCAACTCTGGTGGAGTCTCAAACATTTTAATGAACCATTCTAAGGCCACATAGTGGCCTCCGGGCCTGCCATGTGGCAGCCCTTAATTGGCCAAAAATTTCAAATGATAACCAATGCCCAATCATAGTCTGCCATTTATCAAACTTTGACTGGTCCATACGGAATATTCTAGGGAATATTTTGAGGAATATTTCATGGAATATTCTTTTTTTAATTTTTCCCAATCCAAGTCAAACTTGGTCAAAGTCTAGTTTTTGTAGTTTACTGGACTTTTCAAACTGCAATAACTTCTTCATAAGGTATCAGTTTTTCAAACCGTTCGTGGCGCTGGAATCAGGAAGATGAGATCTATCCAGTCACTCAGGTTCGGCACACTTCTGAACACTTTGAATTTTGAGCTATCATTTTGGTCCATGATCCAGTTCTGATCACACCTCCCCATATTCCCTGGAATATTCTTTTTAAGCTTTTTCCCAATCCAAGTCAAACTTGGTCAAAGTAAAGTTTTTGCAGTTTACTAGACTTTTCAAACTACGATAACTTCTTCATACGCTATCGGTTTTTCGAACCGTTCATGGCGCCAAAATAAGGAAGATGAGATCTATCCGGTTGCTCAGGTTTGGCACCCTTCCTAACACTTTGAATTTTGAGCTATCATTCTGGTCCATGATCCAGTTCTGATTAGAAGTGCACAATTCCTTAGGCTGATCATCTAACTGCATGCAACACATATACACTCAAGACTAGTCTACAACTGATGTTACACTGCCTTGGAATCTCCACAAAGCCTGGGGAACTCGAATGATTTGCGCGCACTAGATATATTTGGTTGATTGATCACTTAATTGGATGATCACTGAATTTTATTGAGGTCTTACTGCACAACTTGACCCTCCACTAGTTCCTCCAACAGTTAGAACTAGTTTAATTGAAAATAACCTTAGATAACTGACCTTGATTGCTAAAAATTAGCAATGACACATGCTTAACTGAACTCTAACTCCTCCAACTCGAATTTACTGAGTAAATTGGGTGACACAAGCCATGTCACACAAGTTAACATCATACAAGTTGTCTGCTGACATGGAAATTCGAATTTTATCAATTTAATCAAGGCAAAGTCAAATTGAGAATTTCTTACTGCATTTTTCAACACTATCATCTCCTAGTTGCATTCTCACCACAATTAATTAATTTTGATGGTCGAAGAGCCCTCCAACACAATGTGATTGGAGAGGTATAAGTGGCTAGGGATATGCTCTCCAACAAAATTCTTAGGATCCCTCATTTGCTATAAAAAGAATTTCCCTATACTAAATAAAGGCCATGCAAAGAAATAAATTATTTCATGTTTTAGTCTAATCCCTAAAGTTTAAATTAATATATTTGGACCCATTCCTTGAGTACTCTAACTATTTTAAATAGAGGTGCTTATTGTTTCGTGATGAGATGGAAGTTGTTGTCTTAAAATTGAATTCCCATTGTTGAAAAACATGATGAAGCTCTATATTCAAATCCCATAGGTGATTGCATGAAAAGAAGAATAATTTGGGATTATTAAGAACATGAGAGGCATAAGTGGTTGTCTCAAGAAAGTTGTAAATGGTGAAATATTGAAACTTCAATGGAGAAAGATCTCACTAAATCTAGGAAAAATTGTGGGAAATTGAAAAAACAATTGGGCTTAAGGTGTTCAATTAAAATTGATACGGATACTATGTAGGATTAAAGTTGGCATATGCTCAATGTACAATGGTTTTTGGATTTGGTGGAGTTACCGAATGAGTGAGAGTTATATTAGAATTAGTATAGAAATTTGATTAGGAATGTGTTGTTAGGGGCATTCCCTTACACTTGATAAGTAATCAGATATGAGATTTTGAATAAGTTATATGGATGGTGTGTCTCACTAGCCTTGATGCTATGCATTAGTCACTTCCACCACCCACAATTTAAAGGAATACCATGAATAAATAATAATTTCAAAAACCAATTGAAGAAAATTATACGGAAACTCAATGCCACCTTGTTGATGGACACTCCTTTGGTTAACAAAGAGGAAACAAAGTATGAAAAAAACATAAAGAGATGAATAACAAACTTTAACCCCAAGTAGACTACACTTGACAAGGATTTTCTTTCTTAACATTGTAAATGAATAATAGTAAATTGGAGTATAGGTAAAGTAAGTAATGAGAAATAGATGTGCAATATGTCCTATCACAAAAAAGGAAAGGATGGTTATTTAACCAAAGAATAAAGGAGGATTCTACTATTAAAGTGCCACAAATCATAATGTATTTTTACCAAATCTTCTTGCACCTTTAGAATTGTGAAAGGGGAACTAGAATAAGGGGAAGGAAACACACTAGAAAAAACTAAGGGAGAGATTGAAAGCAACACAATGGAAAAATAGATATTGGAATGGGTAGCCCCAATTCAAGAATAAATTATGATGATGCAAAATGACTTCCAATTTATCTAAACTCTCAAACACTAACTTATATCGTTGACCACTTTGAGAGATGGATTATAAAAGATGTAGAGGAATTTGAGAAGGAGAATTGGGTCCTTTAAAGTATTTTTTATTCCTTCTTTACTTCTTTCAATTTGGAAATTTACAATTATAAATTGTTTTGATTTGGAACTAAGAAGAATGACTGATTTAGAATATCAAACATATTTCCATTTTTTTATAAATGGTTTGAGGCTTAGATGTCCTTATTTTAAGGTTTTAATTAGTTCGAGATACTTATTTTATTATGCATGTTTTGGAAGAGGGAAAATATCATCAAACAAGAAAAAAGGTGCATGATATTTAAGTTAAAGGGAATAATGTTGGAAGGTGTCATATGGCACATGGAAACAATACAAAATAACATCAAAGGATTATGTGTTGTACACATAATCCTTTGATATTTTTTTCCTCGTAAATATAAATGTAAACAATTAGAGAAAAAGGAGAATATGAAGATGAATGAACCATTGGAAGATGAATCTAAGAGTCACCCCATTGTATAAAATGATTCCTCATTAATATAATATCATAAAATCTGGGAATTACCTTTGATAGTGGTATGAGAGTTGGTTTAACTCCTTGATTCTCTCCTCCTACTTTCTAAAAGAACCCCCCATCATATCTTAGCTCTACAATTCTCTTCTGCATGTAGTTATGAATTTGTCTCTTCTTTAGCTGTAAATACATTACCCTACCATTTCCACACTTGTTTCCACTATTGTACTATGAATAAGGGTTTACATGGTGCGAGGAAGCCTCCTCCGTGTGCCCATTTACAACTAGAGTCGCTTATGTGTTGTTTCATGTTCATGCATTTTCGAGGCTATTATCCTCATAAACTCCCTTAAGATTCTACTTTAATGGTGTTATAAATCTCCCTCCATGTCTTCATTGAATGGGATTTTAACTATTTTTTGCCTGGCCATTATTTCTGATCAATTTTGAGGCAAACTTGGACACAAACAAGTTGATATCATGTAAATTCTCAGAAGTAGTTGCTAAATCGAAAAAAATGGTGAACTGTATTATATGAATTCCTCCAACTTAAATATTTTACTTGCACCATTAGTATAAGTGTTGATGATAAGGATGCCTACTTAAACCCTTGAGTCTCATATAAGATTTGGTGTTGAAATTTATACGATGAAAGCCTTGGCTTATAGGAGGGATGACTCATAATGCAAACAATGGTATTTTGTCATGCTCTGTAATATTTGAAATTTAATGAGATTTTTTGTGGGTTTGTTGAACTTGAAAATTCAATATAAATCCATAAAATTTTATAGTAGTAGGTGTTATTTTATTTTTTTATTTCATTATTATTATTATTATTATTATTATTATTTTCTATGTTGTTTCAATTACTTCAGCCCAATTCAATTATTCATTTAGAAATGCATCCAATAATTAAAAATGGTTCCAATCATAAGTAGTAACTGAAGATAGAAAAATATGTGCAATGACAAAGGAGACAAAAACACAACCACAAGAGACACCATATTTGATCAGGAGCTCAAATCTGAGCTTGGGAAAAAGCTCAAAAATGAAAGTTCTCAAAATTGATTGAAACCAAGATGGTTGCATAGGTCTCGTCTTCCTGATTCCGGCGCCGCAAACGGTTCAAAAAACAGACACTGTATGAAGAAGTTATTGCACTTTTAGTGGAGTGGATCCGGCGGAGCACGGAGGGGCCAACCCTCCTCCCATGGAACCTCATCATATGACCAGTGTGGGAGCTTAATGATTAAGAGCGCTTAAGGAGCCTAATCTCAAGTTTAATATTTAATTAAACTTCAGTTAAGTGGAGTTTAATATGGCGGAGATTCTGGAGGCGCTCCCAAATTTAGGTGGACTTCCACTTTTAGTGGAGTTAACTGGCAGTTGCCCCACATTTAGTGGAGGAAATTGGGGCAAAGTTGTTTTGGTCATAACTTTCTCATTACTCAACCTTTTTGAACGAATATTTTTTTGATTTCGTATTTTCTCAGCATTTTGGACTCAATGGCACAGGTTTCAGAGCCATTGGAGCTCATTTTCAGCCTGTTTAGCTTTAGAGAAGCTTTTTGAGCCACTAGGGCCATTTTTGGGTTTGGAGTTATTTTGAGTTGTGGTTATCAGTTTGAGGTGAAAAAAAACTCTATTTCAGATAATTTCGACCTTCTGAAGCCATTGGAAGAGGTATTAGAGGCATTTGAGGACTTCTACAGCCCGAAAAAGTGCAGAGAAGTTCAAAGCACCAGTAGGACATTGATGAAGAAATCACTGTTTATTGTAATCTTTCACTGTTTAGTGAATTTGAAAAGGCATTCTTAGCTTTTTAATGTCTTATGAATCAGTTTATATATTCAGATTTTTCTATTGAGACACTTATAATCTTGTATTGCATTTGAGAGCTTTTAATACAAGAGGACAAGCCCATTTTGGGAGGCTTGATCCAGGAGATGTAGCCCAAGAGTTGGGGTGAATTCCTATATCATATTGATGTTGTGTTTTGATATTATATTGCTGAATATTGTTGCTGATATCCATGATTAAGTTTCAGCAAAAAAAATTACACTTAAGATACATAAACAGTGAAAAGACATACACCATTTGCAAGCTAAATTTCTACATAATGTCAAGTTTAAAGCAAGATCATTTTAATTAAATCTGAGTGTTTAATTCTATTATTTCTTTAGGCAGAGTCTGTAAGAGGGCCAGGTAGCCTCTGGATTCATCATTTCTTTGAAAGGTGAAATATCCGGTAAATGCCCCTTACAGTCAATCTCTGTATTAGAAATATGAAGTTCTCACATTTTCAGATTTAGACTTAAAGTATTTTTGCACTCATTTACATAATTGAAAATGGATACCTTGCACCCTTTTCAAGTACCTTCCATTTTCAGATCAATATTGGTCAAAGACCAAGGAAAAACCCCACAAGGGGGAAAACCCTTTCAAATATTCTTCTTATTAGATTGTCATAAAATGTTTCAGCATAGAGTAGAATGATCCCAATAAATAATTGTTCAACATATATTTACCCAATAAAAATTAGAAACATACTTTCACAATCACTGTAAAGCAAAGAGAAACCTTCAAACCTTCAGAAATTTTTGGTCAAATGCAGTCAACCATCAAACCCTTGCTCAGAACCCTGGTCGCACTCATCAAGAAATTTTGTGAGTGATTGTTATTTCCCGGTCACTCTCTAAGGAACTGTGAGCGAGCGAATTTGACTCTTAGTTGCTCCTCAAGTTATTGTGAATGTGCGAATGTAAAGAAAAATTGACTCGAACCCTCTGTCACACCCTGCAAGATGTTATGTCAGTGACTATGATTCCATGGTCACTCCCTGAGCCAATGTGTGTGTGCGACTGTGGTTAGATCTGCCCACATTTGATCTCAGGGCCTTGATCACACCTTTCAATATCATATGCAAGAGACTGTGGCTTCCAAGTTGCACTCAGAGACATTATATGTGTGCGACTCCAGTCGGATTTGACATGTGGCGAGCATGTGACCAGAAAAATAAACCCTAATCCATGTGAGCCTCAGATCAGAAAATTCATATCTTGAGCGAGCTTCCTCTAATGAACCTGTGCAACCCAAAAAATAGACAAATAGAGAAGAAGATGCTTCATGATAATATTCAAATGAGTTTGAGGTATCTTATTGTAATATTCCCATTTTAGCACATGACTAAATGGAATATTAAAATTTTGTTTTTATCACCTTGCAACTAAATAAATGGGTAAAGAAACCTATTCTTATTGAAGACATGAATAAAATCCCTGATAATGTGAAAGGGATCATCAGAGTAGCTTCATTTTTCACCCTCAAGTGTGAAAAGGGGCAAATGCATGAAGACAAGGTCATGTTTGACCAAGTCAACAATGCTGCCATAGGAGGAGTGGATCACTTTATGAGACAACGCAGTGTGAATGAGGAAGAGGATATTTGGTGGAGGAAACCCTAATGGATGGGGCCCATGGAGAGAGATCTTTCACTTGTTTAAAAGGAGGGCAAGGCAACCATTGTTATTCATGCTATGGATTATTGATTTCATTGTTTATTCAGACATTGTGCATTCTTTTGCTGTTTAGCAAGAATTTCCGGGGAATTCCTGTTTAGGATTCCTTCTCCTTCTTGAGAGGCCTCTTGAGGGATTGTTCTTCATTCTCCACACATCTTGGCTCAAGGCCAAAGCCACCTCCTTCAGTCACAACGTTATTGCTGCAGCAACGTAACTTTGTGTTGCATGGTGTTGCAGTGGAGGACACCATACACCATTTCCTTGGCTAATCTATCAGAGGAGGGAGCTCCTATTCATCTGGGAGGTTAGTGAGGGAGATTTATGAGCATATTGTAGATCATTGGCATCAGGCCAACAACACAGTCCCTTCTCTAGACTGCGTTATTTCTGAATGCAATTGCAGTGGGGACTTGCTCCACTATTTTGGAGGGTGAGATCTTTAGGGATTGGATAAGCCTTTCACCTGAAGGATAATTTGGATGAAATTCAGCCATCATATGCAGCATCATTAGCTATCTTCATCCATTTCTATTTTATGAGTTGCAGCTGTTTCCCAGCAACTCCGACATTTCTACAGATTTTCCATTTTGTATGTATTTAAGCCAATCCTTCTAAGGATTGTGTATTGTATGTTTCCAGGGGTTGAGATCTTGCTCCCCCCTTCTTATTTGAGCTATCTATTGTAATATTCATAGATTAATGACATTTTGCAGCAGTTCCTCTTCATGGATTGCGCAGTCATAGCCAGGGCTTCTCTTTTATAGCAGTATTTCTTCATATGCCATGTATATGTTTCATAGGGGTTGCATTGCCTAGCTTGAGAGATCATTTTCCTCAAGATATTTTATGCATTATTGCTGCTATAATCTAATGTAATGGTTATGTGGATCTTCTAGCATTCTTGTATTAATGCATTCACTGCTATTTTCCAGCTCATGTTTCTGTATTGTTGATCTCCACATTGGTGATATCTTGAGATATTCCCAATAGTGTGGCTGTTCCAGATTTGGAATATTACAGTGGTATCACAGAAACTTTCTTGGCTCAGCCTGTGAGTCTTAGCCCAAGAAGATTGAGATAATGAAGAAGATGAGATTACTCTCATCAGTGTTTAGATCCAGAGAGAACCTCTCCAAGGAGGTCAAGAAGATTGAAGAAGGAGAAGAGGAAGGACCATGCACTTCCTACTCTGACAAAGAAGCAGACCAGAAGCATGAAGAAAACTTGGAATTTGAAATTCTAAGTGAGTACCTTGCTTAATACCAAGCTAAACCTAGAGCCTTCCAAGAGACTCTAGTTTTTCCACAATTTATTCAGTAGAAAGAAGAGGAAAGACCCCATAGATATGGGATGATGAGAGGCAATAGATTTCTATTGTCCACATTTGATGGATCACTCACATGTGTAGAAGAGGTTTGGAATAAGAATCTAGAGGCTTTCTTCCTGATACATCCTGTAGTAGATAGAGAGGTTGTAGAAATTATAGCGCTGCACCTTGAAGGTGAAGCAAAGAATTGGTGGATCAGCCAGCTAAGCCATACAAGGGTTTCTAATCTTGTTGATTTTTCTCAGAGATTGATCGGGAGGGTTGGAAAAAGAAGGGAGGAGCCCTGACCACCAGTTAATGAGGAATGTACCAGCGCTGTTGAGACCATGGAGGAGCAGCCTTCATCTTCAACAGTTTGGGAGGCTAACACTTATGAGGAGGAAACTCTTGCAGCCCTACAAGGAGTTTCCACATTTCACCAAGGTATGATTAAAAATCCATCTCTTGTCATTTCAGCAAACACTTTGGATGGGTCTAAATAATTGCATGTAGTTGACCTAGAGCAGCAGAATAGCACTGCGCTGTATAAGAGCAGTGATGGAGAAAAGAGGAACCATTCCTCATATGAGCACTCAAATATCATCTTCATTCAGGAAGCCATGGAGGAAGCAGTGAGAAGGAGTAGACATCTGGAGATAAGAAACTCTTTATCCTCTCTAGATGACACTCTCTCAATGAGCATGCCACAGCTCAAAGAGAGACTTCTACTGGCAACAGATCCAAGGCCTCTTTGGTTTTGGAGTACCATGCATGAGGAGGAGGAGGTCTCAAGGAGAGATTTCAATGGAGGTGCACTCCTACACATCATGGAGTGCAAGATTCTTCAACAGTTTGAGGAGGTTCTTCCATTCTCATAGGAACAGATAGAAGATGGAGGACATCTTCGGATGGATAACATCTCTCATGACTGTGTTGGACATTTCTTGATCCATGCACATCATGACGAGAGGTTTTTTCCTACCACTTATTTGGATCCTCATAGGGTCAAATTGATCCTCGGGAAGATTGCATTTCAAGATCCCATGAAATGCAGGAGATTGATTTGGGATGATGGCAACTCTCATGGGAGGAGTACCAAGATGAAGGGTGGAATAAGGCATCCACAATTGGTTGAGTGGATGTGGATGGTGAGCAAGGAGCAGGTGAGCTACTTGCAGATTTATGATACTGGGCAGCAGGAGGCTTGGTTGCACTGGTTACTCTTGAAGGAGTTTGGCCATCACTTGGCATACACTCTTTCCAAGGGTATGAGGATGGAGAAGATGTGGTAGGATGCTGGCATCATGGAGCAGCAAAGAGTATGGGTGCATAGTGATGATGCAACATTCATGTCATTCACTATGTATTCATCACAGATCTTGCATGATGAGAGCATGAGAAAGTAGCAAAGACATTTGTTACTGGGGTCATTATTTGGAGAGCAAGGGCAGATTTTCTCTCATTTCTTGTATGATGTTGTAGGAGTAGGATATGGAACTATCATGATGCAAAGGGGATAATCCTTGACCTTTGATGTTCAGGAATTACTTCCACCTTGGGAGAGATTCCATAATTGCCGCAACATTGTTGGAGGGTTACCCATTCATGTTGAGGGCAACAACACTGTGCCATCTAGAGATTATCTAATGCCTCATGTAGAGGAAGGAGGAGATATTGCTCCAGGTAGAGGGATTCTTGCATCCTTGAAAGGAAGTCCCCAGGATCTCATGTATGGAGATCAAGGCAAAATTCATGTGCCATTGTTGAGGAGGTGTGGAACCATGGAGACACAAGGAGGAGATAGGGAGGATGACCATCATGATGTGATGAGGAGCACACATCCCTGTCTATTTTATGAGGTTGATGCACCTAAGAAGGTGATTGGATTGCATAATAGAAGCATGGAAAAAATTGTTCATTCATATATTCAGTCATCTTTGGTTGAGGATGTCTCATTGCATGGGGACATTTTGCTAGGGAGACCACTGGACCAACAAAGAAGAAGGGATGCTTCACATATTGAGGCACCATTCACTAATTTTAGAGGAGTGGAGTGCTCCCAAGATCATCTTGCTTGCATGATATTGACAGATCAACATGTGAGGAGATGCGTATTTCATGTGCAGATGGAGGAGATACATAACTCTTTGGAGGAGTTAGCACAACCACCTCTTTTCTCTTTGAGGATGAGAGGAGACTCATTTTTGAGCCACTCCATTTGCATACAAAAAACTTATGGTAAGGGTGTTGTTTAGTTTCATGATGATTTTTATATTCATGCCTTAACCATATATGTACAGGATGTTGCTCCAAGGAGTAGAATTCTTCTTTCTAGACCCCATGGTCTACTTGAGGCCATGAGCACTATTGGTGACCACTCCCTAGGAGGACTTGGGGAGGAAATGTATTTTGGAGGACCTACTCACCTTACACCATATATCATTCACTTCCTCCATACATTTGAGGAGAGTAGGAACCATATATGTACAGGATGTTGCTCCAAGGAGTAGAATTCTTCTTTCTAGACCCCATGGTCTACTTGAGGCCATGAGCACTATTGGTGACCACTCCCTAGGAGGACTTGGGGAGGAAATGTATTTTGGAGGACCTAATCACCTTACACCATATATCATTCACTTCCTCCATACATTTGAGGAGAGTAGGACATCAAGCAAGTGGTTGAGAGGCCACACTTTTTGTCACACTCTTTGGCAGTTGAGGGTCAAACTGCATCAGTTGCAATTGAGGGACCATTTTCCTTCTCCCTTGCCACATATGACAGCAGGCATGGTTTTCATTATGGTTCATTATGTTGTTGTTGTCTTTGTATTTGTTGAGAGCATGATTGGGGGAATGGCACATTGGTTGTATGTGTTCTTTGGGGGAGAGATCTCCCACATTATTTGCATTGCATGTTCTAATGGGAGCATGAGAGGACATGTGGCCACTACAGCAAAAAAATTGTTTCCATTTGAGGTGAGCCATATGATTGATTGGATGCCATATGATGGTGAGTTCCAACTCATCACATATGAGGTGATTTGGGACAACATGTTTCATAACGCTGGGGAAGAGATCATTGGAGGTCTAGTCTTCAACTTGCCACTGGAGGGAAACTTAATTGCAGCCCAAGATCGGCATATACTCTACACTTACCCTGAGTGGAGAGGAGGACAGTGTGGGGTAGGATATTTTGTCTACCAAGATTAGATTTTCAGCCCACCTATATTGCAGGAGCCAAAGGTGGAAGATGATTGTCAGGAGTTGCCATGTTGGGAGGTAACTCACTCTGTATGGATCATTGCTTGGGGGATGGAGGATCTACATGAGGAAGATGTTCCTCAATATATTTCAAACTCCATGCCTTGGGTGGAGATTCTTCAGTTCTATCCTTGCAGTTGCTTGAGGACAAGCAACATTTGGGATGGGAGGACTGTAATATTCCAATTTTAGCACATGGCTAAATGAAATATTAAAATTTTTCTTTTATCATCTTGCAACTAAATAAATGGGTAAAGGAACCCATTATTATTTAATACATGAATAAAATCCCTGATAATGTGAAAGGGATCATCAGAGTAGCTTCATTTTTCACCCTCAAGTGTGAAAAGGGGAAAATGCATGAAGAAAAGGTCATGTTTGACCAAGTCAATAGTGCCGCCATAGGAGGAGTGGATCACTTTATGAGACAGTGCAGTGTGAATGAAGAAGAGGATATTTGGTGGAGGAAACCCTAATGGATGGGGCCCATGGAGAGAGAGATTTCACTTTTGTAAAAGGAGGGCAAGGCAACCATTGTTATTCATGCTATGGATTATTGATTTCATTTTCTATTCAGACATTGTGCATTATTTTACTGTTTAGCAAGAATTTCCGGGGAATTCCTGTTTAGGATACCTTCTCCTTCTTGAGAGGCACCTTGAGGGATTTTTCTTCATTCTCCACACATCTTGGCTCAAGGCCAAAGCCACCTCCTTCAGTCACAACGTTATTGCTGCAACAACATAACTTTGTGTTGCAGGGTGTTGCAGTGGAGGACACCATACACCATTTCCTTGGCTCATCTATCAGAGGAAGGAGCTCCTATTCATCTGGGAGGTTAGTGAGGGAGATTCCTGAGCATATTTCATATCATTGGCATCAGGCCAAGAATCCCTCTTCACCAAAAGCGCAGTCCCTTCTCTAGACTGCGTTATTTCTGAGTGCAATTGCAGTGGGGACTTGCTCCACTATTTTGGAGGGTGAGATCTTCAGGGATTGGATCAGAATTTCACCTGAAGGATCCTTTGGATGAGATTCAACCATCATATGCATCATCATCAGCTATCTTCATCCATTTCTATTTTCTGAGTTGCAGCTGTTGGCCAGCAACTCCAACATTTCTACAGATTTTCCATTTTGTACGTATTTCAGCCAATCCTTCTAAGGATTGTGTATTGTATGTTTCCAGGGGTTGAGATATTTCTTACCCCTTATTATTTGAGCTATCTATTGTCATATCCATATATTAATGACATTTTGCAGTAGTTCCTCTTCATGGATTACGCAGTCATAGCCAGGGCTTCTCTTGTATAGCAGTATTTCTTCATATGCCATGTATATATTTCATAGGGGCTGCATTGCCTAGCTTGAGAGATCATTTTCCTCAAGATATTGTATACATTATTTCTGCTATAATCTAATGTAATGGTTATGTGTATCTTTCGGCATTCTTGTATTAATGCATTCACTGCTATTTTCCAGCTCATGTTTATGTATTGCTGATCTCCACATTGGTGATATCTTGAGATATTCCCAATAGTGTAGCTGTTCCAGATTTGGAATATTACACTTATATTTATGGGTTTCCATGAGGGTACATTTGATGTTGAGGTCTACCTTTCCAATTATACATGTGTATATGGCCGACCTAATCAAATGTACATGAGTAGGTTCATAAATTCAGAAACCAACTTTTTCTTGTCCAAATGAGGAGATATTTAGGTTGATTTTGGTCCTCTGAAAAAAATGAATACAATGAAATCATCATCTCTGTCATCCGAGTTTTCTAAGGTGAAATTTTACCCTAGTTTCATAAATTAACACTCCCTCTCAACTAGGAATAATTCCACTTACCAATATTTGTCTATTGATCACACATCATCCTGTCATGTTTTCATCATGCCATGACCATATTTGTTTAACTCTATCTACTAAAAAATTCTTGAATCTAAAAGAAAAAGAATCAGGTAGCATTAGCTTTAATCCTCTATCTCATGAGGGAGTCACATATCTCAACCCCATATCAAGCAATGGGATATATAAAACACACAGGTGAGGACATCTCAGCCCCAGAATTACATCAGGGATCTCATTCTCAAATTGGAACCACAAGGGGAGAAAATATCAACCCAATCATATTTCCTACTTATATTCCCATCAATGAAACTCAAGAGTCACTAGGTAGAACACCTACATCAATCAACTTGAATTGTACACCCCACGTACACTCTCAACCCATTGGAAAAACTGGGAGTGATATTCCCAATAAGCTTGACTTGTGGGTATGATGCCAACTGGGGTATACTTTGCATAAACCAGATAAGGGGAAACATCTCCAACCCTATGTATATAGGAGAGACAAATCTCAACCCTGTGGGTAACATATAAGGGTGATCCCTCATTTTCCAAAGATCCCTTAACCCCAAGAGCCCTCTATCTCAATTCCTCGCCCTGGGAGCTCAATAGGTGGGGAAGAGTTAGCTCAGTGTCCTCGATTAGTGTTGCCCCTTATCAGGAGGGGTCACATCCATTAGTCCAAGATGCTATTTGACGACCAAGAAATTCCCTTTCGGTAAAGCTTTGGTGAGAATATTTTCAATCTATTCATCTGTCGATATGTGATGGATTCTAACAACTCCTCTCTACACCATGCCTTGAATGAAGTGATATCAAATCTCTATGTGCTTGGACTTGTCATGAAACACGATATTCTCTTCCAAACTTATCCCAATTTTTTTTTGCAATATATCACTGTACTGTCTAGAACCTGCTCAAATAGCTCTCCAAAGAGCTTCCTTAACCAAACTGCTTCGCAAATAGCCATGCTAGCTTAAATATACTTTGCTTCGGTGGTACTCAATGCTACAAACTTCTATTTCCTACTCATCCATGATATCATGGCAGATCCAAGACTAAAACAACATCCCGATGTACTCTTCCCATCGATAACATTTCTTTCCTAGTCAACATCAGTGTATCCATGAAGTCAAACATATTCAGCAGAATACCTCAGACCAAGTGTGACCATCCCATGCAAATATATCAATATATGTTTGGTAGCAATCCAATGTGGATGGAGAGGCTCGGTCATGAATTGAATTAACGTGTTCACTACATAGCATATGTTTGGACGAGTGTTCACAAGTAACATCAGAGCCCTAATCAATTCTCTATACTCGGATGGATTCGCCAAATCAGGTCCTGCAGATTCTGCACATAACTTCTTGAAGTTCGTTTCCATCGGTGTAGCCATGGATTTGAATTCTGTCATTCCAAATATTTTCAACAGCTTCGAAACATAGTTTCCTCGTGAAGGGAAAATATCACCATGCCTTTTCCATACTTCAAGGTGTAGAAAGTAGTGCATGAGTCCAAGGTCCTTCATCTCAAATTTAGAGGCTATCTTGCTCATACACTTGATCATCAGAGGCTCACTACTTGTTGATAATATATCATCAACATACAAAACCAAAATCGACAAAATACCTTAGACTACCTTGAAGTATATATTGGGATCAAAATTACTTCTTGTGAATCCCAGTTTCATCAAATAACTCTTTATGTGGGCATACCAAGCTCTAGGGCTTGCTTCAAACCATACAATGGCTTGTTCAATTTGCAAACATGCATTATTCAATCCTCCACTTCAAATCCCTATGGTTGCTCAGCATACACTTCTTCCTGTAATATGCCATGAAGGAATGTGATCTTTACATCCATATGATGAAGAGTCCATCCTTGACTTATGACAAGGGCTACTATCGAACATATGGTTGTGTATTGAGCCACAGGTGAACACATATAATCATAGTCTTCTCCCTCTTTCTGTGAGATAAACCTTGCCATATATTTCTTAATGCTACCATTAATTCCATGCTTGATATTGAATAGAAACTTTGAAGTCACCACAAATTCCCCCTTTGGTCTCGGTACAACATCTCATACATCATTCTTCATAATCAATTCATATTCCTTGGCCATAACATATTTATAAACTTGTTCTTTTACGGATTCTTCAAATGCGGAAGGTTTGGCTTGTTTCATAATTCTCATGGCTCCAACATATCCATGGTACCTGCATGGTTGCTTCCTTTCTCTAAATTATCTTCAAATGGGAACATGTCTCTTAGCATATTGTAGAGTGTCGTGGAGATAAAGTGGTCTATTCCTAGTAGGGGGATCACTTGGAGGAGTATCTAAGGGATCCATGGGCTCCATGGGATCATCAAAAATATCAGTCTTAGAATCAGGCACAAAAGGACCATCTAGAATATCCCTGTCATCATTCTTCTTCTCAAGAGGAGGAGGTGGAGGAATGTCGCTTTATTTTCCAAGAGGAACATCTTTATCTAATGTTACATCCCTTGTAATTTCAACCTTCATTTGACCATGAATATATATTATATATGCTTTATAATTTTCATAATTACCAACAAACATACCTTCTTTTCCTATAGCCTCTAACTTGTTTCTTTTGTCTTTAGCCACTTGAAAGTATACAGGGCATCCAAATACATGAAGATGGATAATGTTGGGCTTGTCACCTGTGAACACTTCTTCTGGGGTTTTATTTTCCAAATCTCGATGAGGTACCCTGTTTTGAACGTATACATCAACATGAGTTTCTTCTCTCCAAATGAATTTTGGCACATTTTGATCATGGATCATGGCACATGCAACTTCTAATATAGCCCGGTTCTTCCTTTCTGCTAATCCATTTTGTTTGGGTGTATATGGCATAATTGTTTCCTTTTTTATCCCTTATTTATTGAAAAATGATATGAACTCATCAAACATGTATTCCCCACCATTGTCATACTTAAATATTGTGATTTTCAACCAAAGGTTTTAATTCTTGGAACATTTCAAAGGATTCATCCTTGTGCTTCAAAAATTATATCCATGTATTTCTTGAAAAGTCATCAATGAAGGTGATGTAGTAGAGATGAACACCAAAAGAATGAATAGGCCTCAAACCACATATATCAGACTGAATGAGATGGAGGATGTAATTTGTCTTATTCTCACTAGAGGGGAATGGTCCCCTTGTTTTATCTCCACTCACACAACTTGGACATACTCCATCATGATAGGCTTTAACGTTGGGAATACCTGAGACCAATTTCTTAAATTTCAGAAGAGCATCATAATGTAGATGAACCAATATTCGGTGCCACAAATACCTCAGATGATTAGTATTATGAACCGATGTTAGAAGTGGCCTTCA
This sequence comes from Pinus albicaulis, assembly GCA_034641835.2. NCBI lineage: Eukaryota > Viridiplantae > Streptophyta > Pinopsida > Pinales > Pinaceae > Pinus > Pinus albicaulis. Next base: position 1,427,473,369 of record CM076582.1, read on the forward strand.
AGTGACTCTATAAATTCCTTCACATCTTGATCCTAATGTGAATGCATCTCTCATAGGTGAACCAACAGACCAAGTCAGAAAATTTCTCTTGATGAAGGTAACCCTCATTCCTTTATCCTCAAATGCAGATATAGATACCAAATTAGGAGAAAAGGGAGATGAAAGGTCACATGTTTCATGTGAGGAGGAAAACGAAGGAAAATAATGTAAAATGGATAAAATGGAGGAAAAAATGATAAAAAGGCGTTTGAGGACCAGTTTCCAAGTTTTTTCTCACAATTTTGGAGCTCTCTCATTATTCTCTCTCTCTCTCTCTCTCCCTCACTCACTCACTCACTCTCTCTTAGAAACTTAGAGTTTTCTTGGAGCACTTTCGAATTGGACCAAGAAAGGCAAGAAAGCAAGAAGAAGGAGGAAGCAAACAAGGAGAAGTAGGATTCTAGTAGTTATAGCATGATTCTTGGTAGATATCAATTTGCATGTGTATTTTCCTTGCTAGATATGGCATGCATGGTATTGCATGTGGTTCTTTTCTATCTTGGAATGGGTTTTTCCAAGCGTGACAATGTTTTTAGCCTAGCCTTTCCATTTTTGGATAGCCATGGTGTTGTGGAGTTCTCATGCCTTGGTTTAGCTGCATTACCGAATGGATTAAAAGCTGAGTGAGGTGGATCTCCAAATATTATTATTATTTAGGACACATAACTAGTTTATATGTTGCCTTGGTTTAGGGCCTGGTGATCTAGGTTTTGGATTGTAGTAAATCCTGAGAGGTGTTTCCTTGGTTTAGGGCCTAGTGATACGAGATTGGATTGCGGTAAAGCCTAAGAGGTGGTTTCCCTTGGTTAGGCCTAGGAATCCTTGCTGGTGAGTGGTGGGATATAAGGTAAAGCCTAGAGGGTGGTGTCTCGGTTTAGGGGCTATTGACCCCTGATTTAGACTGTGGGTTGCGGTAAAGCCTGAGAGAAAAGGAGATAGGAAAATTCCTCATGATTTAGGTGGAGAGAATCCAGTGATATCCATGCTTGTGTTGGCTTAGTGATCATCTGTAGATCATGGTAAATTCGGTTATGAAATGATTATTGTATTGGCTTAGTGATTCGATGTGAATCATGGTAAATCCTGATCTCTATTGACGAGGGTGAGGTGGTTTAGCCTCGGGATGCCTTGTTTGGTTCTTTCAGTTTGAGTCCCACATTCATGCTTGGAATATGGCACAGGGGTGATTGGCTGAAGAGATAGTTGACTCAACCAATCTATGGTTGGGTGGAACGTGGAAGTCACATCTCTGGTTGGTTTTTACATTCGATAATGAAGAGTTCATTCCTTTGGTATTTATTATGCAAATGTACTGGTTATTATGTGGATTTTATTGTTGTTGTATCCATGGTATTTCATTTGTTATTATGCTGGTTATAAACATGTATTTTATCAATGGTGATGTATGGCTCTATCCATTTTTTTATTTGTAAATGAATGCACAATGTATCTATGGTCAAATAGCTTGTATTGCAGCTAATGATGTAAGGGAGAAATCATTCTTATCGATTCTCAAATAAGTATGATACCCCTATGCTTAAATCTATTATTTAAACGTGTAGATTCAATGTTTGTGATATGTTTGACGAAATTCATTTCATGGCTAGGAAGGTTTCAAATGTGTTCTCGTTGATGTGATTTCTTCTGTATCATTATTCTGATGTTATTTATCATCCCCTAAGTTTACATGAATTTCTAGGCAGTGACCTGGGCTCTGGGCCTAAAAAGGTGGCTCAAATCCTAGAGTTGTAGGCACAAAACTGAGGAATTGGGGCCCTGATCGCATGCTTGGTGTGTCGTGTCTATGGTTATAGCCTCCCAGCTATTCCCTTGTTGTGTTATGCCTACGAAGTCTCAAAATGGTCAAAACATCAATCTAACCTAGGGGTAGGAGGATTGAAGGTGTTGGGATACCTCCTGGGGATGTTGTTGATGTTGTGTAAGGTTTGTTTGTCTTGTTTTCATTGGTTCCACTTCCTCAAGGTCATATAGGAGTTTGAATATCATATTAGTAGCATCTCATCACATGTTTACCCTGGTTGGATGGCTACTTGGGTAGATGTGGGAAGAGGGTGTTATAGAGTGGTATCAGAGTATGGTTCAACCCTTAGACTGGATGGGAAGTTTGTTGTTCATGAATTTATGTTGGTTTCATATGCATTTAGTATGCTTTTAGTCTATGTGCTCATTGCATCCATGTTGTATAGGGCATGGTGGAAGTGGTGTCATGGAATTTCTGATGTTGTTGTTGTCAACTTGTTGTCATGAGCGTATGACTGGTTATGCGTTTCTCATTCTTGTGTATTGTTCGTGCATGCTTTATTACATATTGTTACATATTGTACATGCATTGCTTATTTATTCTAGGTCACATATTTTTCATGCTTGTGTGTTGTTCGTGTATGCTTGCTTATGTGATGTTATATGTGGGACATGCATTGGTCGCTCATGATTGGTCATACATGTCAAGTGGGTGCATATGGTCAAGTTTGAATTGGTTTGATTGAGGTTGTTGTGCATAAGGTCATTGTATGCAATTAGGTCATCATGATGATATTGGTATGTTATGATACTAATGTGTTGGCTAAGATAGAGCAAGAGATGTAAACCATCAAATTGAAGTTGCAATATTCGACGTCAAGGCAAGAGCATGTTGTCATATAGGTTTGGATGTTGGGCATGTAGGTATGTAGGTTAAGGATTGTTATATGCATTATGGTTATGAGTATTCCTTTCATTATATTGATGTTATGGTTACATACATCATAGATGTTAGTTGATTATTGTGTCTATATGCACATGTGTCAGATAGTCATGAATGATAGCAATTTGTGGTGGTATGCATTGCTATTGTTGTTCTGTGTTAGATAAATTATATGTTGCTGATGAGCATTGTTATCCTTGATAACAACTAGGTTTTTCTAGGTTGATATTAGTTAAGTTAGGTTGGGTTATTAGGATGAAATAAGGTCATGAAGTTTATTAAATTTCAAATTTTATACTTAGTTTAAGGGGTCTAAATGGTCACTGGTCATGCAATAAAGGTCTTATCAAGGTAAATTAAAAAAAAATATGATTGCATGGGTAATAAAGGTCATTTTGTGAAAATCGGTATATTTTTCTATATTTTGCATCGTATTCAGTGTAAAACAGGCTGATTTCGCTATGGAAGTGCCTGATAGCTCCGTAGTGAACTTGCCCTCGCAAGAACTGAAAATGCTATGAACTTTGTCTTTTCTGCTAATGGTGGGAGAAGTGGTATCTTGTCATAATTTCAATGGTCAGTGCATACTTGGTCATCATGGTACTTTTAGTTATGTGTCATCATATATCATGGGCATGCGTGGTAATCATTATGACTTCCATCATTTCATTTTCCCACTCATTTCCTCTTTCCTAATTTAGCCCGATCCCTATTTTGAAAAGCAACACCTTGCCTTCATCCTTGTAAGCCGTTTGAACATTATTCTAGTAGTCTTGAGTCTTGTTTTTGGTCCAGTAGTTATCTTAGGATAGGTATTACCTATGTCAAGGAAAGTGTTTGTTGTCTCAAACAATTATGTAGGTGTCAAAGTAGAAGCTGATCAGCGCTGTGTTTGAAGGTATGGCTTCACATAAAAATCCAAACAAGGGTGGCACTATGGTCAAATATGAGCCCATGGATATGAGGATAATTTCAGAAGACCCTAGCTTCTTACAAGGTTTTTCAAATGTAGGTTGTATGCAGTTTTTACAAAAACTGCAAGGGTATCATGCATAGGTGTCTAAATATTTTTTTGTAAACTTCATTGGTACAATTCGAAGGTGGGAATCCTCAATTTTAATGTGTATCCTAAGACAATTGCACATGAAACTGAGATTCCAAGATCTGGAGAGGAGTGGTTTAAATTAACAAAGTTTAAGCTTCAAAATTGTGATGAGTTTCTAAAGTAGGAGCACATAGGCATAGATATGATCTCAAGCATCTCCAGGAATTTCCTCAAAGTCAACTATTCAAAACTGATGATGGTGATTTGGAAATATTTTACTTGTGAAGGTAGATTTCACATGATCTATCAGTACCAATTTAGATTGTTGCTTCATTTCACAGGTAAACAACCTCTGGATTTACCATTTTTTCTGTTAAGGAGTTTAGGCAAAATGGCCGATAAGGTGCAAGCTAAACTTGAAAGAAGTGATACTTCTATTTTTAACCACATTTTGATTAAATTGTTAGTTATGGAGGAGTTAAAGAAGTTAAAAAGGGATTCTTCCACTATTCTTGAGTGGGTATGAGGTGGATGTCCTCACTCCTAGAAAGACACCTAGGTCAAAGACAAATACTCCAAGGAAAGATAAAGAATATAGGGCAGAAATAGAGGTTGAACATGAGGTGGAAGTGCAGATAGAGATGCAACCCATGGTGGAGCCTATGGAGGTAGAAATTGATCAATTGGAGGAGACATTGGTGCCTAAAAAAACCCCTACCAACAGTAAAGTTAAAACTGATATAAAAAACCATTGAAGGATCACTAGAAGCCAGACAGAGGGAAAAGGAAAGCTAGAAGATATTTTGTAGGCAATTGACATTGAGGAATCTCCTGTTGTGAAGCCTGTAGAGGTTAAAGGAGCAAAAACAAAGAAAAAGTCTTAAGGATAAGAAGCTATAATTTTCCAAAGAAGACTCACGTTTTTTTTTTAAACCTAGGAATCCACTCACTAGGTCACAATTATCAAAGGGAGACAAACCTGAGAAGATGAATAAGGAACCAGAAAAGGAGAAACAACCAACAAGGGAAGAAATAATAGAGTTATCTCCAACAGAAGCAGAGGTGATCAAGACAAGGAAAGGAAAGGAAAAAGTGCAAGAAAAATCTGAATTGGAGCTTCTAAGAGAACAACTTAAGGAAGCTAGAGAAGAGATTTTGGAGACTAAGTTGGAGTTAGTAGACTTCAAAAAAGAGAGGGAGGAGCTCACAGTTTTCAAAAAAGAAGTGAGAAAACAGATTCATTTTTATGATGAAGTTGCAGAGGGGTCAAGGAAGATGTTGAAGAGGACACTACCCCTGCACACTATTATGAAACATCTCTTCAGGAGGAACAAGTGGTTGCAATCAGAAAGAAGGAAGTTACAAATCCAAGTCAGAGAATTAGAAATGCAAATGGAGATGGTGCAAGCAACGTTGAAGAAAAAAGGTTTGAAGATGATTGTGATGGAAGATGACCTTGCTGCCCCTTCAAAGATGGTAGTACACACCTTTTTTGGCCACTTTTTATTCTAGGATACCATATCAAGCCATTTACAGAGCTGCAAACATGTTTTGGAGTTAAGGATACAAATTTCAAAATCTGAAGAAATTAGGCAAGTTCGTAGCGAGCTCCAGGCTTGAAGCTGATTTTTTGCTACGAACACGCTGTAGAATATTTTAAGGTAAATATTTCTAAAAAATGTCATGTCAGTGGTAAATGAAGGCATGTGTTTAACTTATTATACCCAATGAAGACCCTCTAACAGGAAAAAAAATCAAAAAAATTGTAGAAGGTGGTGTAATGAAAATGCTACAAAAACTATGCTACGAACTTGCCTAAATACTCTGTTTTTCCAGCGTGCTAAAGTTTTGGTATTTTTGAGGAATTTAATGCATTTCAGGAAGAAGATGAGTCTTCAAAAGAGATTGTGGAGTGTCATTGGGACATCTATTGATGAAGACAACTCAACAATACACTTCATAAGGTTGACATGGCTGACAAAACATCACCTTTTCCACCTCACCAATGGACAATTGATCATCAAATTCTATTGATTAGGACCCGAAATTCAGTATGACAATTTTCCACTTGAATATGGTTATTTTCCACCTAAACAAGGTTGTTTGGTTTGATAGCCCTCATTAGCATGGGTCATTAAAGTTCTTGTTGATGTAGTTAATAGAGATAGAGTCTGTTTTTACTACAACCTCTTTCAAATAGAATTATCTATATTTTTTCTCAAAGAAATGGAATACTTTTTGGATTAGACCTCTAGATCAGGTTTGAGAGTCTAGCCCAGGTGGTAGACCTATGTAAAATGGATTTCACAGTATAAATATAGGAGTTTTAGAGATAGAGAGGGTTGATGGATGTAATGACCAAAGCTACTATTGTAATATAGTTTTCACTCAGTTAATAGATAGTTGTAAAAGTCTTTTTTTTTTTTTGCAGACCTGAGATTTTGATTGAGATTTTATGTGTTTCTATCCTTTATCTTTTGAATGATAATTCAACTTGCTCATACATAATTACTTAGAATTCATAAATTTTATGCTCCAAATTCCTTTATTTATTATGTTTGTTTTCATAATTATTGTATAAGAGCTCATGTGCCTCAGTTTCCATGAATAATATTTATTTGTAATTGAGTTTCCATGCTGACTCCATGCCCAATGGTATCCATCACTCATCTTCCACCTGCAAAAAATCATCTAAAATACATTTGAGAGTTATAAATCTTCATTATAATCTTGTTTATTGAATATCATACCTTTTCTTGAGAGAGCCCTCTCTGGTTGGAAGGGATAACTTCCAATCCTAAGTGATTTGAAATAGTTACATAAAATTGACTGTTGAACAACCCAACAAGTCCCAATTTGGTTAAAACAAGCATGATATATAAATTTTTGTTGTTACATGCTAGTGACTTGATGGTTAGGGTTATGAGATTCAAGCTTGAATTGACCTAATTATGATAGTGTGTTGTATTATGTCTAGAGTGACTATGCATATGTGATTATATGCATGAATGAAATTTTTTTATGAGTTTAGGGAGTGAACATGTTAGCTAGATATTGTTATGGATATCATGACCTTATTTACGAATGAGTTGATATGTTGTGAAGTTATATTGTGCTAATATAGAGTGATTATGAAGACAAGTTAGCCTTCCCTGAGATACATCAAGGCACGAGTTTGCTTATGTTGTTTACTTGGTGTTTGAATGGTTTATTATGTCATTTATTCAGAATTTGAGTGTTTGGTGTCTATCGTGTCATTTATCCGTTGTCTGAATGTTTTATTACTGCATGATACGAGTATGTTCCTATAATATTGCCTGAAGAAATGATCTTGTTTTGAGATGATTTTACTAACACACATGTGTTGAGATAGTTGATATGTACTTAGATGATAGTTGTAGTATTATGATCTTGACTATTAGTTGATTATGACATGAGTGTTAGTTGTGATAGAGGCTAATTTTAGTTAATCGATATGATGTCTTGATATTTGGGACATTTGATTGACATGTGTGAGAAGTTGCAGGGAAACATGCTTGGTATTAGCATGACAAGGTAATGGTTGAATTGTTTATATAACAAATAGATGGGTGATATGACAGTACATAGTAGGACTTGATCACAACGAGGTAAATGGTAAAAGAAAGGATTTTGGTAAGAATTACTCTGGCTATGTTTGGAAACTCTAATTCCAAACGAAAAAGTTCTTTTCATATAGGAATCCTTCTTAACCCTAATCTTGTCTGGCATTAATTGGATATGTTATATATTTATGAACATGTATTTGAAAAGTATAACCGTTGGTTTCTAGTTATGGATGAATTTATCAAGGAATTGGAGTTCCTTGAGAGCTGTATGTGTTCAGTTATAAGGCAACGTCTTAGCACAACGAGGTAAGGTAATTTTCATATTGTATATGTATTTATACATTGAAAATTATGTGTTTATGGAAATATGATGTAGGGGATTGCATGGAAAGATACCACCATGAAATATTGGAGAATGTTTGGTTTGAGATTTCCATTGAAAGCTCTGGGAAACATTGGGATTGAGTCATGGTGTTTGTTTCCAATCTAGTGCTTTCGGTATTTTGTGGTTGTTGCACTTGATTTGTGGCTTGTTTATGTCTAGTGTATGGCCATACCATTTTTTTACGTTGTCGTATTGCTTTAATTTTTCATGGTATTCCTCTTGTTTTTTCTTATTCTTGCCTTTTGTTTGAGAGTCCGAGAATTGGTTGGGAAACAAGAAAGTTAATGGAGCTCAAGGAGATCTATGTGGTACCTAATGGGTAATGTAAGACACAAATGAATATTAGTGCATGAGTAAGTGCAACGTAAGGTAAGAATATGACAACTGGTTGAATTGGTTAGGTCCATTGTGGTAAATGGTAGATGGAAGAGTGTTACCAGGATTAATCCCTCTTGCAAACAAGAGAAATCTCCCTAGTACTCTAATGAGTAGCTAGAAACAAATCTCCCTAGTACTCCAATGAGTAGCTAGAAGCAAAGGTCCATTTGAATATCTCCTCTAGATTATTTGTATTTTAATATCATTATAATAGTAAAGTAGAGAGGACATGCTCCTACCTTTAAATCCAAATGTCTAATGTAATCCTTTTTCCGTCACTCCAAAGTAGTTATCCAATGATGAGTAGAACCTGCAATCATAGACAAGACAAATAATCAATGCATATGCAATATATAATAATAAAAAAATACTAATCCAACTTAGTGATCAAGGAATCTAAGTATTGACATCATTCCCATGAATTCAGAAACAAGGCAATGAGAAAAATAGATCCATATGTATTATCATAAATTAGAAATAACAATCTTACAACTGGATGCCTTGATGTTGTATAGATTCCTCTCGTGGTCTGAGAAATCTCTCTCCTTTAGTCTGATAAGCCTTCCTCTCTAGAATGACCAGCATGAAGTCATGGGAACAAAGGTGTTATCTTCAATGTGTCAACAACAACTCACTAGTATAGAAAGTATACACTCTATGAACTCTCTCCAGCTTAGAAACTATACAGATCAGTCTCTATTCACATTAGTATCTTAGGTATCTACCCTTGAGCCTGAAACTTGAGCTCAATATATAGGGAAATTGAAGTAGTTTCAGATCCATTAAGAGATGGATGGATTCCTCCCATGAAGGGATTTGAGTTCCTTGGACCAAGGGACAATCTCCATGAGTGGAGGGATAAAGCTCAAATTGGTGCGACTCTAGAGGCTTCCAGTTGGGAGAATATTTGACCAACTAGGATTTTAGAAGTTATCTTTTATTTTTACTTGATTTTCACGGGGGTGCACAGGTTTTAGTGGTGAATAGAGCAGCGATCGTCACAACTAATGGAAGGATCATTAACACATTCGTAGGGAAGGCTAGAAAAGTCACACAGGAAATATTTTAAGGGTTTTACAGAGGGTTTCTCCAATTTCCAAGACTTGATTCAAGAACATGAGTGTTTTTTGACCTCTAAGGGAACATGATATGGATGGTGATATACCCATATGAACAATCTTATGTCATAGTGACAAAATGACGTGTAACAGATTACCCCCAAAGTGTGAAGTTTGAGAAAGTTTTCCTGAAGAGTGAAGTGCTTTATCATTCAGAGGACTGGATTGGAGACACTAGTCGAAAACCTGTAAAAATATTCAATGCAAATATATATCATCATTGAGGTAGAAATTCCCATACTCAGATCAAAACTAACTAAATGTTCTGGTACATATATGATTTCACTATTACATCAAAAGTAGACACAGTATGGGCACAACCATCTGCCATAAGCAGTCTACTATATCATGAATAATAAGACTCCTCACAGCCTGGATGGTGGAAACTAGATCCAAGGTCTTTATTTCTGCTTCTCGAACTAGTACAAATCTATCCATGTGATTGATTATTTCAGAGTCGAACATGGTAGAAACCACTTGATTACTGGTCAATGATGAGAACCGTTAACAAATGTGAGAGAAACCACCAATAATGACAATGGCCCTCAAAGTACTTTAGTACAATCTATGAGTGTGAATGAATGATTTGCAGTCAAATACTCATAGAATCATTCAATCGAAGGTCAATGATGAAAACCTATTGTCCAAGGCGAGAAAACTGCCATTAGGGCATGCAGATCCCAAGGTACTGATAGGATTCTAGATCAACTTTCTAGATAATGAGTTGATGTCGATAGAAAGTGATTTGTCTTTAGCTCATCCTTGAGATGAGTCCATCTTAGTATTAAAAGAGAACCCTAAGAAGGACTGGTTCGGTCTTATTATGATTGAAAGGTCCTGTACTGTTTAGTTTTAATGAGTCCAGTATAGGAATAACTCGGCGTTTTTCAGTTTTAGGGTGTTAGAAGAAAAACATAAGTAAAATCCATGGTTGTTCTTTTTCGTAAAGTTAGTCCCTCAAGCATGAAAAAGGATAAAATAATGCAGGAGAGAACTCTATTGACCATGATTAGTCAGCATATATCTTTTTTGTAACTAGTCCAATTCAATCTAGAAAGGGGTAAACTTATACTGAATGGATGACTGCTCATTTACTTTAACGAGTTCGAATAGTCAAGTACTCGGTGATATTTTCATGTTTAGAGACTCTGAAAAGGGCGTAAAAGAGGACTCTAGGGTTTCTATTTTCATATTTTAATGGAGCCCGAAAAAGTGATAAAAGTGTACTTGATATCAAAATAAATCTTTTCACCAAAATCCTGTATCCTGCACAAAAACTCGAACAATTACGAATATCTGCTCTTCAAAAAGGAAAAATATTTTTATTTGACTTTTTAAAAGTAAAAATAAATAAAAAAATATTATTTTATTAATTTAAAACTACAAAAATAAGTAAAAACAAGTTATTTTCACCTTTTGATTTTCAAAACAAAGCAGAGAGAGATTTTGCCCAAAAACTTTTGGAGCTGATATCAGAAGAACCGACCGACCATTTCGAGAAACCGTCCGCACCAGGTAATCCACATCATCATTGTCTTTGTTTTCATCCATTTAATTTATAATTTTAAGAATTAATGGAATTTTTTAGAGGGAAAATATTTTTTAAAATCCACCCTCGAGGGTGCGTAGGTTCTCTTAGAGAAAATAATTCTCTCTATAAAAATGGCTCAAACTTCCCCCAACTAATTTTTAATGATTAATTTGTGTATGTGTAGGTCTACAATCAAGTTGGAATGGCAGGAACGAGAGCATGAACTCATGGAAAATGAAGCCATGGATGATTCGACAACTATGCACTCATTAAAAAATTGTGGCTTGTACAAGTTTTGGGAAAATATGTTTTAAAATCCGCCCTCGAGGGTGCGCAGGTTCTCTTGGAGAAAATAATTCTCTCCTTAAAAATGGCTCAAACTTCCCCCAACTGATTTTTAATGATTAATTTGTTGATGTGTAGGTATATAATCATGTTGGAATGGCGGGAACGAGAGCATGAACTTGTGGAAAATGAAGCCATGGATGATCCGAAAACTATGCGCTCATTAAAAATTGTGTCTAACACGTGCGCAAAAACACACTGTGTAAATACATCACCTGCACAAACGTCGTGGGGTTTTGAAAAACATATCTCTCTCCATAAAACTGGCTCAAACTTCCCCCAACTGATTTTTAATGATTAATTTTGTTAGTGTGGCAATGAGGTGGTAGATTCACTAGATTTTCTAAGTCAAATTGAGCGTCTAAAGAGTATTAAGAGGTATTCAGGCAACTATATACTCAGAAGGTCCCACCATGATAGCAAGAATGTTAGGGTCCCATGATTTGGCAGATTGGTAGACCAAATGATAGGGTAACATGGAACCAAGCTTTGGAGTTTGAGGACCTAGCCTTCCTGGACTTAGAGAGGGATCTCTCTATTGGGTGAAAAGGATGTGTTCTTTTTGCTTGAGGGTTTTGATTTTAGGCTAGTTGTTAAGTGTAGGGTTTGTTGATTGTTTTGGTTGGGCAAGATGGTCAAGTGTAATAGGAGGAGTGAGAGTATGTCAAAGCCATTGGGCTATGGAGTCAAATGAAGTCAAAGGTGTCAAAATGATGAAACAGAGTGTGTTGCAGGGCTAATTTAGCAAGGTTAATGGATCCTTAAGGTGATGTATGAGGTGTAGTGAACATTAAGTTTGGGAAAAAATAAGAGGTATTAAACACATATAGTTAAAAGTTACAACTCATGAGGTAGGGAAAACCATTAAGATCAATGAACAATACTTTAACTGATAAACATCCAAGATAAACATTCTAGTGAAACATAGAGAGCATAAGAGCTTCTAACTTTAGAAATTCACCTTTAGATTTTGGGAAAAACATATAAGATAAAACAAATAACTCAATTTATGAAGAGAGAACTCCTAAACATCATATTTCAAGCTACTGGGAACTCTGAAACAAGTTGATAAGCATGGACAAAGGGCAAGATCGAACGAGACCTCTTTGAATTAACCTAGCAATCAATATTCTATGGAAAGGCTTCAAGATAGGGTTTTGAAAACTTCAAATAAGTAGGGAATACCATGAATCATACTTGTAAGCTAGCACACTAACCATACATGAAACAAAAACAAGTTTTGGTGGACCTAAGGAGCAATCAAGAATTCCTTAAGATGGCCAAAAGAGGAAAACATCAAAGCTATAACAAACAGGAGGATTGTGGCGCCTCAAAGAACATGTCTCAACCTATAATTTTCTGATTTATAGGAGCCAAGAAGAATGAAAAAAATGAGAACAAGAAAAAATTAACAAGTTAAGAAGACATCACCATTCACCAAGCTATGGAATCCTGCAAACAAGCTTCTCCATCATCAAGCCAAACAAGCCATCCATCCACTTCACAAAACCAATTTCTTCTCCAAGCTCATAAAACCATGTATATTGCTCTTTAAGCTCATCAAATGCCAACAAAATACATAGGGGCCTCATGCTCTATTTATGGAGCAAAAGAGGACTAAAACCCTAAATGTGGTAGGAAAATGTCAAATATAACTATAAATGACATTTATGGCCAAGAGACCATGCAAGGCCCAAGGCATATAATATCCTAAGAAATAAATGCCAAAATAAATATTTGCACCTAATTCTAGAGTAATTTGCCTCAAAAAACTCAAAAATATCTATTTGCAATAAATGAGTGTGTTTTGTTGACTTTTGGTCCAAAACACACTAGGCAGCCTTTGTGCGTAGCGCCATTTCAACAGAAAATAGGGTCTATTGTAGCTGAGTTTTGGACCCCTTCCTGGCACCAAATTTGGCTTCATGATGGCTTGTTGGAAAGCCTAATGAGTCTAATTTCCAGAAATTCTTAATTTGTGTCGAGTGGATGCCATTTACCTATTCAAAAAATAATGTTCCCAACACCGTTATGTGTGGAGCGCCTGGTTTGAAAATGAGGCAGAAAGGTCAAAGTTTTGATGTTTTTTGACCTTTTGGGGGGTCAAAAATTCTCCAAATGATTTGAAAATTGGTGAGCAGACTTTTGGTGATGTGAGGAATCCAAAAATACAAAATTTTTGAGCTGAGGATGCACCAATGTTGTGCGTAGTGCCTAGGGTGCTGCTCATAGAGGGGTCAAAATTTGAAAAAGACAAAATTTTGTTCAAATTGCCTCAAAATTGGTGGAGAAGTCCCTAAATAGGTCTTGGACACCTGTTGAGAAGCCTCAACCAAAAATACAAGGTTGTCATGCATTTTTTCCATTTTTAGGTTTTCTAGCTCCATGAGGGCTCTTTCAGTTTGGCACAATCAAGCATGTTTCTCCTCGCATAATGCTTGGTCATTTTATTTTGTAGAGAAAGGCCTCTCTTTACCTCCTTGAAATGCTTATGCTCCTCTTTGTAATAGTGAATGACATGTTGTGCCATCTCAAACTCTCTTTCCCACTCCCTGAGCTGTGCATCTTTGTCCAAGAGAAGCAATCTAGTGGTCATCTCCTTGTCCTCATTGTCACTGTCTAGATTAATGAATTGAGGCTCTTGGGAAGTCTTCTTGATCCTTTTTCTTCTCCTTACCTTTACTTGTTGCTCACCTTTGTCCATATTTTCCTTGCCTTTGTCCTTGTGCTTGATAGCGGGAGGAGAGATGGCCCTTTGCCTTTTTGAGGCAGCAAACACATCTCTTTTTCCTCTGTGGTATGTGCATGTGAGAGGAGTGATAATGGTAGATTTGATAGTGTCTTCTTCATTTCTTTGACCCTTGTTATTGTCACTATATTTCTCATTTTTTCCATGGCTTTCATGAGTCACTTCATGCCTCATTGGCTCACTGATTTCTTGATCTTTAGCCTCATCATCATCATTGTCTTCCTCACTGTTTTCCATACTGTCATTTTGGCCTTCAAACTGATCACTGTCCTCCTCACTTGCCTCATTTTGGCTCTACCCTTTACTAAGGTCCTCTTCTTGGTCATTCCCTGCACTGTCACTTTGATTCTCTTGATCATTTAGAGGCTGATTTGTGTCATGACAGTCATGACTATTTCCTTGGCTGCCTTGCTCATCATGGACTATCTTATCAGTGCTATTTCTTTGGTCACTGTCTGCCCCTTCAAACTTTGTCTCAGTTTCATCATCTGCCTGTTCTTGGTCTTCAATTTATTCATCATATCCTTCTGTTTCCTCAAGATCATTGTCTTCATTCATTTCAACACTGTTTTCACTATCATTGTGCTCACTGTCATGCTTAAGCACATCTTCCTCTTGGCTGTCTTGTGCACTCTCTTGCTGACTGTTATCCTCATTGTTTTCTTCATAATCCTCTTGGTCCTCACCCTGTTCATCATCAACACCTTTTTCTGCACTTGAGATTGATTTATTGGTGTCATCACTATCACTGTTTTGCTACAATTTCTCACTGTCTTTTTCTTTTTGACTACCATTTTCATCACTCTCCTTATTGTCATTATCATCCTCCTACTCTTCTATGTCATAATCACCCTCCTCTTCTTCATTAGACTCTATTTCTGCCTCATTGTCTTTATTATTTCCACTACTACTTGTTTGTTCTTCATGGCTACTGCCATCATCTTCTTCCCCAACACTGTTGTCCTCTTCTTTTTCTTCATCTAAATTTGTTTATGCCTCACTGTTTTCTTCCTTTTCACTGTCATCTGCATGTTCATTATTGCTTCTACCACCATCTTCACTTGATGCATTAGGAGAATAGATAGGAGGTAAGTTTCCTTGTGGAGAAGACATATTTGGATATGATGGAGGAGTGGAGGTAGGTGGGTGTGAAGTGGAAGGAAAATTTTGCTGAATGAAGGCTTGGGGATTTGCAAATACATCATGTGAGATGAAAACTTCCCAAGGGATTCCCTACTACTCCAGCTGGTGCAAAAAAATCATCTTAACCAAGGAGTGGTGAAAAAGGCTCTGCATTTGGTGGGAATAACTCCTCTTCTTGACCACTGAAGCCATTTTGTCAATGCTCTGGTAAAGATAGTATGGTAGGTTTAGCAGTTTAACCCTGGTGAAGTGCATTAGTAGCCTTATATGATATGAATAAACCCTGGAGTACCTCCCCTCACAGATGAAGTACTTGATGATCTGCCTCATCAGTAGGGCATACCTCTCTAGCAGGTGGGAGAAGGGGAAAACAACCTTGCAGCCTTGTTGACAGCTAGGTTTGAGGAAGGGCTCATAGTAGCTCAAATCCAACTTCTTCTGTTTAAACCATTTCTCACCAACATCTGGTATTCTTGTGGCTTTAGAAATGGATTTAGATGAGAGTTCAAAATTTACTCCTGCTAGGTTGACTTGGTGGTTTTGTTGGCTGAGAATGAGCAACCTAGTCAAGTTTGAGTGGCTTTGGACCTGCTTAACCCTCTCACAAAACTGATAGCATCCAACATCTTGAAAACATGCAAGGATCATGGGAGAAGAGGTGATTTGAATGGTATCTAAAGGTTCAAAACTATTAACCCTTCCTCCCTTGTGTTTTTTCTTGATAGGTCTTTGGCCTTCATCACTACTGGTATTGATTTCTTCTTCAGACATGGTGACTGGTTAAGAATAAAAAGATTTTTAGCTTGTTGAGAGCTTTTAGGTGTAGGGAGGGAAAATGAATGATGCGAGGGAA
The DNA here is from genome assembly GCA_034641835.2 of Pinus albicaulis. NCBI lineage: Eukaryota > Viridiplantae > Streptophyta > Pinopsida > Pinales > Pinaceae > Pinus > Pinus albicaulis. The sequence goes on from CM076582.1 coordinate 1,427,489,246, forward strand.
AATTTTAGCAAATGAGGGCTAATGAAGTAGGTCTAGGGAAGTTTCATAGTTTTAGGAGGAGGTTTGATTGTATTTGAGTGTCTTTAGGCTAATGAAAACTCCCCCAATTTGTAAACCCTGCCCTAGATGGTCAAATTTTATTTTTATGGAGATTATGGTTTGGTCACATTAGGCCTTTAAATACCTTCCTAGACTATGAAATTATCACTTGGAGGGTAAGGAAGAAAGCCACCAACCTTGCTTGACTGATGCAAGAGCTTTGGAGGCAAAAAGTCCGAATTTAGGTCCTTTTTGAACAATTTAGACCAAAACTCACCGTTGTGTAGCGCCAGAGGCCTGTTCTGTGGGCGAGTTGGGTCAGTCTGGGCCTTTGTGTAGCGCCCTAGCCGGTGCGTAGTGCCACCCTCCTGGTGTGTAGCGTAGTGTAAATTAACACTGCGGCTGCCTCTTCTATGCGCAGTGTCGACGGCCAGGTGCGTAACGCCTCCGTCGGTGCATAGTGCCCGAAAAATTTCCACAGTTTTGCAAAAAAACCCTTAAAAAATTCTTTCAACAGTTTTCTTCTTATTCGCAAAGACAAATATGAAGTGGGAGAGAGGGAAAGGAGACTTTATACTCCTTTTGAAAATTATTTCAAGACCAAAACCCACTTTATAAGGTTTGTTTTCTCTTTATTTTTCTCATTGTCTTTTTGGCTCTTTTTGGTCCTGTAGGTGGCAGTTTGACAAAAAATATGGTTTTTTCTTTGTTGGAAGCCTCTTAGTGTTCTTCTTGTACTAAAAAAACTTTCATCAATTTCAAATATGTGCCCTTAACCCACACTTGAAAGCATGAGCCCTTTCAAAGAAGTTTATTTTGACCAATTTTGATGAAAATAGATAGATAGTGAAATTAGTGCTTCTATTTGAAGGTTTTTCTTCACTTTATCCTATTTATGAACTTCAACACTTGTAAAGAGTAATCTTGTTATAATGTTGGCACTTTTTATGGGAGTCTTCAGTCCTGCAGGTTTATGCCTTTAATTTCTTGGTGGAGAGACTGAAAAGAAGAGTTTTAACCTTCCTTCAACTGACCTTCTGTCATGTATCTCTCTGAGATAGTGAAACAAACCTTTTGGTGTGAAAAACCTTATCACTTGGCACCAACAACCTTTTTAGTCTTTATGTGTGCCATCTTGGTGAGAAACATTTGGTTTGTTTGTCCTTACCAATCTTCCTGTAGGAAACCTTTTGTGATAGTCCTGCAGAAGTGTCACTCAAGGTTAATCTATCTCTTGCAGAATATACCTTTGATAAGGAAACCATTCTGGAGGTTTTACTGCTCTTAGACTAGCTACATGTTTGTTTCTTTGACCATGTTGATAGTGATATATCTTTGGTTGGAAAAGCAAGCAGTTTTTAAATCGTTTTGTGTTTTCCCTTTGGCCACTTATGTTCTTGCAGGCGTCTATACAAATTCTGCCTTAGATCACTGTCTTTGTGGATTTTAACATCTTATTTTATCAATAATGAACCTATGATTTTCATAATTACCCCCTTGGGAAATTTTACCTCATGCTTGCCTCCTTTGACCATTTGAAAATGCTTTTGACTGTTCCTATGAGAAATCAGACCCTTGAACTGATATCTCTGGCCCCTTTTGCTCCTGTGGTGAAGTAGGATAGAGTGCTTCTTGTCTGCCTCCTTTGATATTTTTAAGACATATGATTTTACCTTTTGAAACCTCATGCCTCTGTACTAATACTCTTTGCCTTTTTGTACCTTTGGTGAGGTGGAGTCAATGTCTCTTTTCCAAACCCTATAGGGCAACTTGAAACCATTTGAATCCATCTGCTGTTATGAAGGAGGCTCTTTGTCATCATTTGACCATTTTTGTCCATCTCCCCAAACTTCTAGGTTTTAGGGCTGTTAGAAAAAAGTAAATAGTGTTGTCTTCTAAGTTCTCAAAACTTCTCAAAACTCATTAATTATCTCTAGAAGTCTTCAATGTGCACTTGGAGGAGTTGAGGTGGCCTTTGCCCTTGTGACCCTAGTACTGATTCCTTGTTTGGTCAAAGTTGTCACAAACCCTGATTCTTTTCAAACACATACTTGCTGATTTTCTTCTTTGCTGTGAATGGTCTTCTTATGATGATTTTCTCTTTTACGTTACCCATTGCCAGGCTGATGGCCATTTGATCCTTTTGGAAAAATGTGAGCAAGGGGCAACTGTCCCCCTGCAAGTTTTGTGCTCTAGGCCAAAAATCCCTTTTGAGTGACCTCTTTTGATCAGTTTGAACAAGATCAACTATCCTTTTCTTCTTTGAATGCAGTTTCTTCATGCAGGAAAAACAGAGTTGTTAGGATACCAAATCCACCCTATGACCTTGTGAAACCCTAGGTGACCTAGTGGAAGCTTTCTTGGACTTGGCTTTTGGACTGAGACCTAGAATTTGGGATCATCAAGTGTAAGATAGAGTTTATGATAAACTAATGTATTGAAGATCCAAAATCCAATGTACTTGATTTATCTAAGGAACCTACAGAGATAGTTTGAGACTATCAGTGTTTAGGAGTATTTTGGGAGACACAACAAAGCCATTTGATTGGTGGGCTTAGGTAGCAGTGGGGAGGTTTCCAGGCAAAACAAAATAGAGGATTTGGGCAAAAGGTGAAAGAATATAGACAGAAAGAGTGACATAAGCCACTAATGTGTTTTCTGGGACTGGTAAGCAAAGCTAGATATTATGGAATGATGAAATAGTGAAAAATTATCTTGAGGATAATGAAGGCAGTGAGATTTCTAGAACTCACAATGTTTATGAACCTTGTTTTGTTGATGTGTAGGTCTATAATCATGTTGGAATGGCAGGAATGAGAGCATGAACTCATGGACAATGAAGCCATGGATGATCCGACAACTATGCACTCATTAAAAAATTGTGGCTTGTACAAGTTTTGGGAGATTCAAGGCATGAAAGCACAGGTTGAGCTAATGACCCGACTCATGAATTCATGAGATGTCAGAGATCAATGTTTCATTATTTGAGACCATCGACTTGTGATCGAGCCAGAAGACATATATTTCCTCACTGGTTTGCCTCATTGAGGGAGGGACATTTCCTTATTTGTGACTAGACCAGAAGGTCTTCCCATTGCTACTTACAAGGCTTAATATTGTAGCTGAGATTCAGAGCTAAAGGACGTCTGCATAGATATCAAAACTATTGTGAGACTAGAGCTCAAGATAATAGCATTCATGATTACCAGGTTATGTTGGAGTGCATCTCCTCATGTGGCTACCAAAGCACATATGCAGACCACAGTTGAATGTTTTTGAGGAACAATATTCAACTAGAGTGAAATAGTGTTGGCTAATATGAAGGGAAAACTCACGAGAGCTAAGAATGGGAAGTTGAAAAACTTTAGATATGGTGCCATTATTATACCCTTTTCTTTAGAGAGGATCCGACTCCTTGTGCCTCAACAGTCTCCAGTGGATCTTGCAAGTCCTCAGGAACCTTGTATGGTGCACTAGGTAGCATTTATGGCTTGCCATGGTGGCAAAGGTGGTGAATTTTTTCGTTTTACTCCTCAGTATTTCTCATGGCTTAGGAATCAGATCTTCATGATTGAAGATTTTCCTTATGTAGGGATGGATTACAAAGGTGATCCTGAAACATTTACTCCACCAGGAGCAAAGTGGGATGAGACAGGTTATTGAATCATTTTGAAGTTTTTATCTAATTTTTATTTGAGTTTTTATCATCAAATACTGAAAAAATTTTAAATGTAGATGTCTGTCCAACACAACCAGCAATGCTTCGTCGCTTTGATATGTGAGAGGCACAACCCACAGAAGGCCCAAAAAATGATGCAACAGAGATCTTGGCAGAGCTGGAGCACAACCTTGAGAGGTTGACTATTGATATTCATGATACCAGAAAAAATGATATACCTCTTAGGTTCCAAAGACATGTGACTGGTGTCCCAGGTCCACTCAGGAGATTTCTACGCAGGGTGGCACGTGCCATAGTTTGCTATCATGATCATCATCATGGATAGCTGATGGTCAATGTAGATTGAAATTTTTTTTTTTGTATCATTATATTTTAGATCATAAGGTGTTTGAACCTATGATCACAGACAATGTAATAATTTTTGACACAAACTTATTTAAACTAATGATATTACTACCTTCGTTCTCTAAGTATCTTGTTAAACATGGATTGAATGTTGTTTTGTTTTACCTTTTTAATGTTGCAGCTGTCTATTTAAAACTCGATCAACTAATGCATCAGCTAATGTGTTTAAATTTTTTGAAATGCGTTGATATTTGATATAATCAATTTGTCTTTCCAAAAGATGAACCTTAAAAAACAATCTTAACAAAGCTAGATTTCTGATAGCATAAAATTCCTTTAAATGTAATACAATGAGTTGCGAATCTAACCTAACGATCAAACTTCGAATACCAAATGTGATGGCATCAGATAATAACTCAATGAATGCACTATATTCTACAATATTGTTTGTTGTTTGACCAAGGCATATCCCATGTATAGAGACTAACTCATCGGTGGGTGAATAGATAACAAAATCCACGGAAGAGATGTTCTGTGTACTACGATAGGCGTCGTCATCAAAACCAATGTAAGTTTGAAGGGATGTCTACATATGAAATATAAGCAGTAATCAAGATAAGCAGCGAAAGTAGTAACAGTTGTAAAACAAAAATAACTAATCCTAAGGCACACTTGTCTATTCTAAGGCATATTGTTCTAAAATGTAACTAATGTACAAGGGAGATTGTTACACCATTTTTTGGTCATCTAACCTGTTACTATTAGATGGAGCTAAGTACACCATGTAAAACCAATTTTACCCTAAGTAAAATTGCTTTCACTATGAAAAATAACTTAGTAAACCAAATTTATTAAGTTGTTTATGGTCTAAACAGGAAACCCCATGAGGAAATATTAAATAAATCCACATTTGTTTGATTTTCCTCAAGGAATAATTAGTTAAACAATAGTTTAATTAATATTTCTGGTCATATTTAACCCAAAACACGAAAATTAATTAGATAAATTATTATTTATCTTATTATTTTCTAGGAATAATTATTTAAACCTTATTTAAATAATATTCCTTATTAAATTTGACCAAATCATTCATAAATAATTAAATAAATCATTATTTATTTAATTATTACTCAACCATATCCTTAAAATAATAAATAAATAATTTATTTATTTATTATTTACAAATAAAGGGATTTGACCCAAGTCAAATTATTTTTCCCTCCAACAAATATAATAAAATATTCCATAAAAGTTGGATTTGGAATTGGTTAATAATATTTTAATTATGCACCAATATCTAGACTAACTCAATATTTTGTTATAAATAGAAGGGTTTTTCCATTCATTTACTACCTTTGTTGCCTAAAGATCACTCTGGATCTATACTTTTGGTATGATTTTGATCCACCATCATTGTCATATTTTGCTACCTTTTTCTTGTGAGCTCCCTTTGAGTTCCATTTTTTGTCTGGGTTTTCTACACCATCAAGAGAGAGGGATTTAAGATCTGAAGCGTTGAGGACTTACAAGAACCCATCCCGTTAAGGGGGACTGGTAACATCTTTCTATGTTCCCTTCCCAGGTGTCAAAAAATACAAAAATTATTTAAAACAATCTTGTCTTGTCAATTGGATGCATGGAGTAACTCTTGATTTTATTTACTGCTTAATGTATTTAATTACATAGATCTAGATTTTGCAGCATCTATCTTGGTCAACTAATTGCAGATCTAAAGGTATCGATAGCCAATTTTGCTGTTAAGACTGTTTTTTATGCACGACTAAAGTGAGCCTTTTTCGTACGCTTGTGATTAAGATTCATACTAACAACTGGCAACTCCCCAAGGGTTTATGATTACAACCTCTGTCGTTTTTCATATCCCTACATATGCAAATGCTTCAAACCATAGGATTTCTCTTCAATTTCTTATTTTTCTTTTCTTGATGTTTTTTTAACCCATAAAACTCTAAAACATTGAAAATTCTAACTTTCGTGTGTTTTCTAACCTATTGCGCAGCTGACAGGCATGAGCTGTAGCTGAGACGACATTTTTTTTTGAAACCTTCTCCTGAGAGTGTCGGAAGTGCAGGTCACACTTTTTGGGCCAAAACCTGCGACCTGAACCTCTAGGGCACAAAAAATAGGCCAAAACCCGCGACCTTGGCAGAAAACAGGTCAGAAACTGCGACCTGAACTTTTTGCGGGAATTTTTCTGAGATTTTTTCTGTGTTTGTTTGGGCCTTTGTTTAGGGTTGTCTGAACTCCGTCTCTACCCGTTTTGGACTTGTACTTGTTTTTTTTTCTCATCAAAGTGGGAACCTAGCTCTCTAGGGCTTTAGTACCCTCCACCTTTTGTGGAAGAGTTTTAGCTGCTGCAGGTTGTCTGAAATTTCAGTGTGTTCAACCATTTTTTAGATCTGATCCCTTACCTTCAGATCCACTTTAGAGTGGCTATTTATCCATCCAAAACAACTCCTTTTATTTTTTTTTGGGTTTTCCTCTAGGGTCCCATCTGCTTCCCTCTAGGTTATAGCCTTTCGCCACCTCATTTACAACAATTTTTCCTCTAATTTTTTGCTATTTTTCTGCACCTATTTCCAGCAGATCTCACATTTAGATATCTGTCCCTCTCGACCTTAGATCTATTGGCTATTTTGGTGTGTTTTGACTAGATTTTTTCCCACCTACAGACTAGTTGTTGAGAGGCCTGCCTCCTTGGGTTTAGATTAATGCATAATTAGTTGTTTATTTTCTGTTATTTCAGTTTCATATACTATTATCTGCAGGTTTATTTACAGTTATACAACACACTTTTTCTTTTTCTCTACAAACATCTGGGTTTAAAAATTAAAATTTACACACTTAACACACACACCATAAGTGAAGAAGAGCTTGGTTAACACTGCCAAGTAAAGAATTTAAACATTGAAATCAATTGATCCTGCACGTCTCTGTCCTTGTTTTGACATTGTAATCAGTTGATCCTGCACCTCTTCGCCCTTGTTGGTCTTTCTTCCCTTTGTGCCATGTTTGTGCCTTCATCATTGCGCCACCAAGGTGTTTATCCCAGAGACTTCTTGGCCTTCATCCTCAGTTTTCGGTAGGAAGACTTACTCCTCTGTGTAGGATTCGAGTTAGTCCTCCACCGTGTCCGCACTCCGACTCCTCTTCTAGTTCATTGGGTTCTCCTTCTAGTTCTGCCCCCAATTCTCCCCCTATCACCTTCACCATGTCTGGTTCAGGACCTAACGCTGGTGGTAGGCCCGACCCTAATTCTAGAAATACTACTAGTGGGACCACAACAGGAACTACCCCGACTTATCCCTTGCTCCCCTATATGGCAGGCCTTAGTCTTCCCGATTTTAACCAGTTGATCAATGACCCTATACGCCATGATGCTGGTTGGCTTGCTATGCCGACCGAGCTCCCTTTCGACATTCCCAAGTTTGAAGGTCTTGCTGGAGAAGATCCTACAAATCATGTTCGATATTTCCACATGTGGTGTTCGTCTAACTCCATTACCATGACTCTGTCCATCTTCGGTTGTTCCAACGTACGCTTACTGGCGAAGCTTCTAAATGGTATGTTGATAAGGCCTCATCCTCTCATACCACCTTTGTGACTCTTGCCTAGGATTTTCTATCTTATTTCCAGCTTCCCCTTCATTATGACACTAGTACCAAACTTTTGACTTCTTTCCGTCAAATGTCTGCGACCCGCCTATCTGATCATGTCCAGGAATGGCGGAGAAGAAAGAGCCTATGTCGAGCACCTACCTTCGAACACTGTGTCTACATGGACTAGTTCCTTAGATCCCTTTTTCCTGCTATAGGCAAAGATGTCACATCACATTTACCTCAAACCGAAGAAGCCACTCTCCAAATTGCATTAAAATATGACCTGATCTACGTTCAGTTGGGTTATGTTTATATCGTTCTACCTGATCTTCCTAGACCCGGTGGTGCCAATGCACCAGGGGCATCTCATGCCACCGATGGTATTGTTGGAGCTCTTTCTCATCCATATGCTCAGCCTCTTATGGCCTATGGTTTCCCTCAGGGAGGGGCCAACACCTCCAGCACTTTCCCCCTCTCGGTAGCATGTATCCAGGATACGAAATGCCTCCTCCTTTTTCCCAACCCCCTGTTTACCACAATGTTAATCAACCTCCTTATTATCCATATCCGCAGCCTGGTGCTCCAGCTCCTGAAGCATTAACACCTCCACCTCCCTTGCCTTTTCAACCCCCACAAAAGCAGCCACCACCCCCTTAGGGGTAGGTGTATGCACAACAGGGCACATCTAATCCTCCTACTTCCAAAGAGAAGAGGAAAGGCACTCAAAATCAATCTTCCCCTGGTAATCCTAGACCCAATCCTCTGAATAATGCACCTAACATTGCTAACCAGCAACAGGGCACTCAACCCCAGCAGGATAGGCCTGTTCACATGAATAAGCCTTGTTCTTGTTGTGGTGTTTATGGTCATTACATGCATGATTTTCCTCTTTTACCATAGATGTGGCAGTGTGGGAGTCTCAAGTAGCATCGCGAGGGCAGAAAGCCTCCCCTTCTGTCCCTCCCAATGCTGCGCCTAGTCAGTCAACTGTGTTTACTAATCCTTTCCCTCAGCAAGGATTTGTGGCTACCCAACCACCTGAAGGTTAGGCAACCACTCAACCTCCTCCATCTGGTACCTCCGATTACCAGATTCTCATGATGAATTATGACCAACCTATAACCGTAGACCTCAACCTTCAGAATCGGTCCCATAAGTACAACAAGCCTCCTGCTACGTCTATCCCCAAGCCCCCTTCTTCAGGTTCTACAGAGCCTCTTTTGACACCTAATGGTCCTTTGTATATCCCTCAGCCTAAGGCATAGGTTCATGCCAAGATCCCTAAGGGACCATTACGCCAAAACGTTGCTTCTGTCGAAGCTACCCATTCGTATAACATAGTAGATGATTTGGCGCAATCTCCTGCTACCGTCTCCATGATAGAACTCCTCCAGTTGTGCCCTTCACAACGAAAAGCTCTACTATCTGCCATGGTAACTATAGATCCTTCAGATGATCGATTGATCGTCTTCGATGTTGACTGGTCAGAACATCCTCCTCTTCCTGCTTCCGTCGCCTTCCAAATCTCAGTTAAGATCTAGAATGCCAAAATTTCTCGTTGTATCATTGATGAGGGGGAATCCACCTGTGTTATGCCTACTTCAATTTGGAAGAAACTTGGATCACTTGAGTTGGCCCCTTCCATGATCACTCTCCGAGCGTGGGATGGCCATGCCTCCCAGCCCATTGGCATGTTCCGCAATTTTCCTATTACTCTTGTGGGCAAGACTGTTTGCATTGAAGTAGAAGTCATTGACACCCCCTTAGATTACAAAATTCTATTGGGTCGTAGCTACACTTATGCGATGTTTGCTGTACCATCTACGGTTCACCGCAAGATGTCATTTCCCCATAATGGAAAGATAGTCACCATTGACCAGTTGACATATTATGAACTGAAGTCTCAAACTTCCCCTCAGTTCATCATATCTTCGATGGCCAATAAGCAAACCGTTGATCCCTTGACTAGTGTCTCACCCAGAGTCTACAAAGACTCCTATTTGATTGGTACATTCCCTGGTCTTCCTCCTCTTGTCTCTGATCCCATCTCATCGAATGTTTTCATGATGAAATTGTCTTGGGCTTCCCTCAAGCATCCCGCTTCGACTAGTCAGCAGCCTCGCCCTCCATAGCCTACTCCTAGCCCTTCGATTCAGCCTTCTGGACCCCCTCCTCCTAACCCTTCACCTATAGATGGTATCCATGAGCCTCTCTACCCTCCTGGAACAGTTCCTCCAGGTCTTAACCATCTCGAAGCCATCCCGCCTAGCCATTACCTCTCCGGTCGGATATCGTTCCTAGCTCCCCCTCCTAGAGTGTTCTCGGTACTTGTCATGGCTACCCTATCTTTTCCTAACCTGACCCTGGGGATTTCCTTCTGGTACCTTGATCCCCCGGTCACTACCTCGCCTGGTCAACCCAAACCTTATCTTGCTTTGACCCCGATTCAAGCGGTCCCCATGACTTCTCCCACTGCTATAGTGCCTCAGCCACCTCAGTAGGAACCTTCTCTTGTTGCCACAGCTTCGCGTAAAAAGGGAAAAGCTTGCAAGAGGGCATCAAAAGACAAAGCTGCCTCGATTGACCCTTCTCCTCCTCTGCCTTTAAAGCCTTGTGCTTTGTGTGATGTCATCGGTCATGCCACCCATACCTGTCCTAAGTTGCCCCGTATCAAGCCGATGGTTAATGTTGTGTTCCCTGAGTCTACGGTCCCTAAAGCCTTTGTTTCTTCCTCGACTACAGCCAAGAATCCTAAGACTATTCACACCAACCAACCTTGTGCTTTGTGTGATCTCCATGGCAATTATTCTCACCATTTTCCTCGCCTTACGCATTACCGTGCCTCTTTAGAGGTAGTTTGGGAGTATGATGTTGAAAAAAACCAATCCACCTCTTCCGTCCTTGCACAGTATGTTGCAGACCAGCTTGAGGATTTACCTACTCCCATTGACATTCCCCCTCCTGATGTCGAGATGACAGAGCCTGTGGCCACCATCCTATACCTATCATAATCAATGGGACCCTCGGTTGAAGCTCCCTTTGAAACTTCCCCTTCTGTTTTTCTCGACCTCCCTTTAGTGATCACCTTGGGCTCAACATCAGTGGATCCCTTATTTGCTTGTTCTTCCATCATCCCCCATGAAGATGTGCATGTGAACCTTTCTTCTCATGATGATGAGTCAGGTAGCTTCGCCACGTCATGTGGTCTCCCTTCCTCTATTCACTCCATCTTCTATTGCAATGACGACATTATGGAAGTAGTTACCACCCCTGACTTTATTTACCCCTCCTTACATCAAATCCATGAATTCGAACCATATACACCTTGTGGCCATTACATTGAAACCCAATGTTTGGGTAAGGGGGCACCCATATTTGAGAGTCCAAGAGAAGCAATTCTCCACAACTCTCCTAGTGTATCTGGTCATGTTGACTCTAGTACCCTTATTCTTCCCCATTTAGAAGAACCTCTAGAGTTCCATATCACTTCAGATCACTCTAGGGATGATACCCACCATCATTCATTCATCTTACATCAGCAACCCAGTCCCCTAGACATTGTTGTTGACCAACCGGTGGGTTTTCTAGGAGAGCAGCAGTTCATTATCTCCAAATCCACTCTTGGGGATAGTGACACCATGTATGCCAACCCAGAAACTTAGTCCATTTGCTTCATATATGCAGTACCAAAAGATATTGGTAATCCTCCATTCCCTTTCTCCAACTGCATAACCATAATGAAAATAGATGGCGCACCACATCATAAAAATGTGTTTAGATTCCCCTTTTTCTTAATACATTTTGGCATGAACACAGCATGCTTGGGGGCACCTATTCCCCTCAAACATAAAAATCCAAGATCTTAGACAAAAACAACATTGAAACCCCCTTTCTCTGACAGGTTGCACTTTTCAGGTCATTTCCTGGGACAGGTCGCAGTTTTCTGCCTATTACCTGCTACCTAGGTCACATAACAGACCCAAAAAAGTGTGACTTGGCCTGTTCATGAGCTTTGGGTACCTAAACCAAAATTTTGATCTCCTTAATTGAAAGAGTAGGGTTAGGCCTCTTACCTGCAACTGACAGATCTCGATTCCAACAGTCATTTTGTACACTATGATCAGCACAAGATTTAGGGCCTTCTCTCCTCTCTATATTCACCACAGCTACACTTGCAAATGAGTGAATTTGGAGGGAAAATGCCTTATTAAAAGAGAAACCTACGATTTTGTTTCACCTGCTATGGCTAAACCATAGCTTAGTTTGACAAACCATGTGTACCGTTGGAAATATCTCACCAAGCCCTCAAATGGGTATCTGTTAGTTTTTTGTGATTTGATACTTCACCAGGACACATTTTGTCCAAGAAGGGTCACTTCACCACCCCTCAAAATCAAATTTCTTCACTTGCAACACTTGTACTTGGGGCACCACTTTGCCCCCATATTTTTCCACGCTCATGGTGATTTTCGTCATGAGTAACCATCTTGTACTCATGTTTTTATGGTCCCCATTGGACCTTTTCTGTGTGGCAGCATCACCGAGTCGCCCTTGTTTAGAGCATCCGAGTTGAGTCATCATCACATCCAAGGAGTCTATCCCGAGTCCCTTGGTATCCTGCTATAGTCCTCCATCCTTCATTGCTTGATTCCTCTCTCGTGTCACACATTTTAGCCTTCAATCCTACTATCCCCTATCCACTTTGATATTGTGTCAGTCACTGCCAGGTCATCCATGCCCTTTATGCTCTAACAAGGGAAGTCGTCCATCTGCTACTTAGTACCCCCCATTTCATCATCATCCTTGGTGTCAGTCAGTTAGTCGCTCTACTATTTTCTCTCATGCCTTAGTTAAGGATCCCTTATTGCCTCACCTATGGTGGATCTCATTCTATCGATATCAGATCATTCATTCCAGAAGACAGGTCTAGAGGGCAGTGTACCTTGGTTCCAACTTCCACTCTTTTTTGGTGCCTTAGATTAGGCAAAGGGACTCCTTTTTTCCCTTTGACTTGATTGTTTCTCAGCTCCAGCTCCTTACAAAATGATCGAGATCCGTATACTTGATGGTTTAGTGATCCAACAGATTGTACCAGTGATGCTCGGGTGTGTGTGAGATGTTTCAGACCTCATGAGGGGGTGGCCCTTCAAGTAGCCCCCCACATTCCCAGATGACCTCTTCAGTACAACCTTCGATACAAATCTATAGATTTGATGATGTCGGCCTCAGCTGCTTGCAATGCCTTTTAGTTTGCATGTATCAGTCATATTTTTAGAGCCCTTTCCTGTTTACAGGGTCACTTTGGTTGTACTTATATCTCATGTAATCAGATATTATTGTATAAGTCCTAGCTGTTATCCCAGGCACAGTATGTATGCGGGATTCATTATCATGTTTTTATCTGGCTCATGTTTATGCCAACATGTACTAAATAGTTCAGTCCCTTGTTTACTAGACACATTATTCTTTGTACTTTGTCTCGACGGGCATAGGTATGCCTCCCCCGCCACCTATAGCATAGGTACTCACTCATAAAAGAGACTTGTCACACTTGTAAGTCTCGCCTCCTCAGGGTATAGTCATCTAGTGCTTTGATCTACCTTATATTTCTCTCTCTGACTTTCGCTTCGGTGTCTAGTGTTTGAGTTCTTACAACGTACTTTGGTCATACGATTAGATCCTAATGCTCACACGCTGGGGGGAAATCTGTTACACCATTTTTTGGTCATCTAACCTGTTACTATTAGATGGACCTAAGTACACCATGTAAGATCAATTTTACCCTAAGTAAAATTGCTTTCACTATGAAAAATAACTTAGTAAACCACATTTATTAAGTTGTTTATGGTCTAAACAGGAAACCCCATGAGGAAATATTAAATAAATCCACATTTGTTTTATTTTCCTCAAGGAATAATTAGTGAAACAATATTTTAATTAATATTCCTGGTCATATTTAACCTAAAACAGGAAAATTAATTAGATAAATGATTATTTATCTTATTATTTTCTAGGAATAATTATTTAAACCTTATTTAAATAATATTCCTTATTAAATTTGACCAAACCATTCATAAATAATTAAATAAATCATTATTTATTTGATTATTACTCAACCATATTCTTAAAATAATAAATAAATCATTTATTTATTTATTATCTACAAATAAAGGGATTTGACCCAAGTCAAATTATTTTTCCCTCCAAAAAATTTAATAAAATATTCCATAAAATTTGGATCTGGAATTGGATAATAATATTTTAATTATGCACCAATATCTAGACTAACTTAATATTTTATTATAAATAGAAGGTATTTTCCATTCATTCTCTACCTTTTGTTGCCTAAGATCACTCTGGATCTATACTTTTGGTCTGACTTTGATCCACCATCATTGTCATATTTTGCTACCATTTTTCTTGTGAGCTCCCTTTGAGTTCCATTTTTTGTCTGGGTTTTCTACACCATCAAGAGAGAGGGATTTTATATCTGAAGTGTTGAGGAATTACAAGAACCCATCCCATTAAGGGGGACTGGTAACATCTTTCTATGATCCCTTCTCCAGTGTCAAAAAATACAAAAATTATTTAAAACAATCTTGTCTTGTCTATTGGATGCATGGGGCAACTCTTGCTTTTATTTACTGCTTAATGTCTTTAATTGCATAGATCTAGATTTTGCAGCATTTATCTTGGTCAACTAATTGCATATCTAAAGATATTGGAAGCGAACTTTGCTGTTAGGTTTGTTTGTTATGAACGACTGAAGTGAGCCTATTTTGTATGCTTGCGATTAAGATTCATACTAACAGAGATCTTCACACGAAAAGTCATGCATAATATCTCTTGAGATAAAGACCATTTCTAGGTTTAACTAAAGAGACTCCATCATAATTAATTAATTCATAGGCTCCTTTTTCAAGCACATGCTTAAAAATATAGGGACCATGCCAAATGGGTTCAAATTTACCAGTGCCTAGCTTGTCGTTAGCTTGATCGTATACTAAAACTAGGTCACCTTTTGAATAAATGCGAGGGTTAACATTTTGGTCATACTAAGCTTTAACATGTTTTTTCTGAGCTTCGACAGCTAATGCATTGGTGCAACGAGTGTCATCTAACTGTGTTAGGTATAGAAAGCATTTCTCCTCTTCAAAGGTAGCTCGTAACAACTCAATGGATAATTTGAGTGACGATATTTCACATTCAATGGGTAGCACAAATTCTACACCATAAACAAGTTGAAAAGGAGTGAACCCTGTAGCAGTTTTTGCAGAGGTATGGTATGCCCATAATTCCAAAAATAACATGGTATGCCAATTAGATTATGTGTTCCGACAATTCATTTAATCATGGTGGTTAAAATCTTGTTGATGGCCTCAACTTGACCATTAGCCTATGGGTAATATGGTGTAGAATTATCATGGTGTAGGTCAATTTTATAAGAAAGTTAGGTCATCATAATATTTTGAAAATGGCTTCCATGCTCCATAACGATAGCTTGAGGGGCACCAAACCAAGCAATCACATGATTGAATATGAAAATAGCTGCAGTTTTTCCATCAGCCGCGAATGCAGGCATCGCCTCGACCCATTTGGTAAAGTAATCTATGACGAGAATAATATACCCATGCCCCCCGACTGAGTGAGGGTTACATGTAATGAAATCGATGCCCCATTTAGCGAAAGGACCAACAACAATGATTGGGTGAAGAGGAGCTAGAGGTGCATGCATCTTTCAATCAAAAATTTGGAAATTGTGGCATTTTAGAACTGCGATAATACAGTCTTTGAATAAAGACCACCAAAAATAACTAGTGCACAATATCTTTTGGGTTGTGGCAAAATGTAATATTCCCTTTCAGGAATTTCCGCAATTTCTTCAATGAGGACACTGTATAAGGAAAACCATGCAACAGGAACACACAACAGGACTTGGATCCTCTTATATATGTTGTATGTAGCTTAAATATGAAATGGCATCAGAAACAAATCATTATAGCTACACTAAACATATCTCCCCAGCTCATATATGCTCAAGAGCACCCTAATCCCACAACTTCACAAAATAGAATTGCTGAAGACTGCAATAGCGTAATTTTTATTAGGGAATCTACATAAAAATATGATTTTTTACAGATATGGAGCTTTCATTAAACATAGAATCAGAAATGAGAGGTTTGACCTCTTTTACATGCACATCAGAACATCTTGGAAAAATAGTAATATAAAATGCAGCATTGCAGAAAATAACGTAGTACACTGCAACTCTGTATTCGGAAATAGTGTATATGATCTAAAATATATGGATAATATAGAAATTTTCCTAATTACTTCTTTAATATATCTTCTGGAGTGGAATAGACACCTCCTCCTCCAAAACAAGCACATAATATAAGGGTTTTAACCCAGTAGTTGCTACACCTGCAGAAATGACACAGTTACTGGAAGTGACTGCACTGTAGATGATTCAGAATGGATGCCCTCAAGTTAGATGATGAAAATTAAGCTTAGGACCTTCCCTTTTGATCACACAACTAGCTAGAACAAAGGTGAAGATGGAATTCCCGCATGAGAATTCTTTTGCACTAAACAATGCTGAAACTACAGCTAAACAACTAGAGCTTGCAATCAGTCAAAAGACCAAACAATATGATTACTGAATGCCTTCCTTGCTACTATCTCCTCCTTCTTATCCTTGGTGAGCTTCCTCACCTCGGACCCCACTCATTTATGAGGTGACTTCCTTGAGAAGATTCCCCTTTCAAAACTGCGCTACCCTAGTTGGTTTTGCTCTTGTAGCAGCGCTGTTGACTTGGTCAACTAGATCTAGTTCACCGGTATTGTCCTCTTTCACACCTAGGTGGCTTTATTTGTCCTCCTAACATGATCCCTTTTCACACTGGGATTTGTTTTTATTTACTTTCTACTCTTCTGCTGCAAAAATGGAGCAAGTATAATATTCCAACTAGCAGTGGCTAATTGGGAATATTACAGTCCTCCTCGCTCAAAAGTTGCTTGCCCACAAGCAACAGTAAATAATTATGCTGCAAGATCTGCTCTCCCTCCCAAGTGGCATCCTCATCTTGTAGATTCATCCTTCGAATTAGATATTCCTTGATGACTCTGTTCCTTAGCTACCTCTCCCTTGTGTCTAAGATTTCTTTTGGTTGCAAAATTAAGTGGCCCTCATCATCAATAGTGGGGAGATCCATGTTGGCAACTATATTCCTTCCAATGGCCTTCTTAAGGCAAGAGACATGGAATATATTGTGGATCTTGCTTCCCTTGGGAAGCTCCAGCTCATATGCTACTTTACTGACACACTTGATCACCCTGTATGGCCCATAGAAATGTGGTTTGAGCTTTTCAGCTCCCTTTTCCTTGAGTGTGGGCTGTTTGTAAGGCTGAAGACGCAGATAGACAAGATCCCCGACCTCAAACTGTCTCTCTATCTGACCACGGTCTATATACATCTTCTGCTGGTTCTGGGCAGTAGCAATGTTGTCCTTGGGTGCCCTGACTATGTCCTGGTTCTCCTGAATCCGTTCCTTTTCCCTTGGAGCCTTACTTGCCCTAAACATAACATCAGAAAATGAGAGTGCCTCATACCCATATAAGGCCCGAAATGGAGTCATGCCAATAGAAATATGGTGAGTAGTGTTGTAACAATACTCTCCCAAGTGGAGCCAACGCAACCAAGATCTTTGCTGCCCTGCTACATAGTTCCTCAAGTAGCCTTCCAGCTACTTGTTAACTATCTCGTTATGTCCATCAGTTTGGGGGTGATAGCTAGTGCTTGGAGTCAAATCAGTCCCCACTAACTGGAAAATTTCTTGCCAAAAGGCACCCATGAAGCGGCTGTCCCGATCACTCACTATGGTCCTTGGGAGACCATGGAGTCTAAATACATCTTTGAAGAAGAGTTCAACTACTTGTGAAGTAGTATAATGTGTAGAAATGGCAAAGAAATGAGAGTACTTTGTTAGTCTATCAATAAGTACAAAGATACAATCATTACCCTATACTATCGGTAGGCCGGTGATGAAGTCCATAGAGATACTTTCCCACTTCCCATCCGGAATAGGTAATGGCTGCAATAACCTAGTAGGGTGGGTGTGTTCTCCCTTATTCTGCTGACAAATGGTGCACTCTTTGACATGTCGGAGCACATCCTCCTTGAGACCCTTCCATGAGAATATCTCTCTTATGGCCCTATAAGTCTTTATGAAACCTTGACGCCTGGCAAGCGGGGAATCATGTGATGCCAATAAGATATTCTCCTTGAGCTTGTAATTCTTAGCTAAGAAGATCCGATCCTGGTAATAGATGACCTCATCCATTACTCTAAACCTCTCATTAGATACCACCCCATCAAGTATCTCACATGCAAAGTCATCTTTGGAATACTCAACTAAAAGTTGAGCTTTCCAATCTGTGTCCATGCCCCTGAAAGACAACGTTGTAGGCCTCCTAGATAGTGCATCAGTTACTACATTGCTCTTCCCCTTGACATACTCTATGTAAAAATCATAAGCTTTGATTTTTCTCACCCACTTCTGTTGTCTCTCCTGGAGTTTTTTCTGTTCAAGGAAGAATCTAATGCATGCATGATAGCCAACATCTCTTTATCATAGATGGGGTATAACCTCTCATGAGGGAGAAACTTCCTGCTCTCAAAGGCTATAGGATGCCCACCTTGTATCAAGACTGCTCCAATACCTTCACCTGATGCATCACATTCTAAAACAAAAGGTTGAGAAAAGTCAGGAAAAACCAAAACAGGAAAACTACTCATTACCTCTTTGAGCTTATCAAAATCCCTCTACGCTGTAGGTGTCCAATGGAAAGCTCCCTTCTTTGTCAAGTCTGTGAGTGGTGCTTCTAGTTGTGAAAACCTTTTCACAAACTTTCGGTAATATGTGCATATGCCCACAAACCCCCTCAGTTCTGTGACATTCTTGGGCTTAGGCCAATCTCTGATAGCCTAGATCTTCTCCTCATGTACCCTCACTCCATCTACTCCTATGATGTGCCCCAAATACAACATCTCTGTGAGGCCAAATTCACATTTGGAGAGCTTGGCATAGAATTGCTTCTCTTTGAGGATATGTAAAACTGTCTCAATATGCTGCAAGTGCTCCTCCCAAGTGCAGATGTAGATAAGAATATCATCAAAGAATACCAATAAAAACTTTCTCAAATGACCACGGAAGATGTGGTTCATGCAAGATTGGAAAGTTGCTGGGGCATTGGTCAATCCAAAGGGCATTACCAGAAACTCAAAATTCCCATAGTGACATCTGAACGCTGTCTTCGGGATATCTTGCTCCTTCACCTTGATTTGATGATACCTGGATCTCAAATAAATCTTGGAGAAGTATTTAGATCCCCTCAGCTCATCCATGAGTTCATCGATCCTGGGTATAGGGTACCTATTCCTCATGGTCTTCTTGTTCAAGGCCCTATAATCAATGCACATCCTCAATGTGCCATCTTTCTTCTTTACCAAGACCACTGAAGAAGCAAAAGGACTAGTACTAGGCTGGATGTGTCCTAGAGCTAGAAGCTCTTGGATAGCCCTCTCAATCTTATCCCTATAAGCCTTGGGGTGCCTTAAAGGAGTGGTGATTACTACTTGGATCCCTTGTTCCAACTCAATAGTGTGTTCAAACCCTTGGTCAGGAGGTCTCCCTGGTGGGATATCTCCAAATACTGTAGAATACCGGTCCAAGAGAGACTGAACATCTGGATGCACTGGTGAATCCTTGCCCCTTACCTCTGATATATGCAGCTACACTACCCATTTAACATCCCCTCTGCGTAGATCTGCCTCCATCCTGTGTGGTGAAACAACCTGAGGGGGGTATGTGTTTATACCCTTGATATTTTGATACTGGCCATCCTTCCCTCCTGTCCATTCCATCTCCAAAGTTATCCAATTAGTGGTAACTCTCCCAAGAGTGATTAACCAATGGACTCCCAATATGACATTGGTGTCTGGAATGTCTACCACAAAGAAGTGGTCTGTCAAGGTGTAGGTCCCCATGGTAATGGTTAGTGCTCGAACATACTTGGCACATTGCAGGGTCATATCTCCTGGGACCAAAATTAAGAATCCCTCAAACTCCTCCATGTGGATTCCTCTCCTTTTTACCAGCTGTGTATCAATAAAATTATGAGTATCCCCACTATCTATCAACACATAGACTCTTTTCCCCATAATAGTACCTCTCACCCTCAAAGTCAGATACTTTGGGACCCCTCTTAACGCTGCAATAGCTCCCCCTCTTGGAGAAAGGTCTTATATGGATGGTACAACGCTGGCATCCTTCTTGGAGAATGTCTTGACATGATGTGTCCTTCCTACAATACATTCTCCCTCCAAAACATGGATTGTCTTCCTCTGTCCTGAGTAGGCCTCCTGCTGCAATAATGCTCTTGCCCCGGGCAAGATGTATTGTAGCTTTCTCCACAGCTTCAAGGAGTGTGGTTGGTTTAGTGGATTTGACCAACCCCTGCAATGGTTTAACCACCCCATTAATAAACATGCATACCTTCCTATTCATAGTGAGGTTGGATACCATCACTGAAATCTGTAAATACTCAGCAATATAATCCTCAAGATCTCCCTCCTTTTTGAGCTTGGTTAACTTGACAAAATGGGCTTCCGGATCTCTTGGATCAAATCTCTTCACTAGATTCTTGGTGAAAGATGAGTATGAAGTGATGTGATGATGCCCAAGTGTGGTCAGTCCATGAAACCACCATTCTTGAGCTTCCCCTTCTAGGTACAGTGCAACTATCATGATGGCTTCCATTTCAGAAACCTTGTTGAGCTGGAAGTATGTGTACAGCTTCTCCACCCAAGCCTTGGCTGTACACTTAGGTGTCGCATAAAATGTGGGCAAGAATAACCCTACCATAATATGCTGTAGGGATGATCCCTGCATCAATTTCTCCTCCTTTTGATAAGGATTGATCCTCTTTCCATCCTTCATCCGACAAAACTCCTGAAAGCTCAAGTGCTCTTTGAACCTTTGAGATTTGAGTTCATATTCTTCAAAATACTCTCCCAGGGTTCCCTCCTTATCTCCTCCAGTTAGAAATGAAGGCATGGTAGAGCATTGTGGTGTAGCTGAATGCCCCATGCCATTTGAAGTGCTAGTGCTTGCCTCATGGAAAAACCCTATATAATCCCCTTCATGTATCATCTCTTTGAGGTCCCTTGCAATGTTCTGTAGGTTCTGAAGTAGAAGATTCAAAATATATTCCTCCTCCATGCTGAAGATAGATTATCCCCATAAGCTGAGCCAAGAGCAGATCTCTGATACCACTGTAATATTCCCTTTCAGGAATTTCTGCAATTTCTTCAATGAGGATGCTGTAGAAGGAAAACCATGTAATAGAAATGCATAACAAGACTTGGATCCTCTTATATATGTTGTATTTATATTAAATATGAAATGGCATCAGAAAAAAATCATTCTAGCTACACTAAACAGATCTCCCTAGCTCATATATGCTCAAGAGCACCCCAATCCCACAACTTCACAAAATAGAATTGCTGAAGACTGCAACAACGTAATTTTTATTAGGGAATCTATAGGAAAAGATGATTTTATATAGATCTGGAGCTTTCATTAAACATAGAATCATAAATGAGAGGTTTGACCTCTTTTACATGCACATAAGAACATCCCTACAAAATAACAATATAAAATGCAACATTGCAGAAAATAACGCAGTACACTGCAAATTTGTATTAGGAAATATTGTATATGATTTGAAATAGATGGATAATACAGAAATTTTCCCAAGGCCTTCTTCAATAGATATTCTGGAGTGGAATAGACACCTCCTCCTCCAAAACAAGCACATAATAGAAGGGTTTTAACCCAGCAGTTGCTGCACCTGCAGAAATGACGAAGTTACTGGAAGTGACTGCGCTGTAGATGATGCAGAATGTATGCCCTCAAGTTAGATGATTAAATGTAAGCTCAGGACCTTCCCTTTTTATCTCACAACTAGCTAGACCAAAGGTGAAGATGGAATTCCCGCATGAGAATTCTTTTGCACTAAACAGTGCTGTAACTACAGCTAAACAACTGAAGCTTGCAATCAGTCAAAAGACCAAACAAGATGATTAATGAATGCCTTTATTGCTGCTATATCCTCCTTCTTATCCTTGGTGAGCTTCCTCACCCTGGACCCCACTCATTGATGAGGTGACTTCCTTGAGAAGATTCCCCTTTCAAAACTGCGTTGCCCTAGTTGGTTTCCCTCTTGTAGTAGCGTTGTTGACTTGGTCAACTGGATCTAATTCACCGAATCTATTGTCCTATTTCACACCTAGGTGGCTTTATTTTTCCTCCTAACATGATCCCTTTTCACACTGGGATTTGTTTTTATTGACTTTCTACTCTTCTGCTGCAAAAATGGAGCAAGTATAATATTCCAACTAGCAGTGGCTAATTGGGAATATTACACAAACCTAGAAATATGACCACCACACGCTCTTGAATGGAAATCATTCAAAACCCATTCAGCCTCTTCATGAGTTATACATCGTCAAAACAAAGAATCGACACCACGACGATAAAGAGTGTCACTAAAAATATTGTATTGTTGAGATTGGTATCAGATTCTCCGTCGATCTGATCATGAAAGCTCTGGGCAAAACGTTTGGGTCTGGAGATATATAATCATATATCCATACAAGGGATCTAAAGTACTGATTAGAAATAGATATTCATAAATGATAGGATTATCTGCCACTGTTTCAGACTCAGTATTGGGAAAATCACACATAAGTTTGGCAAACATTAGTGATTTCTTAGACTTGGGCTTCTCGAACTCCAAATCAAACTCTTGCAGGATAAAAATCCATTTGGAGTATTTTCCCCCAAGCAATTGTTTTGTCAATATGTACACCATCGGGTTACAATTAGATATCACTATGGTTTTGCATGACAATATGTAATGACGAAAACATTGGACAACTTGAACTGTTGCTAAGGCCAATTTCTCCACATGTGAATACTTATTTTCTGTCGGGCTGAGATTCCGACTTAGGGAATAGATCAAATGTTCATTTTTAGATTCATCCTCTTGAACCAAAACCATTCCAATCATGGAATCAGATGTAGCTAAGTATAAAAATTAATCTCGCTGGTAATTGGGCAGATGCAATAACAGTGCATGGGTCAACACGTTTTTAAGTGAATCAAAATATTTATCGGCAATCTCATCCAAAATAAATGGAACATCTTGTTTCAACAACCAGGTAAAACCTTTCGTTAACTCTGCATAGTTCAGGATAAAACTACGTAATTTATTTCCCCTACAAAGCCTGGATTTGGCGAAGAGTTGAAGGAGGAGGTAAGTTGATGATAGCCTCAACCTTCGATGGATTGACACGAATGCCCTCTTTCGAAAAGACAAACCCAAGTAAATGTCCTGATTGTACACAAAAAACACATTTGTGTTGATTCAAACGAATTTTTTAATGCCTTCATCTCATAAATATAGCATGTAAGTGTGTAGGATGATCTTCTCTACGTAAAGAATGAGCAGGTAAGTCTTCCAAGTACGATTGCACAATATGTTTGATATTGTGAAACACATAAGACATAGGTCTTCGAAAAGTTGCACCAGAATTTTTTCAGTCCAAAAGGTAATTTACAATATGAAAATGTGCCCCAAGGACATATAAACGTTGTTTTAGGTTTATTGGTAGGGAGTATGTTGATTTGATTGTAACCATAAAAACCATCCATAAACGAGAATATTTCGTTTCCAGCACAATCATCAACAATTTGATCGATATAGGGTGTAGGATAGTTGTCTTTTGGACAAGCCTTGTTGATATCCCAATAATAGACACATACTATGATATTCCCTTGTTTTTTCGTTATGAGAACTATGTTAGATACCCAATCCGTCAAAGGAATATGATAAATAAATCCTGCACGTAATAAGTTTTCAACTTCAACTTTGATCGCTGCAGCTTTTCATGGATGTATTGGACATAATCTCTGTCTAATAGGTTTACAATCCAGGTATGTCTTCATTTCATGAATAACAATCTTAGGATCAATACCTGGCATCTCTTCGTAAGACTAGGCAAAAATGTCTCGGAATTCTTGAAATAGGGTTGTGTAAGTTTTAATCTCTTCAATCAAACAAGAAGCACATATATGAATGTTTTCAATTATTCCAGGTTTAATCGATATGTCAATAGGAGTTTTTGTAGAAATATTTCTCAAATTTGTCTCAGAATCCGTATGTGTGATCGATGTGGGATTTTGAGGTTCCTTGACATAATCAATGTAGAAGTTGATGGGGTGTCAGAACATGATTGTACTACTACATACGCTGACACAAAATGACTTAAAGGCATCTCACTATCATAAGGGTCCAATTTTGATTCTAATGGCACAATCCATGTGTCATCAAATGACACTGTGCTCAATGTGATCATATTGATATTGGCAATAGTTTGTGGTACATTAGGAGAGGGCATAAAAAAATTTCCCATGAGAGCAAAATCCTTCATTAGCCCTACGCCAACATATTTGTATGGGATAACTAATTTTCTGACATGATGGATACTATCTGTAGAAGTAGGGTCTGAAGAGAAGTAAGAAAACTAATCGATTTTAACAATATTTCCTTTGTGAGGAAACATTATCATCCGAAATACTAATGAAACAACAACAGTCATTGCGTAAGACCAACTACGACCCAGAAGAAGGTTGTAATCAAGAGGGGCATCAACAACTTCCACCTCTAGGTTTACGATTTTTCCTTCTACTTCAATAGGCAGACTCTGGAGTATTGCATATGGGTGGAAACCTCTTCCATCAAAGGCTTTACAAATAGTCAATGACTGGTTGAGTGTTGGAGAACCAAGGGTTTTCCAATAGTTTAATGAAATTATACACGTAGACTCCCCCTCATCTATTACAGTATGAAAAATTTGTCATGATTTGAATAATACTGGAATTTGAAAAGCCTTTTGATGTGGGAGTCTAGGTACAAATTTTTTTAGATCAAAGACCATTAGGTTCGAGTCTTGAGGATCAATAGCTCCTATGGCTGATAATAGTAATTTACTTTGTGCTCGACACGATTGCAACAATTCTAAGGCTGACATTGCTAAAGGGGATATGGCCAAATCTTCAACAATGTTGTAATTCTTACGGCTATGGCATGTGGATTGAAAGCTGATTTTCGAAGTACACCTTTAGCAAGTGGTTTAATCACTAAATCAGGGTTAGGTTTCTCGATTTGTAATGGTTCAGAAAATGAAGGAGTTGTTGCTAGTGTTTGACTGGATGATTCAGTCTCTTTACTAGTTATAGGACTCTTAGATCAATAGTCTTGAGATTGTGTCACAAGCATGATCTAAGACATCATTAAAATAATTGTTGATGAATTGGAATAATATCCGATCATTTTACTATCTTGAGATGGAAAAGGATCCTTCAAGGCAGCAGGTGTGGGTGAAAATTTAACAAATTTGGATACCTTAGCCCGATGTGGGCAGTCTTTGGTATAGTGATCCTCATTATAGATAATACAAGGATAACGAGGTTTCTGATTTTCATCTGATGGTTTGGTTTTCTCTGTTTTCTCTTTAGGATATGTGTGTGTGTGTTTTTTTTTTATTCTTCCCTTTATAATTATTACCAGATTTAGCTTTAGTTGTGGATGAGTCTACAATGTGAATTTCGACAAAAGTTTTGAGGGAAGAATCTCCTTTAGGTGAATCAAGTAGAGCTATTATTGGAGAAGTATATTTAGATGTCTTATTATTACTCTTTGTAGTATTAACTGTACCAATTACACCATTTGTAGAATGAGAACCAGAAGGAGTTGCAGTAATTTGACCTGGGCATGATAAATCAATAAATTATTCATATAGAGTACCGGACTATGTGTATACAAGGTCTAAGTACTGCGATTGAGCTATGACCTATTCTTCTGTGACAACACCTCCCTTAGATACGTCTTCAATGATATTTGGAAGTAATGATTTAATAAAACATTCTGCCAAAATTTGATCCAGAATGAAAACCTTCACTAAATGTCATCTACGTCGCCATTCGTGTATGTGATCTAAAATGTATGTAGACATACTATGTTTTAATGAAGCTAAAAGTTCTATGTCATTGTCATAATGGACTGGCAACTGGAAGTGAGTTAGGAAATTTGTTTCTAAAGTAATGAAATTATTGAAAGAGCCACGTGGTAACTCGATATACCACTTTGCAACTAAGCCTATCAATGTTCCTAGAAAAAGTCTAAATCGAATGGAATCATTGATTAAGGAGTTGGATGGGCACCAAAGATGATAAGTCGTCACATGATTTGAGGGGTCTTCTCCTAATTTTCCATCAAACTTAGGTATATCACTGGGAAACTTAGTTGGCATTGCTGGCCATAATGGAAGATAATAAATTTGATCATTCGTGAGGCAAGACAAATCTAGTAAGTCTAAAAATGCAATGAATGGTAATTGACGGTGAGGGTCGACCTGTTGAGCAAACTGATAACCTTGAGGAACAATACTAGTACCCAGAGGAGGATATCCAAGATAACCCAGAACCTAAGCAGATGGGATTGGAATACCTCCGAGATATCCAGGGTTAGCCGTACCAAACTGAGATTGAGCTGGTATTTGATATGTATAACCAGGGTATGGTTGACCCTGGTAGACTGGATTTTTTCCTGTTGGTCCATATTGATATTTCCCTTGAAATGGTTGACTCTGCACAAACTGACCTACAAAAGGTTGGCTTGTTTGAACTGTAGCTACACCAGGTTGTCCTACAAAGTTTTGAATAGTATAATGAACTGCAGGTCCAGTTTGATGAGTAGTAACTTGAGGGATTGATTGTGTAACAATTGATGCAGTCATTTTAAGGGTTGTAGCAATAGGGACTTGAGAAAATCCAGGGATAGGTGTACTTGGTTGTTGAACATAAGTTTTCACAACAGATTGGATAGGAGTACTGGGAGTACTCGACCAGCTTGTTGACTACCAAGTATAGATAATTGAGGGGTAATTTGAAGTGTAGTTTGAACATGCTGTTGGACTTGGGTAATTTGAAGAGCTATCAAAAGTGAACCAACGCATGTTGATGCAAACCCGAGGTCTTCACTGATCACTATGGCACAATTTCACACAATGGGAATAAATGAGCTGAAGTCGACCATGTGAGAAATCATTTGATTACCGGTCATTGATGTATACCGTTAACAAACGCGAGACAATATACCAATAATGATAATGAGTGTCAAGGTGCCCCAGTACAATCTAGCAAGTGCGAATGAATGATTTGAATTCGAACACTTGAAAGAATCTATCAATCATGAGGCATTGATGTATCCTCACTGTCAACAATGAAGAGTCTACCACTGATGACTACAAACCCTAAGGTATTGAAAAAAATACTCTAGACCTTATTCCCAGAGCAATGAGTCAGAGTCAATGGGAAAATATTTGCTGGAAGGAAGGCATTAAGGCATCCCACATCAGTCCAATGCGAGTGTAACCCGCAAGCCAAGATTTGGAAGGAATTGGACAAAGTAGAGTGAAGTAAACAACGCGAAGTACATTTATATTATGCAAAAGATGAAGCTAGCGCATGGAAGAAACCCTCTGAACCAACCAATAATGAAAGCTAACAAAGAGGCGAGATATCCACTGATAGGGTCAAATGGAAATCAAGGTACTGCATAAATCCCAGGTGTGATAATGTAAGCTAATGCTGAACATAAGGGAAACCACTCAGTCAAAGACCCATGATGATGATCAAATGCTGAGTACAAGGTCACCTATCAATGATGTAAATAGGGCCAGGGTGTAGCTCTAGGTTTACTCTCAGAGAAATATGTCGTAGTTGATAAGAGACAAACCCACTGGAAAGAAGCCAGTGGAGACTTTCTCAAACCAGCATGAGCAAAAGGACCAAATATCTGATGTGATAGAACAAGATACTGACAAGACTAGGAAGGATGACTGAAAAATGAGTCAAGGGACATCGTAGAAAGGCCAACTCATGTTAATTTCCCTTGAACAAAAGCATGACTCATGTTTGATTATGGTAGAAAATTATAACTTTGTATAAGTTTGTCATCCAGGAGGCATAAACAAACCCTCCATATGATTAGAAGAGATAACCAACTGGGGGAGTACTGACTCCTGAAACAAGGTTATGGCTTCTCCTAAGTCAAAACTAAAACCATCCCAAATGGAGAAAAGAATTAGCTATTTTTGTGCTTTGTTCAAGGGCGAAAAAATGACACTGTAGCTGCCATCAAATATGGAATAAATATCCTGTTCCCGCTCTTTTTCAAAATATTTAATTTTTTTGTATTTTTCATATTAAAGTCTGAAAAAGAATAAAATAATTCTATAGTACAATGGATAGAACAAGTGTCATGACACAGATGCACTAGTTCCTGGGATAGGAACAATCCTATGCTCAATGCAAGGTGGAGAAAACTGGTAAGTGACACTCAGAGGAATGTTCCATCAATGGGTAAAGGTGTCAAGTTGCAGAAGCTAAGCGATTGCATGGTTAACTTGTACAGAGATACATGGTAAAAATATGGCTTAAACATGAGCCCAAATGAAGCTGACTAAAGGCCAAGATAAACAAGTAGTAAATATGCAATGCAATAATACAACTCGATAACATAAGGGAGCCTCTAGGGTAATGGCTAGAAAAATGATAGCGAAGAAAAAGAAGAATGAAACTTGAACACATAAGACATGGCAGGACTAAAGAGGAATCCTGAGCCTACAAGAATTGCAACATGGGCAATAAATGCTAGTGAGGAACTAACTAGGAAGCCCATGTAAAGGAAGGCTCTACCACCAAGTCATGATTAACAAATCGGTGAGTGAAATGGGTTAAGTACTCATGACATGATGGGATCGACGCTATGGAAAGTAATCAGAATGGAGGCTAGTATGAAAAATGCAACGGAAAGTGAATTCCCTAACCTATATTCCAGTTCGAAATCATAAACTGGCCATGACAGGTCAGCGGTCATGGATCTGAAGTAAAACTAGAAAATCTCGAATTCAACAACATGTACCTGAAAAAAAACCTTTCCCAACACTTACAAGCCAAACGGTTATAAAGCCTTAATCAAATTCAGAAAATAAGCATATGGAAAATTTTCAAAATTTTCAAATTCTGGGCATTAAATAGACCATTTGACTCACATTTGGATCATTTTCACATTGAAAAAGTGGAGAAGGAGCTTTTGGAGCAAAAATTCCTTTTCTCAAAACCGGAGCAATCAGTCGTCAAATCACATCAAATCTATCAGGTAAGCTCTAAACTCATCTTTTGCATCAATTTTGTTCCAATTTAACGTAAAATTTTGGAAATTAAACCATAGGAAAGAAATTTTTTTGATGAAACCCTCTGCGCATACACGGGTTCATGTGAATGGACTTGTATATCATACGCGACTGTGTACAAGTGAAGTCGCGTATGTGCAGAGCGAAAATTTAAATTTTCAATCTAACCAACCATTTAATGATTTTTTCAAAATGTATATTAGTTGGAGAGAGCATGAACATAGTGCAATGGACAATGAAGTAATGCAAGATCAAACTTCATTAGATTTTCTCCAAAATTTTGGATTGCTCAAGTTTTTCAAAATGCCAAATATGAAAAGCAATGTATAGTTACTTCAAATGTTGGTTGATCATTGGGAACCGGAAGAAGACTACTTCATAATTGATCAGATGCCACTACGCATAGAAGTGGAAGATATGTATTTCATCATTGGACTCTCTTGGAGAGGAGACCCAGTAGACTTACATACAAAGATCGGTGGAGGGCTTACCATGGAGGATTATGTCCATGTCTATTGCGTAGATAATGCACAAAAAGTAGGAACTCAAATTCCTATTAGAGACTTGAAGGATTTATACATGAAGATCCTTCTCTTCACCATTGGTAGAGTAGCAGGATATGCTTCTCTGCATTAGGCTTTGAGAACACAAATGAGAATAGTAGTAGAATGCCTGATTCATCTCTTTGATTGGTGCACAACCTTACTAAGCAACATGAAGAAACAATTAACTCCAATCCAGAAAGAAAAGACCAAATTTTTTTGGTATGCTACAATCTTGCTGACATTCTTCTTCAAGAGAGTCCCAGGGCTTTGGCCCAAAGTCATCTCAACTATCAGCAGCCTGAGAGATCCAAGAATAGCCCATTGGGCTGATTTAATGAAAAGATTGGGGGGAAGTGAAGTTCCCCAGACCACTTGGGATGATGAGTTCTTCCAATGGTGGGAAGAACAATTAATTGTAGTGGAAGATTATCCCTATGCTGGGATGGAATTTCGCAGTGATCCAGATCTAGTCTTTCCACCCAATGTAGCAAGGGGCGTAATCGGTGAGATTGCATTTTTTATTTTTTTGATTATGTGATTTTTTTAAAAATTTTTCAAAGTATGAAAATGATTTTTTTTTTTGATTGGACTAAATGACTTACAAAATTATAATGATCATGATACAGACATGGGACCAGTCAGGCCTAAGGGATACCCAAGGCACAAGTGCTACAGATGCGAGGCAGATGCTGAAGACCCTGGCAAAACACTCCATGCCATACAGAGGAACTTGGAGAGTTTGACTCGCCAAGTGCCTATGGCTGCTATAGAGGACCTACCAGAGGAAATCTAGAGATAGGTGGTAGGAGTACCACGAGACTGGGTGCGGTTATTCCTCCATGTAGCGACTGGCATCGTGTTCTATAGGAACACAAATTTTGGGCGGGGACCTCAGGAGTAGTTTTTATAGATATGATCGGATGATTGTAATATTTTTTGATGATAGACATGATCGGGCATAAGCCCTAATTTGTAGGACATGATGGTCCAGATTTTGTATACTTTTGAGCACTCTGACTATATATATATATATATATATATATATATAGCGATTTATATGATATGATGGCTCAAATGTATAAAAATGTATGATGTATTTGATATATTGTTTAAAGTATTGAATGATTAATGTGCGAATCAATTGCTTGATTAGCCACTAACTCTTCCATCCAATTATCAGCTCGAGGAATATGAATGAAAGTTATAAATTGAAATGATCTTTGTAACAAATGCACCCTAAAAAACAACCGATGTAAAATTGGGTCTCGGACTCGATACATGTTGTTCAACTATGAAACCACCAGTTGCGAATCCAAGAAAACTACTAACAAATAAACACCCAAGGATATTGCCTTCGAGAGTAGATTAATCACTACAGTGTATTCTGCTACGCTGTTCGAAGCTGAAACAATGCATACACCTCTTGACACCAACAACTGACCGGATGGATAATGGAGTACCCAAGCCACAAGGTAAGTTTCGGGTATGTCTACTAGCGCCATCGGTGAAACAAAAGTGACTCATGTCATCCAATGACACCTACCAACGCAGATCAAACGCATCAAAATCACACCAGAAAATTGAAAACCCAGATATGTACAAAAACAAAAATATATACAACAAAGCAAGATGCTAGGCCGAAGCCTAGGCATAATAATTTTTCAAATAGATCCCATTTCTGGGCTCCGCCAAATCATTTCCATCAAAATCAATCAAGGCATAAGCTCCTTTCTTCAAGACCTTTTTAACGATGAAGGGGCCATACCACATGGATTTAAACTTACCTACCCCCAAGGCATCCTTCTATAGGGCATAAACTAAGACAAGGTCACCTTTAGAGAAGACCCTAGGTCTGACCACCTTATCGTACTGAACCTTTACTCGTTTCTTATGTACCTCATTCATCGTAACTACATCTCAACGCTGCTCATCAAGATGTTCTAGATGAAGGAGGCATTCTTTGAGACTAAAAGTGTTAGGGAGAAGCTTGATAGCTAACTTAAGAGAGGGAATTTCACACCCAATAGGAAATATAGATTCCAACCCATAAGCCAGTTGAAATGGAGTAAAATCAGTTGCAGTTTTGACTAACATCCAGTATGCCCAAATTGCAGGATACAACAAGTGTCAGGAAGAAGCTCGACAACTAACTTAAGTGAGGGAATTTCACACTCAATACAAAATATAGATTCCAACCCATAAGCCAGTTGAAATGGAGTAAAACCAGTTGCAATTTTGACTGACATCCGGTATGCCCAAAGTGCAGGATACAACACAATATTCCAATTGGATTTGGATTTATCAATCATCCATCGAAGAATTGTATTCAAGGATTTGTGCACAGCTTCAACCTGCCCATTGGCTTGAGGATAATAAGGAGATGAATTCTCCTACCGGAAACCTAATTTCAGAGGCAATTCAGCCATCATGCTATTTTGAAAGTGACTGCCATGATCAGTGACAATATCTTTAGGAATACCAAAGCGAGAAATCACTTGATTGAAGAGAAAAAGAGCTGCTATCTCACCGTCATTCCCAAAAGTAGGCATAGCCTCAACCCACTTCGTGAAGTAGTCTACAACTACAATAATGTACTTGTGACCTTTAGCCGAAGGCAGGTTACAAGTAGTAAAATCAATAACCCAATTTGTAAAGGGTCTGACAATAATAACAAGAAAGAGAGGAGCTAGATGAGCGCACATATTTCGAGTATAAACCTGACACAGATGACACCTTTTGACCGATTTCATACAATACTTGAAAATCGAAGGCCAAAAGTATCCTACACGTAGGATTTTTTGGGCTGTAGCAAGCCTAGAAAAATGACCACCACCAACTCCACTGTGGCAATCATTTAGCACAACCTCAACTTTTTCAAGAGTTAAGTAGTGCCTAAGGATCAAATCGACCTCGCGACGATATAAAGTGTCACCAATAATCAAATAACTTTTGGCTAAGTGACGTAATTTTCTACGCTCATCTTTTGAAAAAGTCGAGGGAAACTTCGCAGTCTGGAGATAAACTATGAGATCCCCATACCAAGGATCCTGTGAAGAGATAAGAAAAATATGTTCATCAGGAAATGATTCATCATAAACAATTTCTTCTCCACAGGGCAACTTAGAAATCAATTCCGCAAAAACTAATGATTTCTTGGACTTGGCAGACATAAACTCAAGATCAAATTCCTGAAAAATCACAATCCATCGATTGTATTTGCCCCCAATCACTCGCCTACTGAGGAAAAACTGAAATGGATTGAATACTATCAAAACATAAGTTTTGCGTAGAAGAATGTAATCTCTGAGCCGCTGAACAACATGAAAAACTGCTAAAGCAAGCTTCTCTATCGGAGAATACCAAAGTTCAAGTCCTACCAAACCTCGACAAAGGTAGTATATAACATGCTCGAAAATTTCATCGTCCTCTTGAACCAGAACCATACCAATGGTAGATTTTGCTACTACAAGATACAAGAGGAAATCCCTTCTATAATTGGGTGGACTCAATAAAGGACAGAGGTCAATGCATTTTTCAAAGCATCAAATGACTGTTGAGAAAAGTCATCCCAAAAAAATTGAACTCATTTCTTTAATAATCTCATAATTCCTTTCGTGATCTCGACATAATTTACGATAAACCTCCGCAGAAAATTAGCTTTTCCTCGCAGACTTTGAAGTTGATGAATTGAAGACGAGGTATGAAACTGAAGTATTGCCTCAAATTTGAAGGGATCTACCTAAATCCCTTCTGTAGACACTATGAATCCCAACAACCGATCATATGTGACAACAAAAATGCACTTGTTCAGGTTCAACCGGATTTTATAATGCCGTCATCGTTCAAAAACTTGACAAAGGTGAGAAGGATAATCAATTCTCTTGTGAGAACGAGTAGCTAAATCATCCAAATATGCCTCGATTATATGTTTGATGTCGTGGAAGGCGTAATACATGGCCCGCTAAAAAGTAGCTCCAGCATTTTTGAGGCCAAAAGGAATTTTCTTGTAAGCAAAGGTACCCCAAGGACAAATAAATGCAGTCTTATGCTGATCTTTAGGACGGATAGTAATTTGATTATATCCAGAGAAACCATCTATGAAGGAGAAAATCTCATTCTCTGCACACTCATCGATAATGTGATATATAAACGGTGTGGGGTAGTTATCTTTAGGACATGCTTTATTTAGTTCTCTGAAGTCGATGCAAACTCGAATTGTTCCTTGTTTCTTGTCCACAGGAACTAGATTCGAAACCCTCTCAGTCAAAGGAACTAGGTAAATAAACCCTACCTTTGGCAGCTTCTCCACCTCAGCATTGATAGCTGTGGCCTTCCTAGGGTTGACTGGATGAAGCTTTTTCCTGATAGCCTTAGCATTTTCATATACCTTGATCTCATCTTGGACAATAGATGGATCTATACCAGGCATTTCCTCATAAGACTAGGCAAACACATCTCTAAACTCTCAAAAGAGATCGGTGTAAATTTGAATCTCTTCAGGGGAACATTTAGCTTCGATGAAGACATTCTCTATAATATTGGGATATTTGGAGATGTTCACTGGGATAGTAGGAGAAATCACAGCCATGTTCCCTTCAGCGAAAATCAATGCTGGTGCTAAAGGATTCAGCACTGGGTGAACAGAACCAAAAGACTAAGGGCTAGGAAAACTTGATTCAACTTCACACAAGTCTGGGAGAAAGTAAGACCGACGATGCAAATCATCCCACGGTCTCTCTACACCAATCATTGCTTCAAGGATGGCCTCTTCAGATGGAAGAGTGGTATCAAGGCAATCATGAGTGGAAGATGAACTAAGAGTCTAATCCAGAGTCACATCTCCATCCAATTCCTCCGGTGAAAGAGAAACTAGAATGGAATCTGCAGAGTCAACAATAGAGCTATAAGCAATCTCAGCTGCAAACATAGGGAATGCCATTCCACCCACTTGACCTTCTTCTAATGTGGAGGTAGGAGAAGGTAAGGTCCAGGGGTCCAAAAAATAATGAGTTCTGAAGAAATCTCTTTGAATAGGACCCCTAGAGGATGAAATAGCATTGATATGAACTGAAGGAGGCGGAAGATGAAAAGTACCCATCAAGGAAGTGTACATTCCAACCCCCATATTCTCAACAAGTGGCTTGGTATCCTTCACCAAATTAATGGTTGAGTTAGAAGATGCATTCGAATCTATAGGAGAACAATCCAGTTGGTCAACTATGACAATTATCCCTTCGTGAGGGAAACAAACAATACGAAATAATGAGGATGCAATAACATCCATCTCATAGATCCAGTTTTGCCCCAATATAAGGTTATAGTCTAAGCTTTCATAAACTATCTCAACTTCAATATTAATAGTCTTTCCCCCAACATAGATGGGCAAAGCTGGAACAATACCATGTGACCTGTGAGAATGACCATCAAACGCAGTCAGAAGAGAGGCTGGAGGAAAAATTGCGGGAGATCCAATACCCTTCCAGCATGAAAGAGACATTACAAACGTGGAAGAACCCTCATCAATGACTGTTCGAAATATATTAAATTTCTGATAAGTCAATATGATATGGAAAGCCATATGATGAGGAAGTCTCTTTTTAAAATTCGACATATCAAATGTGATCATAAGATAATTCTTTGGATCAACATCCCCAATAGCAGTGAGAAAAGCACTCCGCTGAGCCAGATAAGACTAGAGCACCTCTAACGTGGACATGGCATAACGAATTTGAGCCAGATCTTCTACAATTGAGTAGTTCTGGGCAGCCTTGGCATTGGGATTGATTCTCAAACATTTTGAAGACCCTTTTGGCATCTGAGGTATAGGCTTAACAGTAGGCCTAGTAATATGAAGTGGCTCAGTACTATCAAGAGCACCGTTGGCATTCGAAGACTCATCTTCGCCATAGTCATGAGATCTTGTAGTGATATCTGTGTGAGCACTCATCATGTATATGTTTGATGTATTTTCCCCTTCCTGGCTGCCCCCAGAGGAAGCCCCAGTATTTTGATTCACGCCAGCAAATAATTTCTGCCCTTAGGGAAAGGGATTTGTTAGGAAAACTTGGGAACTAAAAGAACCTTGTTGAGCTAACAAGTGATGCGCATCTTGAATTTTAGCGCAAAGGTGTGTAAGATGATCTCCAGTGCACAATTTGCATGGAAATTTCACTTTCTTTTTATTATCCTTTTTACCCTCTCCAACATGATTTTTGGAATTGTTTGCATTCCATTTCCCATATTTTTCCTTTTTCTTGTTATTCCTTCCCTTATTCTTCCCATTGGATTTTTTATTTCCTTTGGGATTGTGTAATATTCCCATTTAGCCCAAGCTAATGGGAATATCTTATTTTGCCTTATTTTATCTTGCATTTCACGTTTATGAATAAAATATGAAGGAGGACATGTAAAACTCCTAAAAACCATGAATAAATCAATGCCCATGTAAACAGAGACATATCTGGGCCATGTAAATAATATCTTGCAGGTATGAATGAGCTTAAATCATAAGACTGGGTCAACCTTGACCAAATCAACAGTGCAGTCTAGGTGCAATGAACCTCAGGGATACACAACACAGTTCTAGATGGAGGCTCCACATGTGAAAGGGGTTAACTCATTGAGGTTGTTTAGGGTTTGACAAGGCGTTCATCCTATAAAATAAGGAGGAGGACAACAAGAGAGGGTTGTTGATGTTATTATTTTCTGAAGGTTTTGTTTGTTGAGACACACCTTTTGGGGTTTTCTTGTTTAGGACCCCCACCTCCTTCCTTGAGCAGCTCTTGGAGGAGTCTTGTTTGTCTAGTCCACTATCTGGCATTTGGCCAAGCCTCATATTGCATTTACAGTGCAATTCTGCTTAGGATTGGGTTTTCCATGTGAGCTACAGTAAGTGGAACTCTAGATCTGCAAAGATCTAGCTTCTAGTGGAACCTCTTCTCAGTGAGTGTGTCTTTTAACCTCTTGGAAGAGTGCATCCATAGTTTCAGCTTTAGATCCATACATTGGAAATAGGCCAAAGAATTTCTAGGGCCTACAACGTAGTCCCTCTTCAATGAATATGTTATTTTCAAAAGCAGAGTTGCAGGGTATCTTGGCATCATTTTATAGGAGGAAGATCTCTGGTGATTGGATCCTTCCTTTCATTGTGGTGATCCGTGGATTGGCCAACCAATCCATGCTAGTTCAGATCTGATTTTCTGTATATGTTATGATTTAGAATTTTCTGAATACTTCTGCAGATCTGTGACTTAGATCTCAGATCTACTCTTGTACCTTCATGTTTTGTTGAGATCCCCAAGGGGAGTGTATAAAGGAGCATTTCTTGTTTACAGATCTGATATAGATCTAAAATTTTAAGTACAGATATGCTGTATATCTGAGTTGTAATCTACTATATGCTTCAGCCATTTAAATTACATTGTCAATCTCTTACTGCATTTTCTTGTGTTACAGTGTCTCATTCTGAAGCCCGGATCCTTGCAAAATTCTGTCTTTCTCTGATATATTGCATAAATAATATCATAGGTCTGATATACTTATGTTTATACTTATTTACATCTAATTACTTCAGAAATTACGCTGCATATGCTTCAGTCACATTCTGCATACTCTAGGTCATGGGAAATGAGGGTTTTCTAGACTAGTTAGGAAGGGAGGAACTGTTTAACATAGAAAAATGCATTTGTTTTTTCTAAAATTCGACATGGGAGTCCCAAATAACCATATATATCATATAAAACTACTTTACCATCTGATTTTTATGCAGATATCTGAATACATCTGTTTTAGGGCCTAAATCATCACTTTTCCCCACATTTTGGTTTATAAAACGCTGTATAAAGTTGCTGCTGCATATTTTATTGAAGGGTAAATGATTTGAAATCATTTATCAGTCATAGGTCACTTCTCAAACTCTAGAATACCTTCAGGTATTCTCATTGTTGTAGATATTCTCATTTTGGAATATTACAGTGGTATCAGAGTTGCCATCTTGGCTCAGCCTATGGATTTAAGATCCAATCAGAGCAAGTTATTTGGAACAACCTATGAATTCTTGGAGCCAATATTTCTTCAGAGGGAGGAGGACCTCTCAATGACAAAGAGAAGAGGTATCATGGAAGAAGACAGAAGATAAATGATTACAATATTGAAACCCCTTTGTATGGAAGAATAAAAGGAGTAGAGTTCTGTAAAATTATTTCTCAATATTTGCATGAGCTGGAGGGAGAAATCAGGGGAGTGAGGAATGGAAGATCAACAGATCTCTTGATGAGGTTTGCACAAGAGGGTAGCCCCGCTACTTCATCTGATGTGTGTGAGCATGCAGCCACACAATCTGATCTACAATGTTGCAGCATGCCTGCATTCGTTGAAAGAGTATGAGAAGAGGGAGAGACACCAGAGGAGAAGACCCTTGGTGACTACCTCCAAGAATATGAATCTCAGTCTAAAATATTCACGGAGCATTTAGGCTTCCCTGAGTTTTGTCAACTCAAAGAAGGGATGAGATCCATGAAGATAACTCCACTTCAGAACATTGCTGGGAGGGGTAAAGATCTGCTACAAGATTTTCCAAGGGCAAAGGCCTTACTTCAGTGAGATCATCCTTCTCAAGAAGAAGACATGAATGTCCTTTCCTCAGTGAGAGGTCAAGAAAAAGGATCTCCTATTGATGGGCCATACTCCATTGTTGAGGAGGAGGAAGAAGAAGAACTGAAAGGTTCCTCCAGCGCTGTGATAGCAGGAGGGAATCTAACTTTGTTAAGATATGGAGTTGAAGCTATTTCTCCCACTATGAGGGCCCTTGTATCTTTGCAAGGAGGTCCCCAGGATCTTATTAATGGGAAAGATGAGCAGCATGTGTCTATGATGATAGACAAGGAGACAAAACAAAGAAGCACCTTAGACTATGAAATCTTGCAGAAGGTGGGAAATGAAGAAGAAGATGGGGGAGTTGCTCCAACCTCTCCTTATCATGGTACTTCCACGCAGCAATTAGAGATGGATTTGCACAGTGGAAGTAGTCATATTATGTTCCCATCAGTAGTTCACATGGGAATGAGCCATGAGACATCTTTATCTTGTGGTGTACCTCCTGGGAGACCACTTGATTCAGATTTGATGGGAGATGTTTCATGCATTGATGCTCCTTCTATAGATCCAAGAAGGAAGAGAGCATTAGGAGACCATGCTACAACGCTAAGAGTATGGGGGAGGTACAAAGAAAGGGAGAGCATTTTTCCTTTGATTTCACTATCTATTCTCACCTCTCAAATTGCATTGAGAAGATATGATGCAAGGAGAGAAAATGACACCATAATGAAGCATGGGAGGCAAGCCTTGAAGCAGGAGGAAAACTTGTTTGAAGGACAATCTTCCTTGCTGGAAGAGAGATGGTGGTCCCACATGCATGCTTTGGCCAAAACAGAGAGACCTTGGACAGATGATAGCCTTCCATGGAAGACTAGCTCCCAAGAGCTTCCTTCTTCCTTGAAGCATGTGCATGAGCAAGGAGGGCATCAAGGAAGGAATAACAACTTTCCATCTCATATCTTTGGCATGGGAGTTGACAAAAAGGAGAAAAGTGGGAGGTATGACCTTCCAAAATACACCTTGGACATGGAGGATGGCAAGGAGAAGAGTAGTAACATGGCAGCCACTTCAGTTTGTAAATTATCAGTGGTGTCATTGTTGGACACATTAGATTCCTATTGGAAATCCCAATTGCTGGTAGGGAATTCCAAGGATCTCCATACTTGCATGACTCTGGATGACTGGTTGCATGAGGAGAACTATTAAAATTTTTATGGAGTCATCTGTAATCATGGCAGAATCTTCTTGTCTAGAGCCTTCAAGCTCAAGGGGAAGCTTTTGCAAAGGGCCTATGAAGGGTTCCATCTTGGCCACACTTATTCAATGAAGCTCAACAATATCATATGGTGGAGCTATTACCGGGAGGGCTTTGAAAGGGAACTATATCAACATTATTAGAGATGCATGGATTCTGTGGAGATGGGGCATCAACATAGCTTTGTTGAAGAGTTAATTCAGCCTTCTCTTTCCCCTCTTGAGGGAGGAGATAGATCTATGCACCATTCCAATTTGATGGGGAGGACTATTGGTGAAGAATATGCTTAGGTGGAACAAGTTTATTTTTCCGATTATGTGCATTCTTCCACCTTGTTTATGCAGGCCATGACTCCAAGGAGGAGAGTTTCATCTTGTCAATCTCATGGCAAATTTTGGGCCACAACACTTTTTGTACTTGGCCACTCCCTTGGTGGACAAAGGGAGATCTTGTTTCATGATGGGTGCTTTCCTAAGGCACCAAACATATCTCACACATTTAGTTACAGTGAGATGGCATGGGCTACAAGTAAGTGGTGGGAAAACCAATTACCTCAACTTGATTGATGCAGGCAGGAGATGCCCTGCGCTGGTACCATATATGGGATTATGATCCACCTCTTCAAGTCCCAATTTCTATTTATGTATTTGTAGTTTTGCTTCCATACATGGATGATGTACTTGTCTTATTTTTGGGCTTGTATGGAGGGAGGATAGGAGGCATGTGTGTACCACATGGGATGGAGGCTCTCTTTTCATGCCTTGCTACATATTTTATGGAGAGTAGAGGTTCAGCCATGTTTGTTTCAATGGCATTCTTGACACCTTATGGGATGGATCATGAACATCTCATAATGATCTTGGAGAGACAACTCATGGGAGGATGGATTGGTGAACACTCAGCTTATATAGAAAGCTTTATCTTTCATGATGTCACCAACGGAGGAGAAGTCTTGCAGCACTCACCTTATCAATTGCTTGAGGACAAGCAAAATTTTGGAGGGGAGGATTGTAATATTCCCATTTAGCCCAAGCTAATGGGAATATCTTATTTTGCCTTATTTTATCTTGAATTTCATGTTTATGAATAAAATATGAAGGAGGACATGTAAAACTCCTAAAAACTATGAATAAATCAATGCCCATGTAAGCAGAGACATATCTCGGCCATGTAAATAATATCTTGCAGGTGTGAATGAGCTTAAATCACAAGACTAGGTCAACCTTGACCAAATCAACAGCGCAGTCTAGGTGCAATGAACCTCATGGATACACAGCACATTTCTAGATGGAGGCTCCACATGTGAAAGGGGTTAACTCATTGAGGTGGTTTAGGGTTTGACAAGGCTTTCATCCTATAAAAGGAGGAGGACAACAAGAGAGGGTCGTTGATGTTATTATTTTCTGAAGGTTTTGTTTGTTGAGACACACCTCTTGGGGTTTTCCTGTTTAGGACCCCCACCTCCTTCCTTGAGCAGCTCTTGGAGGAGTCTTGTTTTTCTAGTCCACTATCTGACATTTTTCCAAGCCTCATCTTGCATCTAAAGTGAAACTCTGGTTAGGATTGGGTTGTCCATGTGAGCTGCAGCAAGTGGAACTCTAGATCTGCAAAGATCTAGCTTCTAGTGGAACCTCTTCTCAGTGAGTGTGTCTTTTAACCTCCTGGAAGAGTGCATCCACAGTTTTAGCTTCATATCCATACATTGGTAGCAGGCCAAAGCATTTCCAGGGCCTACAACATAGTCTCTCTTCCATGACTGCATTATTTGCAAAAGCAGAGTTGCAGGGTGTCTTGGCATCATTTTATAGGAGGAAGATCTCTGGTGATTGGATCCTTCCTTTCACTGTGGTGATCCATGGATTGGCCAACCAATCCATGTTAGTTCAGATCTGATCTGCTGTATATTTTATGATTTAGAATCTTCTAAATACTTCTGCAGATATGTGACTTAGATCTCAGATCTACTCTTGTACCTTCATGTTTTGCTGAGATCCTCAAGGGGAGTGTATAAAGGAGCATTTATTGTTTACAGATCTGATATATATCTAAAATTTTAAGTACAGATCTGTTGTAGATCTGAGTTGTAATCTACTGTATGCTTCAACCATGAAAATTACGCTGTCAAGCTCTTCCTGCATTTTCTTGTGTTACAGTGTCTCATTCTGAAGCCCGAATCCTTGTAAACTTCTGTATTTATCTGATATATTGCATAAATCATATCATAGGTCTGATATGCTGATGTTTATACTTATTTACATCTAATTCCTTTAGAAATTATGCTGCATATGCTTCAGTCACATTCTGCATACTCCAGGTCATGGGAAATTAGGTTTTATAGCCTAGTTAGGAAGGGAGGAACTGTTTAACATAGAAAAACACATTTTTTTTTGCTGAAATTTGACATGGGAGTCCCACATAACCCTAGATATCAGATCCAACTACTTTACCATATTA
This sequence comes from Pinus albicaulis, assembly GCA_034641835.2. Classification (NCBI taxonomy): domain Eukaryota; kingdom Viridiplantae; phylum Streptophyta; class Pinopsida; order Pinales; family Pinaceae; genus Pinus; species Pinus albicaulis. Next base: position 1,427,531,160 of record CM076582.1, read on the forward strand.
TTTGTACGTAGATATCTGAATACATCCGTTTTAGGGCCTAAATCATCACTTTTCCCCACCTTTTGGTTTATTGAAGGTTAAGTGATTTGACATTAGTTATCAGTCATAGGGTCGCTTCTCCAACTCTATAATAGCTTTAGGTATTCTCATTGTTGTAGATATTCCCATTTTGGAATATTACAGATTGAAAGTTTGGACAACATTAATTTCCAAGGACTGGGAAGGAGTTGACACTGAAGGCACAACCTGACAAGAAGAAGCAGATTGTATAGACAACTGTTGCAATTCACTTAGTAGGTTAGCCGCACTGCTATCAATCGAACTGATAAGCCCATCACCATGAGGACCAGGTTTAGTTTTGGCTAAGTATAATTTGGAGCGAGGAGCATCCAGGAAAATTTTATTAAGGACTCCAGACTAAGAATAAATTAGTTCTAATTGCTGAGCCCTAAAAATAACCCACTCTTCAAAAAATACCCCTGAAAGGGATACCTCCTTAGAAATTTCTAGCTGTAAAGATTTTAAAAGCCACTGAAGAAGGAATTCATTCGGGATTTTTGCCTTAATAAGCCTCTTCCTTCTTCGCCATTCCTGAATATGGTCAGAAATGTGAGTTGCCTTGTCCTGCTAAAAACTGGCTAGGAGATTAGTCCCAATGTCATAACAGACATGTAACTGAAAGTGATTTAAGAACATGGTAGCCAACTCTCCAAAAGTAGCAAAACTGCCCCTAGTTAACTCAATATACCATTTAGAAGAATTTCTAGTGAAGGTTCTTTGAAATAATCTCAACCTAATTGAGTCATCGATCAGGGAGTTCGAGGAACACCATAAATGGAAAGTGGTGATATGATCTGCCAGATCCTCACCAGTTTTCCCTTTAAACTTTGGAATGTCTGAAGGGAGCTTAATGGGGACCGGAGGGCAACCCGGACTATACCAAATAGGATTGTTAGTCAATTTCGATTGATCTGGCAAGTTTAATGTTGCCAAAAATGGTAAACGAGGAGGAGCTTGGGAATTCCATCCCCCATAGGAAGGATTTCCCACATTCTGAAAAGAATAACCTGGATTTGTTGAGGCACCAGGTTGCTAGATGTTCTTTGTAGAGAATGCTGGGCCATAAGAAAATCCTTGTGACCCACCATTTGGAGAAGGAACCCCCCCCCCCCCGCAACATAGAGTTATTATACACAGGACCATTCCCTCCAATTGAGGTAGTGAATGAAGAGGAAACCCCTTGGTAAGGGTTCCAGGAATTTCTAAATGGAGAAAAATCCTAAGAAGTACTTGATGAAGGGAAAGGAACATTCCCTTTCTGACCAGCGAGAAATTTACTCCCTGCTCCTAATGCTGCAAAAATAGGGTTCCATCTTGTAAAGGCATTAGAACTTTGACCTCCTGAAAATGATTAAAACCTTGAGTCTGAGAGGTAAAAGGTAAGGATCCTAAGGAAGGGTTTGAATGAGGGATGTGCCCACTTCCAAAGGGGAACCCTTGAAACGAAGCTAATCCAATAGCCATAGAAGGAATGGATGTGGAGATAGTTGAAAGAGCAGAAAAGGAGAAAGAAGGAATCCCACTAGTGGGCATTCCATAAGAAAAGGGACTAGATTGAGAAGCATGTGCTTGGGTTTTTCTAGAGCCAAACACTGAAGCACTAGAAGCGATCTTAGATATAGCAATAGTGCCCCCTCCTTCAACTGAAAGAGGAGTCTGAACACTTGCACTGTTCACAGCCGAAACTGTGTTCCCAATTGTGGCCATCGAAAGAAATGAATATGACGGATAAGGACTATATGGTCTCTGAGACTCGGGTCCGATGTACTGAATAATGTAAGGATAAATAGCAGGAAGAGGATATGGAAGATACTTAGCAGGCTGAGAGACTTCCTCTATTTCTACTTCTTCTATCGGAAATAAAACTCTAGAGATGAGTGGAGCACTCCTCTCTATACTGACATCGACACCAAAACCACCCACAGAAACTTCAAGCCCCAATAGAGGATCTCTCTCCGCTGCATTCGAAACCACCGGGTGAAAATCACTCTCCAAATTACTCCTATGCCTTCTTGAAGAAGGCTCGACACTCTGTTGGCCAGATAAATCGATCTTGCGGACAAGATCGATCTCCCTAGTGTCAGAAGACAATCTAGCAACAAACGAACAACTAAGTTTATCTTTCTCTAAATATATTCGTTTTAAAAGTAAATGCTATGAAGGTGTCGATCCTACCTTAGATCCAAATGCTTATTTGTAACCGTAGTTCTTCAGTTGCATCAGTAATTCCTCCGTCGCAACAATAATCCTTCCATCGCAACAAGAGTTCTTTCATCGCAACAATAGTTCTTCTGTCGCAACAAAGTGTTGTCTTTCATTGCAAAAAAGTGTCGTCTTTAAAGACATGCAATCACAAACAAGAAAATATTAAATAGCACCTGTATAAAAAATAATTATAAAACATACCTATCATAGTGATCAAGGAATCTATGAAATAAACGATCAAACGACATCTTATTGAAATAAACAATCGAACAACAATTTATTGAGAAAAACAAAACTTGATTGTATTAATCTTAAAATAACAGAAGAACCTTACAACCTTAGCCTTGATGTTGAACAGGCCTTCCCGAGGTCCAAAGCAAGAGTCTCCTCTACTTTGATAAGTCTTGCACTCCTCCTCCAGGAGCACATAGAGGTATGTGATCTTTCCTCACAAAAGCTCAGCAGAAAGAAGTCTAAATCTCAACAACACTTCACCTCAATCACACACTAAAGCTTGAACTCCCTTTGAGGCTACCCAATGCCTCTTTTTATAGAGTAGATGAGGAGGTTAGGGTTCCACCTATGAAGGGATAGAATCCTCCTTCAAAGGGATAGGCTCCTTACATCAAGGGGTTAGCTCCTTAAGGTGTGGGATGCATGAACCTTATTAGAGCGTACTCATCCCCAAAAAATCTCACCCAAAAGCTTCTAGAATTGACCAAAAATCAGCTTTTTTACTTTGGTTTCTCACCATTTTGAATTTGAAGGGGGTACGCAGGCATTAAATAGAGAAATTGCATTCTGGAACACATTTCTTCTTTACATTACCTGCGTACCCTACCTAGGAACGCAGGTAAGGCTCACATTACCTGCGTACCTAGGGTTTTGGAGCTTTTTAGAGTTTTTTCTCCTGTTTTAGGGCTTGACATGAAGAGTATATGTCGTAAGACTTGCAGAGGAGGTAAGTATGAGTGACAATGAGCTCATACAGTCAGCAGAATGTCAAGGTAACAGTTTTTAGTGCAACAGATTGCCCCCTAAAGTGCAAAGTCTGGAATAGATGAAGATGAAGTCTGTCATATATGAAGAGTGAAGTACTTTATCATTTCAAGGATCATCCTATGGAAACCCCAGTCGGAACCTATAAAAACATTCAATGCAAAATATATATATGTAAACATGTCATCACTGAGGTAGGCATTCCCATACTCAGATCAAAACTAACTAGAAAACTGAGTTAAACTGTTCTGATACATGAATGATTTTCAATACATCAACAATATAGACGTGTGTAGACACAGTATGGACGCAGCCATATTTTTATGAATAGTCCACTGTATAAATGAATAAAAAAATTCCTCGCAGCCTGGATGGTAGAAACTAGATCCAGGGTCTTGATTTCCGTTTCTCGAACCAGTACAATTCTATCCATGTGAATAAATGTGTTGAAGTCGAACATGGTAGAAACCACTTGATTACCATTCAATAATGTAAACTGTTAACAAGTGTTAGAGTAACCACCAGTAATGTCAATGGCTCTCAAAGTACTCAGTACAATCCATGAAATGTGAATGAATGAGCTGAAGTCAAACATGTCACGGAATCATTCGATCGAAGGTCAATGATGCAACCTGTCGTCGAAGGCGAGAAACCTGCCATTGAGGCATGCAGATTTCAAGGTACTGACGATTTCTGGATCAACTTCCTAGATAGTGAGCTATCGTCGATAGAAAGTGATCCGTCATAGGCAAGCCCAGAACATGAAATCATAGATCAAGTTTTGAAGAAATATATTGGCAAGGACTGACTCAGGGATGGTCAAAATGGAAGACAAATATTTCGCAAATGAATGGTTTGTTTGAACTGCCCTGTTGAACACACAATGACATTGCAAATGGTTTGGTGACAATTTGACCCAAAGCTAATACTCAGAAACTGGTTGAAGACTTTTCAATATGGTTTGATTAACTGTTAGGTAAAGGATTTTCCCAACCCAGGTGAATAAAAGTGTTGTGTTCAAGAGTGGTTTTTCCAAATAATCAAAATGTAACAAACAGGTTCGTTTTTCTCTCTTTTCCCCCACCATTTCTGGCAAGTACCTCTTTATTTTTGCAAGCTTGAGGAGGATAACATTTGCTTGTTTATAAGTTCATCCTTCTGATGACTCCAACTTAGTTTAAGATTTGAACTATAAGAAGGAGTGGTTCGTTCCTGCTTAAAAATTGAATAGGTCCTTTACTGTTAAATTTTAACGAGTCCAGTATAGGAGAAACTCGGTGTTTTTCAATTTTCGGGAGTCAGAAGAAAAACTTAAGAAAACTTCGTGGGTGTACTTTTTTGTAAATTTAGTCTCTCGAGCCCGCAAAAGGATAAAATAATGCAGGAGAGAACTCTATTGACCGTAATTAATCAGCGTATACCTTTTTCATAAATATTCCATTTCAGTCCGTAAAAGGGATAAACTTATACTGAAAGGATGATCATTCATTTACTTTAACGAGTTCGAATAATCAAGTGCTCGACAATCTTTTCAATTTTCAAGATTCTAAACAGAGCTAAAAAGAGGACTCCAGGGTTTCGCTTTTTCGTAATTTTTTCAAAGAGTCCGAAAAAGTGATAAAAGTATGCTCTTTGTTGAAAAAATGATCATTTTTACCGAAAAATCCAATATTCTGCACAAAAACTCGAAACAATTACACATACCTGTTTAAGATAAATAAAAATGTTTTCAAAAATTACTTTTTTAAAGTGAGAAATAAACAAATTAAAAATTCATTTATTCAAAAAAACTTATAAAAATGACTTTTCTAACTTCATTTTTACTAGTTGAATTTAGAGTGAAAAAGTAAGAGCTTTTGGATAAGAAAAACTTCCTGTGAAGATTCTGGAAAATCCGTTCATCGGAATCAGAAACCGTTAGCTCCAAGTAATATGTATAAATTATGGACCATATGAGGGCCCAAGTTGATCTCCTGATATGGCTAGTGAACTGGTGGGACACACAGGACTAGTATTTCTTGATTGGCGGCCACCGGCTCGAAGTCGAGTTGGAGGACATATATTTTTTGACTGGTTTGTCCAAGAGGGGCGAACACTTATCTCTATTCGGGACTAGACCAGGTGGCCAGTCTATTGCTAGTCTCAAAGCAGAGTTTTGCAATGGTTGAGTAGACCCCAAGGATAAACAAATAGATATCAAAACTATCATCCATCCTAAGTTCAAATTTATTTTCTTCACTGTTATTAGACTGTACAGGAGTGCAGCATTACGTGTTTCCAATCTCATGCTGAGGGCATTGAGATTGTTAGATTTCTATCGACATATTTTCGTTGGTTTAACAACCAACTCTTTGTCATTAACGATTTTCCATACGCCGGGATGGAATTCTGCGGCGACAGAGACATGGCTTTTCCTCCAGGAGAGCAATGGGATGATTCAAGTAAAAATCATTTTCAACACTTTCTAAGTCCTATTTTTTTTTGTATTTTAAACCGTTCAACACAAGATGATGTATATTTTGAAATACACTTTTATGCTATAATATATCACTATTACTGGCTATTTGTGTACATGTTATCGAATGTTGTTTAATTTACTGTTTTGATTATTGCAAATGTCTATTTATCATACTAGAAGCAACTGCATCTGCTAATGTATTTAAATGTCTTGGAATATGCTGATATTCATTGTAATCAAATTCACGTTCCAAGAGACGAACTCTCAAAAATAACCTTAATAACACTGGATTCCTAATGGCATACACTCTGTTAAGCAGTAATACAATGAGTTCAGAGTCCAACCTAACAATCAAGCTTTGAATCCCAAATGAGATGGATTCAGATAATAACTCAATCACTGCACTATACTCTACAATGTTATTTGTTGTTTGACCCGAGGCTTACCCCATGCATAAACACTAACTCATCAGAGGGTGAATAGATGACCCAAGTTGTGGAAGAAATGTTCCGTGTACTACGACAAGCACCATCAGCGAAACCAATTTATGTCTGAAGAGACATCGACATCTACAATATCAAGAGTAAAATTTAGAAGAGCACACTCTAAACTAGGCACGCTTTTCTAATCTAAAACTCACCAACAGTAAAGAAACTAATCTAATCAAGAATCTCCACACCAAATTTAAGCATAATATCTCTTCAGATAAAGCCCATTTCTGGGTTTATCTAAAGGGACACCGTCAAAATTTATTAGCTCATAGGCCCCTTTTTCCAGATTTCGCTTAATAATGAAAGGACCATGCCACATAGGCACGAATTTTCTAGCCCCTAGCTTATCGTTGGCTTGATCGTACACTAAAACTAGGTCTCCTTTTGAAAAATTACGAGGTTTAACATTTCTATCATACTGAGCTTTTATTCATTTGACATGAGCCTCGTTTGCTAATGCAGCATTTCGTCGATTCTCATCTAGCTAAGCCAAGTACAAAAAACGCTTCTCCTCTTTAGACGTAGCTGGGAGTAATTCTATGGCTAATTTCAAATATGGAATTTCGAATTCAATAGGCAACATAGCTTCCAAACCGTAAACCAGTTGAAAGGGAGTGAAACCAGTTGATGTTTTTACTGAGGTCTGATATGCCCAAAGTGCTAAAAATAACATGGAATGCCAACTCAAATTATGAATACCAATGATTCGTTTGATCATAGTGACTAAAAATATATTGATAGCTTCAACTAGACCATTAGCCTGCATGTAATATGGAGTAGAACTATTGTGGCGTAGGCCAAGTTGATCTGTCAGTTCAGTCATCATGATATTTTGAAAATGACTTCCATGATCCGTAATTATGGCTTGAGGAACACCGAATCTAGCAATTATATGATTGAACATGAAAGTTGTAGCAGTCTTTCTGTCTGTCGAAAATGTAGGCATCTCCTCGGCCCACTTAGTAAAATAATATATCGCTAGGATAATATACGCATGCCCCCCGACTGAGTGAGGGTTACATGTAATAAAGTCAATACCTCACTTTGCGAAAGGACCGATAGCAATTATAGGGTGAAGAGGAGTGGGTGGTGCACACATTTTACGATCAAAGACCTGACAATTGTGGCATTTCCGGACTGCATAGATACAATATTTGAATAGTGACGACCATAAATAACCAGCGCGCAATATCTTTTGGGTTGTGGCATGCCCAGACATATGACCGCCACATGCTCCAGAATGGCAGCTATTTATAACCTTCTCAGCTTCTTCATGAGTAAGACAACGTCAGAAAAAAGAATCCGCTCCACGATGATAGAGTGTATCACCAATAATATTGTATTGTTGGGATTGGAAACGTATTTTCCATCGCTGAGATCGTGAGATTTCAGGCCAAAAAGACTGGGTTTGGAGATAAACAATAATATCCCCATACCGAGGATCAAGAGTACTCATAAGAAACAAGGATTCGTCTGCAATGGGCTGTTCTACCATAGTTTCAGTAACAGTAGACGGGAAATCACACATCAGTTCTGCAAAAACCAAAGATTTCTTTGCCTTGGATTTTTCAAATTCCAAGTCAAATTATTGCAGGATAACTATCCATTTGGAATACTTGCCCCCTAGTAATTGTTTGGTCAAGATGTACATCATAGGGTTACAGTCATAAATTACTGTGGTTTTGCGTAAGAATATGTAGTGACGAAATCTTTGGACATCTTGAACAACTGCCAAGGCCAATTTCTCCACATGTGTGTATTTGATCTAAGTCGGATGTAGATTTCGACTAAGATAGTAAATCACATGTTCATTTTTGAATTCATCTTCCTGAATTAAAACCATCCCAATGGTGGAATGAGAAGCAGCGAGGTACAAAAAATAGTCCTGGTTGTAATTGGGAGGATGCAGTAACAGTGCATGGGCCAACACGTGTTTGAGTGCATCAAAATATCGATCAATGATCTCATCCCAAAAGAATGGAACGTTCCGTTTTAACAACCGGGTAAAACCCTTTGTTAACTCGACGTATTTAGGAATGAAATGACGTAAAAAGTTTGCTTTCCCCTGCAAACTTTGGAGTTGGTGCAGAGTCGAAGGAGGAGGTAGATTGACAATAGATTTGACCTTCGATGGATCAACGCGAATGCCCGCTTTAGAAACAATAAACCCCAGTAAGCGACCCAATTCTACACAGAAAACACATTTGTGTGGATTCAGCCAAATTCGATAATGCCTACATCTCATAAAGATAGCTTGTAAATGAGTGAGATGGTTAACCCTACGCGATGAATGAGCAAGTAAATCATTGAGATAAGGTTGCACAATGTTTTTAATGTCATGAAATGCATAAGACATAGCCCTTTGAAAAGTTTCCCCAGCGTTCTTCAATCTAAAGCGTAGTTTGCAATAAGAAAATGTGCCCCATGGACAAATGAAAGCTGTTTTTGGCTGATTAGCAGGGAGTATGTTTATTTGATTGTAACCGGAAAAACCATTCATAAAGGAGAACATTTCACTGCTGGCACAATCATCAATTATTTGATCGATATAAGGGGTTGGATAATTGTCTTTAGGACAAGCTCGATTAATATCCCTATAGTCGATACATACTCTTTTCGTTCCTTGTTTTTTGTTAATAGGAACAATATTCAATAGCCAATCGGTTAAAGGAATTGGATAAATGAAACTTGCACGAAGTAATTTCTCAACTTCGGCTTTGATAGTAACAAATTTTCTCGGATGTATCTGACGCAAGCATTGACGAAAAGGTTTTGCATCCGGGTAAGTCTTGATTTCATCTACAACAATTGATGGATTGATTCCTGGCATTTCTTCATATGACCAGGCAAACACATCACAGAATTCTTGAAATAGGGCTTTACAAGTTTGGATTTCTTCATCTGTACAACAAGCACCTATATGAATGTTTTCAATTATTCCTGGCTTAACTGAAATGTCAATAGGAATCGTTCGAGGGATATTTTCCAAATTTAACTCAGAATCAGTATTTTGCAATGGATTCTGTGGTTCTTTGACATATTCAGTAGTAAAAATAGAAGTGAAATCATTTTCAAAATGATCCAGCTCAGGTAAAAATGAAGATCGGTGACGTAGATCTTCCCATGGTAAATCGTCAATAGACAAAAGTTCACGAATCTGTTCATCAGTATGCACAGGATCGGGAAATTTCGTTGTGGATGAGCTAGATATTGAAAGTGATTCCTCATGGATCACATTCATTGGATCAGTTTTGGTTGAAGAGGGACCGGAAAGCGACTGTACAGCCTGATATGCAATTTCAAATGGACTCAAAGGCATCGTGCCATCAAATGAATCTAACTCGGAATCGGAAGGTACGATCCAAGGATCATCAAAAGTAATTGTATTCGATGAAATCATATGAATATTTGCAATAGGAGGCGATATGTTAGGAGGAGGAAAGGAAAAAGTTCCTAGTAAACCAGAATATTTAATCAAACCTACACCAACATCCTTATAGGGGATAGCCATTTTACCGACGTGCTGGATTGTTTTGGTAGAGGCTGGATCAGAGGAGAAATAAGTTAACTGATCTATTGTAACGATATTTCCTTGATGTGGAAACTTGATAAGCTGAAATACTGATGAAACAACAACAGTAATAGCATAAGACCAACTACGACCCAGGAGAAGGTTGTAATCTAGAGGGGCATCAACCACTTCCACATCTAGATTTATGGTTTTGCCTTCGACCCATATAGGTAAATCCTGCAAAATACCGAAAGGATGGAACCCTCGGCCATCAAAAGCCTTTAGAATTGTCGAAGACTGATTGAGTGTAGGAGAACCAAGAGATTTCAAACACTGGATCAACATAATAAACATAGAAGCCCCTTCATCAATCACAGTCCAAAAAATGGGTCTGTTTTTGACTAATACTGGAATTTGGAAAGCCATTTGATGAGGTAGGCGGGATGTACTATTCTCTAAATCGAAGATTATTAGGTTCGAATCTTGAATATCGACATCTCCTATGGCAGACAAAAGTAATTTACGCTGTGCTGGGCATGATTGCAGCACTTCCAAAGCTGACATTACTGAAGTGGAAATAGCTAAGTCCTCAACAATGTTGTAATTCTGAGCAGCTCTCGCATGTGGATTGAAAGCTGATTTACGAAGTACACCTTTAGCAGGTGGTTTGATTACTAGGTCTGGATTAAGTTTCTCAATCTGTAGTGGATCAGAAACAGGAGGAGGTGTAGTTGATGTGTTTGAATTAGAAGATTCTGCTTCTTTACCATCAACAAGATTTTTACTACCATAATCTTGCGATCGCGTCGCAATCCTGATATGAGACATCATCAGAATGGGCTCTTTTGAGGCGTTTGAGGTAGAACCAATCATATTACTATCTTGAGTAGGAAAAGGATCCTTCAACACAGCAGGTTGTTGAGAACCTTTAACGAATTTCGAAACCTCTGCTCGATGTGGGCATTCTTTAGTAAAATGATCCTCATCGCAAATGAAACAAGGATAGCGAGGCTTGAATTTTTCTTCATTAGATTCATTTTTATCTATTTTATCTTTTGAATTCTATTTGTTTTTATTCTTCCCCTTATTTTTACTGCCAGATTTAGATTTGGCCGTAGATGTCTCTACAACATGAATGTCGGTAGAAATTTCAGTGGAAGACTCTCCTTTCGGGGAATCAGGTAAAGTTATTATAGGAGAAGAATTATTTGAATATTTCTTCTTTCTTTTAGTATTAATTGAACCAATCATACCATCATCAACATGAGACCCTGAAGGAGTTGCAGTTATTTGAACTTGTTTTGGAAGATTCGGGATTTTTTCATGTAAAGTACCTGACTGCGTATAGACGAGGTCAAGGTACTGAGCTTGAGAAATGACTTGCTCCTCAGTAACAACTCCTGCCTTAGCTACATCTTCAGTGATTTTAATAATGATTTAACAAACCATTCCGCTAAAATTTGATCCGAAATGAAAACTTTCACTAAACGCCTTCTACATCGCCATTCATGAATATGATCAAAAATATACGTGGACGTGGATTGTTTTAGCGAAGTCAATAGTTCCGTGCCATTGTCGTTTCTGACAGGCAACTGAAAATGAGTTAAGAAAGTAGTTGCTAACTGACTGAAATTATTAAAAGAGCCTCATGGTAACTCAATGTACCATTTGGCGGCAAGACCAATAAGAGTTCTTTGAAAAATACGTAATCAAATTGATTCATCAATTATCGAATTAGATGCACACCAGAGGTGATAAGTCATAATGTGATTTGACGGATCCTCTCCTGACTTACCCTCAAATTTTGGTATATTACTAGGCAACCTATGTGGCATTGGAGGCCAATACGGATGATAGAAAATTGGATCATTCGTAAGGCGTGACAAATCAGGTAAATCCAAAGTTGCAATAAATGGTAACTGACGGTTAGGGTCGCGAAAACCTTGAGTAACAAGAGAAATTCCGGGAGGAGGATACCCAGGATAACTGGGAATCGGATTTGCATTAGGAATGGTATAACCACCCGGGAAACTAGGATTAACCGGACCAAGCTGTGGTTGTTGATAAGTATATCCAGGGTACGGTTGATACTGATAAACTGGGTTTTATGAAACGAGACCGAATTGATACTGTCCTTGGTACGGTTGATATGTAAATTGTGGTTGACTTGTAACAATCGTACTTGTACTAGCTTGTCCCACAGGTATCTGGACCGAAGTCTGAACTATAGGTCCTGACTGGGGTACAAAGACTTGAGGGATTTGCACGGATGCAGGGATAGAAGAAACCAGAGCTACAGATACTCCAGAAACAGGGGTTATATATTGAACAGATGTTGCAGTAGTTGCAGCAGTTTGAGGCAGAGTCTGAGGTGTACTAGGCCCAGACTGCTGAACAAAACCAGGTGCAGGGATTTGAACATTAGGTTGGACAGGTTGCTGGGTTGGACCAGAAACCAAAGGCTGTCCAAGTTGACTAGATAACTGCAGATTAGGTTGCATAGTCTGTTGAATTTGGGATGGATCCCACACCATGTTCATTCCGGGGTATTGTCCCGTAGAAGGTTGTACATATGAAGGACCATAACCTGGTTGAATGTAGGGTTGATAATTAAGTGGTAAATTTCCAACTCCTTGTACAAAATGATTGACCAAAAGGTGGTTAAAAAACTTGAGTTGGGTACTGACCTTGAGGTTGATAACCCTGAGGCGCGTACTGAATTGGGGGGTTGATAAGGACTTTGAGGAACATACTGAGTCTGGGGTTGACCCTGGGGTATGTACTGTCCTGAAGGTTGATAACCTTGAGGTATGTAATGTCCTTGAGGTTGTCCTCCAAAATAATATTGTCCTACAGTTTGTCCTAGGAAAAAATTACGTTGAAATTTCCCCCCAGGCGGTAATAGATTGCCTTGAGGTTGCCCCCCAGGCGGTAACTGACTGCCTTGAGGTTGCCCCCCAGGTGGTAACTGACTTCCTTGAGGTTGCCCCCCAGGCGGTAACTGACCACCTTGAGGTTGCCCCCCAGGCGGTAACTGAACACCTTGAGGTTGAGGATTTGGAATATTACCAGACATCATAAATATTTGCTCTGCGTTCGACGTTTCAGTTTTAATTCCATTAAGACTAGGTGATAATAATTGTTCAATGGGTCGAGGAGCTGCTCCTGAGAAAGTACTAGAGAGAGCCTGATACCCCGAAGGAACACAAGGACCACCGTGTAAAAATGCTTCCGGTGTTTGGGAAAACATAGATGACTCTCCTGCCATGATAGATGAAAGATAGTAACCTCTGGGCATAGGATGAAATGGAATTCGAGGTGGAGAAAAAGCAAGACCTGGGTTTTCTAATTTTTTTTTTCAAAGATAGATACCAAGCGTCACTTCTAATAGGACTGTAGAAAATGGATTCACGCTCCATAAGATTTAAATACTGAGGGGATTCGGGAAGGGATACCTCTTCGTCTGGACTGAAAAGTTCTTCAATGGAAATGAGGCCAGATGGAAGATCTTCAGTAATAATATTTCTTACCCTAGGTGAAATAGGATCGCTAGAAGTTGGAGTAATAAATCCTGAGGATGTTTCCAAAACAGAAGGTTCAGTGTCAGGTTCAAAAATTTTAGGTTCTTCAGCTATTTCACTGGAAGGAGAAATACTACCAGTAAATTCAGAAATTGAAATCAGTTCTTGGATATGTTTTGTCGTGGGTATGTGATGATCAGGATGAACAACTATAGATGAACTTCCAATTTCTTTTGTTCTAAGTCTACAGCTACTAGATGATACTAGAGCACATAGCCCTTCAAGTTGACTTGGTGTATATTCAGGGGACTTGGCCTGAAGTCTCTGGGACTGTCTCGGTAATTCTGACATGATTAAATATTAATCAATCACACGTAAACAAAGATAATTTCATTAAAAACACCTAAAGTCTTTAAAGAAACAAATAGCTGAAGCACACGCCTAAAAAATCTAAGAGTTCAAACCACGCATGAACAGTAACTTCCCGTACTAGAAACACTAGTTGGTGATGAAATCCAACTTAGTAGAAGTTTAATACAGAAAGGGCGGTTGGAACAGTTACCCCGACAACCTGCTTAATGAAACAGACTGGCACAAGTTTCTTCACAAAACCATCTCGAGTGAAGAAAACCCCCCAGAGAGTCCAAGTGAGTCTAGTCGACGTCTGTTCCAGGTACAGTGAGATCTTTCTTTCACCGTCACCTTAGGAAATAATCTTAAGTTTATGGACACTAAGGTTACCTGTTAGCCACCTATAATATTTTGTTATACCAAAAGGTGGCTAAGACTTTTTGAGCCTCCAAGGAACAAATTTTATCACTAAAAATTGTTGGCTCTTGAAGTCTCTTTAAGGCCTCATGCCTCTGTCCAAAATCTTCATTATCTTTGCCTTTTATACTCAGAAAATTCTGCTGATTCCAAATGAAAGACTATTGAAAGATCTTCATTTTTCCCCTTCTCAAACCTTCATTTGCTCCCCTTTTCTCCATCAAATCTGCCTTGTTTTCATAAAGTGCTCTTCTTCCATTTATGAAAAATTCCCCTTTCCATAGTTAAAAACTCACTTTTTAACTATTTCGGAACCCCCATTTCCATTGAAAGACCAAGAAAAATTCATAAAAAATGCAAGTATTTGCTATGGACTTAAGCCCTTTGGGCTAAGTACTAAACCACTTCCCCTCCACATTCCCATGCGTTAGAACCAAACGCCAAAGCCTTTCGGCGCTAATCGCATCGCACACATTCAAACAGCGCAAGTCTTTTGCCATGGACCAAAAGTTCCGATTGCGATTAGCCTTGATGTTTGCGACTCTTGATCATATTATTTTCATATATAACCTTGAGCCCGCCCTCGGCGCTTAGACCTTGTGAAAATTTCATTCCCAAACCCATTTTTCTTTATAAAACCCAAAACCCGCTTATCCAAAGTTTCAACTTAAAAACTTGAAATCATGTGTTTAATATTTTAATGGGTTGATTGAAAGACCGATCGCGCAAACGCAATCGAAGAAATCAAATGGGTAGATCAAAAAGAACACATCAGAACTTCCGATGCGATTGGGTCCTATGTATTATAAACCCCGCCCCTTTTATTTTCTTTCCATATAACTTTTCCCCGGGACCAGGTGTTAAGGATCCCGGGTGCTAATCGCATCGCAATTTTTCAAAAGGGTTGATCGGAAAGACCAGGCCCGAGACTCCGATTGCGATTGGCTCTTTTGAATATGTAAAGCCCCGGGCCCATTATAGCTCATATATCCAACGGCCCCGCATTCGGGCGCCTTCCCGCCTTAGATTTATTTTTACGCCCCAAAACATAAAACCTTTATTTTTATTTTTATTCCAAAAGTTTTGATTTCATAAAATATACAAGGGTTTTCCCCCGTCTCATCTCCACCGTTGGTTGTTGGCCGATCAAACGACCATCGCTCCGTCACATCGGCGATTTCAATCGCATCACAAAAGTTTAATCGCATGCATTTTGTTTTCCCCCCGATTGTGGCTCCCCCGATCCATTATCCACCGTTGATTTCGTTCGTAGATCAACGGCTATCGCTTAAACACTTCCGCCCTCCCGATTGCACAATCGCATCGGAGATTTTCAATCGCATCCACTATTTTGTTTCGCCGATTGGCCTCTCCCCCGATTCATTCTCCACCGTCGATCTGATCTATAGATCGACGGCCTGCGCTCAATCACATCGCATGTTTCAATCGGTGCGTTTGCTCGCTACCCCCGATTGCGATTCCCCGATTGCGATCCTCCGATTGAATCCGAACCATCCACGTGTCCAAATCGGACGGTCCAAATTCACTCCGGCTTGTTCATCTCCCCGCT
This sequence comes from Pinus albicaulis, assembly GCA_034641835.2. Lineage (NCBI taxonomy): Eukaryota > Viridiplantae > Streptophyta > Pinopsida > Pinales > Pinaceae > Pinus > Pinus albicaulis. The sequence goes on from CM076582.1 coordinate 1,427,546,743, forward strand.
CTCCTTCTCACCTCTTTTGCACCGATCTCCACCGTTGGATGTTTTCATCCAGCGACTACACTCTCTCCCCGCCATCTAAAGCAGTTTAAACCCATCTCGCAGGATTTCTTAATTGTTTGGTGTTTTATGCAGGATTTAAGTGGTTTTTCATTATATACAGGCCGAAGGCCGGGAATGACGGTTCCCGCGCCTTTGATTCATAGAAGAAAGATAGCCGCTAGGCTCCATTTCATGTTTCGTCGATTCTCTATGAGCATTGATGCCGTAAAGCCCAGCGTGGCCCTGCACATCGACAAGACACTGCTTTAATTTAAAACAGTTAAAGATTATAAGTTTGAAGAAAGTATTACGGGATTACGGCTAAAACGGTTATCAAAAGCCTAATCCCCGACTCAAAACACAGTTTAAAGAAATCCTAAAGTGTTTTATCAGACAGAAAGCCTCCATCGCCACATCTTGAGGAAAATTGATTCCTCAGCTACCACAAAGCCACCTGTTGCCTCAAACCTTTCAAACAGAGGCCGAAGTTATTGAAGAAGATCAGATTTTGCCTCAGTGCAGCCAGGGAGTTACTTCTGCAAGGAAATCAATGCAGAAAATATCTACGGGGTTACTCCACACAGCACACAGAGCCTCAAAGTCAAAATAAAGCTCCCACCGAGCTTTGATATTTATTGTAAAAAAGTTAATACAGTGATCCACCTGTAAATTTCTCCCTCAAGCCCCTCAAAAGGCCGAGAAGTCTTGAACCTGTATTAATTATCCTGAGAGATATTTTCTCAGATCACCTCCTCATTCTTCTATAAATACCTCAGAAGAAGATGAGAAATTGTTGGTTGAGTTGCTTACAGAGCTTTGAAATACATTTTGAGCTTAAACTTCTGATTGTAAATAGTGTTCACTGGCCCTTGGAGCTCTGCTTGTGATAGATTAGTTAGGTTGAATAGTGAAGATGATTGCTGAACTGAAACATTGGACTTGAAGACTGTAACTGGTTTAACATCAATAACAAGATTTTCCTTGGGATCCTGGTCTATATTACTGGTGAAGTGCTTCTTTCTTTGTTAATTTTTTTTCCTTCTATGTATGCCATATTGTTCATATTCTGTTGTAAAGAACATTTTAAACAGGGTTAGGATCTACTGTATATCAGTAACCTTCTCTGGCTGAGAAATCTTTATCTTAATGTTTTCCTCAAGTTTGTTTATTCAAGAATGATTTAATACAGTTTAAACAGTTAGGAATGTTGGCGTTCCCTCGTCCTTCTTCTTGCTTAAACATTGTTCTTGAATGTGATTTCCATTATTTGCTATTAAAGTTAGACAAGAGAAGATATGGTTTGCCCTGATTCCTAGATCCTTTTCTCCAAAGGCAGATTCTGAAAATTTCCCTTGGTGTTGACTGAAAGCAGACTAGGTTTAAAAGTACTTTATCTGATCTTAAGTTACACTTTGTTTCTCTTATATGTTTTCATACTTTCTGAAGGTAATTATGTGGATTACTAGATTGTTTGTCAATTAAGCTACTTTAATAGAAATTGCCCAAGAAGTTTATGGTTAGCCCTGTCCTTGGTTGGTTTTAAACAGTTACTTAAGATGCTTTTCTTGTTTGGACTGACTATAAATCCTCTGAGAAATTATTATCAGTTTCCACCCCTCCAACACTTTATTTTTTCCATCCCATCACTCCAATCTCAATAATCTTGTGGTATAGATGACTTGCCCCTTGGGTCACTCTTGATGTTGTTTTTCAATTAAAGCCCTGTTATGACTCCATAGCCCAATGGATTAAAAACCGGCGTTATATCTATCTTTTAGCCATAGCTGTTCTTCCCTCTTGCAACTTCTCACCTTTGAAACTCTTTGCATTCAGGACTTTTCACCTCAAATAATCATGCTCAACCATCCAAAAAAAAACAAAACCCTTGGCCTTCATAACTAGCCTAATATCATTATCTCAAACTTCAAAGACAATATCCATCTTTGTACATATTGGAGAGATCCCTCTCCGGATTCAGGAGGGCTAGATCCTAGAATCCCAAAGTTGGTTGAAACGATGTTGTTTCTATAATTGGACTCTGCCAATCTTGCTAATAAATTACAGAACCCCAACATTTCTGGCGACTCCGCTGGGGAGCTGAGTGTTTGTATAAGACTTTAGAGACCTAAGAAAACCCTTGATTCAAGAAAACTTTGTGAGTAAGAAGTAGCCTTTTCAAGCACTACCACAGAAATGGTAATCATGATGAAACTTGTTTGAATCAGTGACAAACTAGGTCAACCCTAGGATTCTGATAAGGCTTCATATAACCTTGAAAAAACAGCTAGCTTAGCCATAAGAGTAGATTGTCTTTGTCTCATAACCTTAGCTAAGTTTTGGAACAGAGTTAGGATATTCTTAAAAACCACACTACTAAAAACAACTCAGAAAAACCTAAAAAATTTTCAGATTGGTATTCAATAAACATGGTGGTGGACCATAAAACCTTTTACCTCCAAAGGAGCTAAAAACTTCCACTTGGCGACTCCAAAATCCTTAACAGACCTTAAGAATCCACTGGGAAGAACCCTTATCATCATAACATCATTTAAAACTCAGTTAGAGGACTATAGGATTAAATTTGCGTAAACAGATTAGTTAACCTCTTAAAGATTGTCATATCTGGTTGAACTTGTCTTGTTTATTCGGGTCTAAAAACACATCATAGTGGCTTCTAGAAAGATTCACAGTAGAGCCCATCCTGACCCTAATCCACCTGAGATAGTTGATGACCCAAAAAGTATCCTTTGGAAGTCTCCTAAGGTTAAATTATCAACTTTTTTCAGATCACCCTTGAGAGCTAATTCAGTCCCTGAAAATCTTTCGGCTCTACAACAATCACAAGTTGACTTAGTAAATCCATTCAGAACTAGGTCATTTGATGATATAATACAGCTAGACTCTGAGTCTTCACTTTCATCCCCGGAGACAAGTAAACATCCTGGTAGTAGAGAAACAACACCTCCTGATTTACATTTCCTTCACAACCTAGGTGTCTCTCATCCAAGATCAGATCAGCAGTCTACTCCTGATCCATCCACTTCTACTCATCCTACATCCACTGTTCAAACCACCACACCTCAGCCCACTTTCCCTTTTGCTAATCCACCTCTTATGAATCCACCTCCACCTCCTACCATGGTTGCATGGTATGCTCCCTTAGTCCTTCCTGTACCATTAGTCAAACTTCCACAGGACTATCAGTCCAAAGTCCCATTGTATGATGCTAGCAATGCTACAACTGCATCACAACATGTGCATGAGATGAATGACTACTTTGACAGAAACGAAATTGATGATGATTCTGTCAAGATCAGATTATTTTCTCAAAGCTTAGGGGGAGAAGTAAGAAAATGGTTTAAAGGCTTAGCCCCCCATAGTATAAATGATCTCCAAGGCTTCCATCAAACATTATTAAACAAGTGGGAAGTAAGGAAGAACCCTCTCTAAGTTCTTGCTGATTACAACAATCTCCATAGGAACCCAGGGGAAAGTGTGCAAGCCTATTGCACCAGATTCAACAGTGTATACAACGCACTTTCCCCAGAACTAAAACCTCCACAAGGTTCAGCTTTAAAAAAATTTCCCGAAGGTTTTGACGCTGACATGACCTATTCATTGACAGAGAGAGATTTTTCAACTCTTGAAGACATGCAAAGGGGTGCTCTTTCTGTGGAAGTGAACTTGATGGAGAAAAGAGCAAGAATGAAGAGCGAGAAGAGAGTATCTTTTAGAGAGGAGTCCACACCTTCTACTTCCAACTCAAAGATGGAAAGGATGATGGAAGAGATGATGAAAGAGATGAGCATAATTAAAAGAGCACAAGAAAGTCAAAATCAAACTGCTCCTCAAAACAGAAACCAAAACCAGAATCAAAATGTTAGAAGGAACCAACCTCCAAACAGACCTAGGGAAGATGATCAACAGATCACTCCTCCCTTTCATCAAAACTATATAAGTGAGGTTGAGGAAACAGACGAAATAACAGAGGAAGGTGCTATCAACATGCTGGAGGTCGATGATGATGATTTTGAGATTCATTATGATAAAAAACAAGGTCTATATACACTGTATGATGACAAAAGAGATGATGATGAAAATCATTATCAAGACATGGAAAATGTCATCATAGAAACTCAAAGGGAATATGACCTTAGAAGCAAGACTAATCAACAAGCCCCCAACACCAAAACCTCTGACAAATCTTCACAAAACATCACGTCAACCAAGCCTAAAACGGTCAAACACAAGGAAAAAATGGTGGCTGTAAATTCTGATAAAGGTAAAGAGAAAGGCACTCAAAACACTGAAAAACAGAGTGCAGACTCTAGCAGTACTAACACTTCAGCTAGTACTCCTATTACAACCGTTATGTCAAGTGTAAATAAAACAAATCAGCAAGCTATTGTTGCTGATAAAGTGACAGCTAACAAGGCTGAAACCAACACTTCAAAGAATCAAATTCCTTTCAGCCTGGAACAGGAAATTTCCAAGATTAAAATCTCTGTTCCCTTAACCGAGTTAGCTGCCCAACACGTATATAGAACTCAAATTTTTAAGGCTTTAAATATAGAGGAAAATGGAGATATAGTCAATCTTAGTGATGACCAGCCCGAGCTTATTTTTGGTCCAAAGATTGAAGGTAGATACCAAGAGGGACCTGTTCTTCCTTTCTACGTGAGTTTAAACGTTCATGACAAAATTTTGCACAACGCTATGCATGATTCCGGGGCTTCTCATAATTTAATGCCTAAAGCTGTGATGGAGAGCCTCGGGCTAGAAATCACCAAACCTTACAAAGACCTTTACTCCTTTGACTCAAGTAGAGTAAAATGTCTAGGATTGATCAAAGACCTCTGTGTTAACTTAGCCTAGATCCTAGCCAAATGCTTACTCATGGAAATTGTTGTGGCTGATGTGCCCCCAAAGTATGGAATGTTATTATCAAGATCTTGGGGAGCTAAGTTATAGGGGACTATGCAGATGGACATGACGTATGCGACTATCCCTGTTTTCAATCAGACTAGAAGACTTTACAGGGAGTCTCATATGCAATATACGGTCACAAGTCAAGACAGACCTCAAAACTCTCCTCTCTATTCTGTAAGTACAGGCCTTGATTCTTTTATCATGTTTAACGATGAAGCACTTAGTGAAAAAATCACGTTATCAGGATTAATGGCCGATAGATAGGAGGAGGTAAATGCCACGGAACTGTCGAAACAGTTTGTTGAACCTGTACAATCTAGTGAACAAAACACAGGTCTCGAGCTTCTAACTATGCGTCCTTTACCTTTGAACATTGAGAGTCAGGAAAGCGCATCTCCATTCACTGAAAAATCTGAAGGGATAAAACAAATTAAATTGGGGGTTGCTAATCATGAACAATCACAAGGCACCATAGTTGTAGAGGACATTCGCCAAACAGACGAAGCTAAAAATAGTCCTCTATGGAGTATGCATTTTGACGGGTCATGCACTAGAAATAACGCTGGTGCAGGTGTCTGGATTCGCAACACTGTAAGCAACCACACCGAATGTATTTCCTGTAAATTAAACTTCCAGTGTTCCAACAACATAGCGGAATACGAATCCCTTCTATTAGGCTTACATTTATTGAAAAAGTTAGGAGCCAAGAGAATTAAAATTCACGGGGATTCGGAATTAATCATTAGGCAAGTAAATGGGAAATATAACGCTCATCACCCCAGAATTAGGGCCTATCGAAATGATGTCGTGGACCTTTTAGAAACTTTCGATGAGTCTGAATTAATTTTTGTCCCAAGAAAAGAAAATATTACAGCCCACAATTTAGCCTTTGTAGCTAGTACATGTCTGACGCCATATGAAGCCGGAGACAACACAACTCCAATAAAATTTAGACCAGCCGTTCCTGATAACAAAAAATATTGGCAGGTGTTTGAAAACGACAAAAAAATAGAAGAATTCATGCAATTCAGAAATGAATTCGAACTACATGGTTCAGACTCAGATCATGATACAGACTGCAGCGAAGAAAATTTTCTTGATGAAGAAGAACCGTCCCCTGAACTCGCTAATATAAACCTATTATCTGGCAAACTTGAAGGTAAAACAGAAATGAATGCAGAGTCTGAAACAGAAGAGTTAGAAACTCTGCACTCCAAAGATGAAAGCTTGCCTACGGGTCTGACCCCTTTAGAAGAGTTGTTTGATTTTAACGATGCGGCAAAAAAGCCAAAACTGGAACCTGTAGAGAATGAAGTGGAGGAATGCAATATAGGTAGTAAGGAGAAATAAAAAATGATTAAACTATCTAGGACCTTACCAGCTCACATAAAACTCAAATACATAGAGCTGTTTAAAGAGTTTTCTGATGTTTTTGCATGGAGTTATGAAGATCTCAAGTCCTATGACATTGAAATAATACAACACAAAATCCCTCTCAAAGAAAACCAAAAACCATTCAGACAAAAACTACGCAGAATAAACCCCGTCCAGTTGCCGTTGGTTCAGAAGGAGATCATGAAAATGTATGATGCTGGTATTATTGTCCCTGTTAGATATTCAGAATGGGTATCTAATCTGGTGTCTGTTAGGAAGAAAACTGGAGAAATCAGGCTTTGTATAGACTTTAGAGACTTAAACAAAGCTTCATTAAAAGACAGCTACCCTTTACCAAAGATGGATCACATTCTACAAAGGGTGGTAGGGTCTAGAAGAATTTCTTTGCTGGATGGCTATTCGGAGTACAATCAGATCTTGGTTTACCCTGCTGATCAATTAAAGACAACCTTTACTACACCCTGGGGCACCTTCATGTATGTGAAAATGCCTTTTGGTCTAATGAATGCTGGAGCAACCTTTCAAAGAGCCATGGACATAGCATTCTCGGAAGAACTAGGCTACTTCATCATTATATATCTAGATGATGTTACTGTGTTTTCAAAAACAGATGAAGAGCACTTAGAACATTTAAGAAATTTTTTTGAGAAATGCAGAAAGTTTGGGATATCTTTAAAACCTAAGAAGAAACTATTTGGTCTCCAAGAGGGTAAACTTCTTGGGCACATTATTTCAGAAGAGGGTATAAAGATAGATCCAAAGAGGATCGAGGCCATATTGCAAATATCTCATCCTCGAAACATCAAAGAGTTGCAATCTTTCATTGGGAAGATTAAATTTTTGAGAAGGTTCATCCCCAACTTGGCTGAGCTCCTTAGGAATATCACAAACATGTTAAAGAAGGAGCAATGAGTAAAATGGACCTCGGAAGCAAAGACATCCTTCGAACTGGTGAAACAAGCATTAACCAAAACACCGGTTCTGATAAGTCCTGATTTTTAAAAAGATTTTTATATCTTCTCATTTGCATCAGAACATACCATAGCTGCTGTCCTTCTACAGAAAAATCCACAAGGACAAGAGCAGCCTATTGAATTCTTTATTAAGGCATTGAGGGATGCCCCATTGAAGTACAACATTATGGAAAAGCAAGCTTTTGCTTTGGTTAAGGCTTTAAAAGACTTCAGGGTATACATCCTTCACTCACACATCATTGCCTTTGTCCCAAATTTAGTTGTTAAAGACATTCTAACACAGGATCCAGATGGTAAGAGAGGTAAGTGGATTGCTGTTATTCTTGAATATGATTTAGAGATAAAACCCACTAAACTCATCAAAGGCCAAGGTCTAGCTAGATTAATGGCTGAATCAAATTGTGAAGTTCTTGATATTCATATGATTAATGATTTGGATAACCAAGAAGAATTCTCAACTCCCATTGTTGAAAACCATTTTATGAATTCTCCTTGGTATGCTGATATTGTTTATGTTTTGCTCAAATTGAATACACCTCCTGGTTTGACAAAAAAAAAGGCAAGGTTTTTGAAGCTGAAAGCAGTAAGCTATTGCATTATAGATAGATGTCTTTATTGGAAAAATGCAAGCGGTATATTGCTTAAATGTTTGCCTGAGTTTGGTGCAAAGAAGGTTAAGCAGGAATTCCATGAAGGAGAGTGTGGAGGCCACTTATACTGGAAGTCAACAGCCAACAAAATCTTGAGGGCTGGTTTCTATTGGCCTACTCTTTTTCCTGATATACACAAGATGACCACTGCTTGCCATAAATGCCAACTGTTTGAACGCAAGAGAAAATTATTACCCCTGCCTCTGCATCCAATCACTGTTGAGGCTCCTTTTCAACAGTGGGGACTTGACTTCATAGGAGAAATCCATCCCCCATCTTCTGCCCAACATAAGTGGATTCTTACTGCCACAAACTACTTCACTAAGTGGATAGAAGCCTTTCCTTGTAGGCAAGCCAATGAGTTAGTTATCATAAAATTTATGGAGACTAATATTCTCTCCAGATTTGGTTGTCCTACCAAAATTATCACCAATAATGCAGCAGCATTTGGATCAAAGAAGATAGTGGAATTCTGTCACAGATATCAGATAACATTGGGGCATTCTACGGCCTATTACCCTCAAGGTAATGGACTTGCAGAGTCCTCAAACAAAAGCTTAGTGAACATAATCAATAAACTGTTGGAGGACAACAAGAAGTCTTGGCACACAAAGCTGGTCCATGCACTTTGGGCTGACAGATTAACTTTGAAGAAATCTATTGGTATGTCACCTTTCCAGCTTGTGTATGGTACAGATGCAATTTTTCCTAACAGCCTTGGTGTACCAGTTATGAAGTTGATTCAGAAGTTGCAGACTGAAGAAAATGACATGACCAGGAGAATAAATCAGACCATTCATCTTCAGCAGACCAGGGAGGAAGTGTATAACAAAGCATTGCAGAAACAGGACAGCATCAAAAAGCTTTTTGACAGAAGAAAAAAGGCCAGCAATTTCAAGATTGGGGACAAAGTTTTAAAGTGGGACTCAAGGAGGGAAGAAAAGGGCAAGCATGGAAAATTTGACAACCTATGGCTTGGCCCTTATTCTATTCATTCTGTTGTTGGAAATAATGCATTTTTCTTGCAGGAACTGGATGGAACAGAATTATTTGGGGGTCCTGTCAATGGCAAGATGCTTAAGCATTACTTCTCTTGATCCATTTGATGTTTCGAAGCCTTTTTATCTTTTTCCATTATGAATATTCCATCCATCATTGCATTCAAAGTTATGAAAAAAAAAAAAAAAGAAAGAAAGAAAGAAAGAAAGAAAGGAGGGCAGAAATGAAAACAATAAAGGTATAGCCCCATACCAAAAAGAGAAACAAATCTGAAAGTGTGCAAGCTCAAATTCCACTCCTACAAAATACACTTCTAGTTAGTCAAACTGTTCAATCTTGACTAATTAGCTTTGAATTTTTCTGCGGATAGAATAGTGAATTCGATTTGCCAAACTGTTCAATCTTGGCTTATCAGTAGATAGATTAGGAT